>OY294049.1:29912773-29928834 GCA_958510825.1 Brachypterus glaber | reverse complement strand
CTCCAAAACTAGAAGCGGGATTGAGTTGAGCCCACGAGAGCTTTTGATTAGTTGGTCATCAACTACAACATATTAAAAAATTAGCCAATTTAACGGAAATTCAATTTACATATAAAACATGCGGGGTCCTTTATTTTTACAGGGTAACTTAGATCATTTTCAGTAATTTTAAGTAATCATGCATGATAGGCTAAGTAACTAAAAATTACATAAATAAAAAAAAACACATTTAAATTGTCACTTATTTTATTATATCATTGTTCTCAGAATGAAGAGTAAAAGTGAAACATGTAAAAATATATGGGGTGTCCTATATAAAAATCGAAAGTTGGTGTCATTTCCGGCTAAACCAGAAATGACATAAATTTACTTTTAATGTTAAAAGTTGACGTTTTATGGCAATAAGAGATGTTTAAAATTTGGAATCTATAACTTTTAAAATAAAGAAAAAAAGAGGGGTGTACCTTGGTCTTGTAACACCCGGTATATTGTTTGCAAAAAATCCAAAAAAATACACATAAAAAAGTTTGGGTCTAAATTGTGTTAAGCCTTATATATTTTGTCCGTCTAGACACGCCTCTAAACAAATTAAAATAACACTATCCCACAAAACGAAATTTTTGAAGCATACTTTTTTTCTAACATAACCTATCTTAAAGCATTTTTTCTCCTGATTCTGAATCTTTTTTCAGATTTCGGCTACGACCGTACAGTTTTTATATACAGAGTCTTTTAGAAAAAAAAACACCTTTTTCCAAATGACTGTAGAATTTATTTTTATGAATATTTTTTAATTAAATTCGGGTCACTTATAAAAAAGGTTGACTTTGGAAGATTTTTTAAAATATCGACCCCCATTTTTTTACACTGAAAAAAAATTTTTTTTTGCTGTCAAATTTTTAAAAGATGGATTTTTCTTACGTAACCCCAATTAAAACATTTTGTATTTATCTGGCTTTATTTTGTTTTTTGAATTTTTAATAGCGAGCTTCCAGAAGTGGCGCTACGTCAATTTTAAGTGCGTCAAGGCGGAAATTTTAACACCGGTATGAGCGCTATTCCGCGAGCCGGAGCAGTACGTAGCTAGTCGTAGGTGTTTAAACTATAAAATATACAGTATTCGTTTATTAAATAAATGATTATACAAAAAAACAATGTATTTAGATTAATTTTATCTACCAGCCTTAATGGCTTGCGTTAACAAATATATATCTTAACCTAAAAATAATGTAAATGTTTCTTATCTTTTTTTTCTTTTGTATGCAGTTCTATCAACTTCTACTACGGACCAACAGTAATCACCCATCATAGCAGGATTTCCTTTTCCCTGATATCGCTTTTCCATATTCGCAATTTGTTGGTGAAATCTTTCACCCTGCTCCTTACTCACGGCGCCGTGATTAGGTGGAAAGTAATCCAGATGTGAATGTAGAAAATGTATTTTAAGGGACATTCTACATCCCATCAATCGCTAGTTTCTTATAAGAGATTTCACCCGAGCTACATAATTCTTTTCCCTTTTTTTACCCAAAAACCCAGAGATAACAAGTTTAAATGAATGCCAGGCCAACTTCTCAGTCTTTGAAAGTTTTGACTCAAAATTCCTATCTTTAACAATTTTTCTGATTTGTAGTCCTACATATACGACCGCTTTAATTTTGGCTTCTGACAGCTTCGGGAACTTTTCTTTTAGGTACAAAAATGGTTCTTCTTCCTGTTTCAATGCCTGCGAAATTTTTCATTAGTCCCAATTTAATATGTAGGGGTAATAGAATTTTTTTTGGGTTAACTAGTTAGTTCATAACGTTATTACAACCTGGTGCAAACGTTTTTCTTTTTTCCCACTTTTTAATTTTGTAATGCTTTTTTACAGATCGGCTATCCCATAAGCACAAAAAAACAAGAATATTTAGTAAACCCACCTTGCATTCCTAACAAAATTGCTACCATTTTCAAATCCCCACAAATCTGCCATTTGTGTTCTTCATACTTAATTTCATCCAAAACTATTTTCATATGATTCTTAAATATTTGTAGAATACGCAATAGGAATTGAAGGCTTCTTGTTTCCATTGTGTAATAAAACATCCTTCAAACTAGATTTTGAAGCATCTGCAAAAAGACGCCACTCGGATGGCCTATTATATGGATGTTTAATCTGCATTTGGTCGATTAATCCTTGTATGTTATTACAATAACAAAGATCGTCCTTCATTTCATAAAAGCGGGAAAACTTAAGCTCTCGATTACGGTATACAGTAATCTTTGTGTCTTTTTGTAGTAGGTTAAACTATTTTAGCCTTGAATCCAAAAGTTCAGATTTTTCTTTACATAATCCCAAGTCTCGCACCAAAATATCCAGGTCATCTTGCCCTAACAAATGAATGTCATTATAGTCAAATGGCAAATCTTGAGATGTTGCATACTTCCCCATTTTAATATCTTCAGATTCTTCATTAACATTTTCGTTTATTTCAATGTCTTGTTCTTCCATTTCAATATCTTGCTTCAAAACATTTGTGTTACTAACATTTTTTTTTTAATTTTGGCAAAGTTACAGATTTTACATTAGGATAAACAACGTTACTTTTGCCTTTCCAATTTGGCCCACGTCCAATCTTGGTTAAGCAAAAATAGCAATCTTCGTGGTGGTTATAAGGTTTATGCCACAATGCAGAACTTAAAAACTGAATAAAGTTATTATTCATTTTTATGTAACATGAATTACAACATTTTTATGTAACATGAATTACAGCACTTGTTGAGTGTCCAGTCCTTTTCCAAATTTAGAACTCTTCGTCCAAATACCCTTAAGTATGACTTTTTTGTTAATTCTGAAATTGGACGTAAATGTTTATAGCTTTCATATCTTCCACAAACATAGCAGAACTTTTCCGTAGAATTTAAACAAGGCATAATGACATTAAGGCATTAACTAATGAATATACAAGTTATGTTAACATTATATATTTTAATTTAACTAATGGTGAGGTTAAAAAAATATCGATATTACCGGGATTAAAATAAATGAAATATAATTCATTAGGCTAGTTAACTTAATCGAACTAATTAAATGTAATTACCTGAATTACCTGAAATAAAGTATTAAATATTTTTATATACCTGTAAGAAATAATTTTTCTAACACAAATAAACACGGCAAAGAAGCGCCATATTTAGTTTTAAGGCATATGTACTGTTCCGACACGCTCGAGAGTGCTCTTACCATGCATATTGGTGTTAAACTTTCCGACACGAAGCCCCGAAAATTAATGTAGCGCCACTTCTAGAAGCTCCCCATTAAAAATTCAAAAAGCAAAATGAAGCCAGGTAAATAGAGAATGTTTTAATATGGGTAACCTAAAAAAAAATCCATCTTTTAAAAATTTGACAGCAAGAAAAAAGATTTTTTTTCAGTGCAAAAAAAATGGAGGTCGAAATTTAAAAAAATCTTCCAAAGTCTTAAAAGCACATCCTTTTTTTATAAGTGGCCCGAATTTGATTAAAAAATATTCATAAAAGCAAATTCTACCGACATTTTAAAAATGTTTGTTTTTTTTTCTAAAACACCCTGTATATAAAAACTGTGCGGTCGTCAAATCTGAAAACAGATTTGAAATCAGAAGAAAAAATGCTTCAAGATAAGATATGTCAGAAAAAACAGTATATTTTCTTTGTGGGACAGTGTAATAGTTATTTAGATATATTATATAAATAGTTATTTATATTATATAAATTATATACCAAGGGACTAAACTGGCTGTTTTAGTCCCGCTGCATGAGCGAGCGAGGGAAACAGAAATGCAAGGGACTAAGAGGTTTAGTCCTGAGGTATATACACTATTTTTTTGCACAACTGAACATAATTTAGGTAGGTAGATAAAATTAAAATTAAAAACCATGCGTCTAAAATCGGGTGTTTTATTTTCGTAATTTAATCAAGATGCTGTAACGATATAAATCGTCACTTTGTAATATAGCAAGGGTTAATTAAACTATTCGTTTACTTACGTTATAATTTATGTTTATTTTGTATATAAATAGTTACGTACGTACAGAACTATTTTGTATCTGGGACTATTTTGTAGCAGGAACTGAATTCTAACCATATAAGTCTCTATTCCATAGTTCTACCTGAAAATAATATAAAGAAAACATAATTAGAATATGATTTTTAATAATAAAGAATCATATGACTTATTTCTCTATAATGCATTTGTCTATGGACTTACCTGGTTTTTATATGTTTCAGAGTCTATTGAGGGTTGGATTTCACTGGCTTTCATCTGTAGCTTGTCTCTCCTGGAAAGTTTCGTATGCTTATTCCTTCGGGATAATCCAGAATTTGTTGAAAATAGTTTGCTGGAACTGCTCACTTAGATTCAGTATTTTGTTTATACTTAGTTCACAGGACACTTAGTATTCTGTTCGTATTTTTATTAGTTTTGCTGATAAACAATAAGTATTGTTTATATTTGTTTCTTAGAGTAATATTTTGAGGTTAGATATCACTAATACGGATTTATTAGGAAATATTCTTTTAATTAGTTATTATTTTTGGTGTAGTTTCCGCTACCTTTATTAGGAATCCTATACGGTAAAACTGTAGTTGATAATGACTTGCATAGATGTCGCTAATAGTTCAGAAATAGGATTTTATTTACCTGAAGGGTTCATACCGGTTAATAAGGTCGATTTTCGTTCTTCTTGAAGCAACTTTGATACAAAATGGTGGTGTCGTATTGACGAGTGTTTATTTTCTGTAATCATCGAAATAATCCTTCATGTATTTTTATTTAAAGTTAGTGAAAATGAATATTTAAACAATGCGGAAGATATTGTAACTGTTATTTTCTACAATAACGCATTTATAACGTTTCGATGGACATCGAAGACTTAGTACGACATGTAAGTTACGTTTTTCTGTTTCTTAGAATATTTCTGAGATATAATTATTGTTTTAGCACCATTAATCACTATTTCTATACCATTAATTACCATGAATTACCATTACTAGACCATTACTCACCATTTCTATACCATTAATATGGAATTACATTAATCATTCCTATACCATTTTTATGGCATTATTATGGCAATCCTTATGGGATTAAAAATCAATATCATGTTAGAATAATCTAATATTTTCGATGGTTATTTTTACGCCTACACGTTTAGGGATGTACAATGGTACACATATTCGTGACCTATCAGCTTAAACATAATTTAAGCTGAAGTTTATTTTTCAATATTTGATACATGAGTTCTCCGCATGGAGTGATGTTCTGTTGGAACATGGTTCTGTAATTTTCGGCATAGATAAATTCTATATGACCGTCTAGCAGACAATTTTACATTGGACATAATTTTCAAAAGTATATTTTATCCCGGACAACAATTTCGATAATACATTTTATCCTGGAAGATGATTTTTCCAAAGTAGATGGGACAGCCTATATTTTTTTTCTTTCATTTGAGAAATGAATTCATCAGCATAGGGGAGACTTGTACAGATGGAGACGATGGAATTCATACCTCATGGATTTTGCAGAAACCAGCTAAGTACTCATTCTGAAAACTTTTGAAAGCAATATTTCATATTTAAAATTCTTTTATTTCAATATTCTTATAACTGTAAACTTTATCAGATCTGATATAGTATTGTTTAATACTATATGCCCTTCTGGCTTTTGTTCATTTTTAGGTACTTATTTTTTTTAAAACATTTAATCTCATTTATTAATTATTAAATATCATACTTTTGATTAAATGATTTCTAATTTAAGCATGACTTTTATACACTGCAAGAAATGATTGCTGTTTACATACATTTCTTGGTGCTTGCTGAACTTCATGTTTTCTTTATACATTTAAGTCGAATGATTTCTGAATTTAGTAATTTTTATTAAGATTTCTTTAATTATATCTTAATATAATTACACATATTTTTTTATATATATTAATACATTACTTGATGTGCTTTCATTAAGTTTATTTATAATAAATTTCTCAAATGAATTATCTTATTTTATTTAAGGGTTATATTTTCTCAAACTGAAAAGCTTAAGTATTTACACTAGGTTGTTACTTACCTAAAAGAGTAAAAGATAAAGTAACTGGCGCCCCTAACAACATTAATCAATTCTTTCTATTTTTCCCTTGCCCATACCCATTGCTCCGCTGTCAAAACTAGCCGTTGGCAGTGAACGTATTAATTACGGTACACTAATATTGGCGCCCAAGAACGTGGTATTTGGATAGATAGAACACTTGTTTTTTTAATTTTACTCTATTTTTCTCAGTGTATTTTTTATAAAAATCTAAAGCTTATTTTTTTCAGTGTAACTTAAAGTTCATTTTGAGAAAACCTACATATAACTGTTGAATAAAATATTTTTTGTTGAAAATTAAGTCAAATTAGAGTTAATCTGATAAGATATATCAGATATGTGTTTTTTATGTTTTTTCTGAATTTTATGGAATAACATGGAATAGAGAAATTTTGGCGTGGGTTCAGTTTTTCTAGAAATTATCTTTTATTCAATAGAAATAAATGGATAATAGGGTATTTATTTATGCGAAGGATATGAATAAATATTAGCTAATTTTGTAGTTTTGGAGACTATTTATAATTATTAATTTGTCCAATTGAGATAAATAATAATTTAGTATTTTTTTTTACATATTTGGGAAATTTTCCAAAGTATGCAAAAACTTTGTTGAGCAGTGTACACAAAAAAAAAATTGTGGTACAGTATAAATATTTTATTATAAAATAAATATTTTGAGTAAGTTGAATTTAAATTTTGAAAATAAATATTCAAAATGGAAGATTTAGATAAAATGGAAATTAGATTTTTGACTGCTGAAATGGTAAATTATGAACTTCGTATAAGACATTTAACAGCAAAAAATAATAGAGCATCTAGAATTAAAGTTTTAGGTAAAGCCATAGCTAGGGAAGATCCTAAAGTAAAATATGTAGATCCGACTTTTAATTTTAACAGTGAAGTGGAAAATATTAATAGAATTTTAGATAGTATATCTTCAGAAATTGTAGAATATCATAGTGATTATAGTTTAGCTGATTTAAGAAAATTAAAAACTTATTTAGTACATGTAACAAATCGTCTGCAGCGTTTTCCTGAAGTAGAAGAAAATAAAGTTAGACTTATTCAATTTTTAGAAATAACTGAAGCAACTTGTTTAGAAATAGAAGCAGATATTTTAGATCTTTATGAAAAATCTGGTAAAAATTCAGATCTTACTCAAGTAAATAATAATATTTCATTACATAATAGTACACAGTTTAGTCCTAATGTTTCTAGTAAAAAAGATAATGATTATTTAAAATCAGTACCAGTTTATAAATGGAATATTAATTTTGATGGAAAGTCTAATGTTTTAAATTTTATTGAGCAAGTTGAATATATGAAAATAAGTAGAAATGTTACAGACGAAATGTTATTTAAATCTGCATATGACTTATTCAAAGAACCAGCATTGTCATGGTTTCTCTCAATTAAAGATAATTTAAATTCGTGGTCTCAAATAATTCAAGCATTAAAAAAAGATTTTCTTCCAGCTAACATAGATGATAGAACATGGGATGATATCCGTTCTAGATATCAAAATCCCGATGAATCTATCGCAATTTTTATAGGTGCTATGGAAACCTTGTTTAAACGTTTAATTCATGCTGCAAGTTTATATACTAGACTTAAGACGATTAGAGAAAGAATATTACCACATTATTTTACACCATTATCACTTATAGAAATAAATGATTTAGAAGATTTAAGAGACAGTTGTAAAAGAATAGATGAAGCTTATCAATTAAAACAAAAGAGCATAGCAGGTAAAAGTGTGGCAAAAAATAAAACAGTTAATAAAGTAAATGTTCTAAGTTCGGATATAAGTCAAAATTTTAGTAGTAAATGTAATTGTAGTCATAATACCACAGTGTCCAAACTTACCCCATCTTCCTCTACTCGTCAAAGTTCAGTATGTAATAGTAGTCAAGTTTCTCAAATTAGTCAAAGTACCAATCAAAGCTTTAATAATACACAGAATAGTAGTAATAATAAAATTAGACAAATAATTTGTTATAACTGTAACCAACCAAATCATATTTTTAGCAAATGTTTAGCTAAAAGAACAAAGTTTTGTTATAAATGTGGATATACAGATGTAGTTTTTAAAAATTGCCTTCCTGTACAAAAAACTAAATAGGAAAGTGGATGATTTTAGTCGGCATTCACTTAATAAAAAGGCTAAAAATAATAATGACAGTCAGGTAAAAAAGGATAACAAAACTACTTTTTGTAAAAACATTTATTATAATAAAAATAATATCAATTCTTTACAAAAATCAAGTATAACAGAAACAAATAAACGCTTTTATTTGAATGAATGGAAAGATTGGTTGGATAAAGTTAAAAATTTTTATAAACCGTATAGTTTGTCTGTAATTAATAAAAGTTCTTTTATTAAATTACCTAGAGATAACCGTCCATATATTAAAGTAAATATTTTTGATAAAAATATAACAGCTTTGATTGATACAGGTGCAAATTGTTCAGTGGCTGGTGGTCACGCGATTAAAATTTTAGAAAAATTTAATTTAAAAATTGATAAATGTCTTATACCACATGTTACTACAGCTGATAAATCTAAACAGTTAGTAACTGGTGTTGTTTATTTACCTATTAAAGTAGATAATGAAGTTAAGATTTTACAAGTCTTGGTTGTTCCTTCTTTGGAAACAAATTTTATTTTTGGTGTGAATTTTTTACAATTGTTTTCTATGACTCTGGATTTTTCTGATGAATCTTGGAATAATAAAATTAATAATTTGAATGTGATCAGTAATAACAGTGATAGTCAGGATATAAATAAAGATAATTCAGTAGGCTTATGTGACTTGACAGACGAACAGAAAAAGATAGCAGATAAATTTGTTAGTTTATTTAAAGAATTATATAGCGAAAAAATAGGTAGAACAAATTTAATAGAACATGATATATATACAGGAAATAATAAACCTTTTAAAATGCGTCAATATCCTTTGTCACCTTATTTAATAGAAATTTTACATAAAGAGTTAGATAAAATGTTAAAAGATGATATAGTTTCACCATCTTATTCTGATATTAATTCACCAGTTTTATTAGTAAAAAAAGCTAATGGTACATATCGTTTTTGTTTTGATGGACGTAAATTAAATTCTATTACAAAAGGTGATTCACATCCTTTACCAAGGATAGACTCCATTTTAAGTTTATTAGGCGATGCAAAATATATATCAAGTATAGATTTAAAAAATGCTTTTTGGCAGATTCCACTTACAAAAACTGCTAAAGAAAAAACTGCATTTTCCGTACCTGGTAGGGGACTATTTGAATTTAATGTAATGTGTTATGGACTCAAAAATGGAACACAAAGTCAGCAAAGATTAATGGATAAACTTTTTCCTTTCTCCTTTTATCCAAATATATTTGTTTATATTGACGACATTATAATAGTATCAAAAACTTTTGAGGAACATATTAAATTACTTCAAATAGTACATGAAAAATTAAAATCTGCTAATCTTACAATAAATTTTGAAAAAAGTAATTTTTTTAGAAAATCACTTAAGTATTTAGGTTTTGTAATTGATAATTTTGGTTAAAGAACCGATCCGCAAAAAGTAGAAGCAATAATAAACTATCCTAGACCAACAAATAGTACAGAGATAAAACGATTTTTAGGTGTAGCTTCGTGGTATCGTAGATTTGTTAGGAATTTTTCAACAATTGTTAGTCCATTAAATTCACTTTTAAAGGGCAAAGGTAAAAAACAAGCCATTAGTTGGAATACTGATGCAGAAAAAGCTTTTTTATTGTTGAAGGAATCTTTAATAAATGCTCCAGCTTTAGCAAGTCCCAATTTTTCTTTACCATTTGTTATACAATGTGATGCTTCTTTAGTTGGCCTCGGTTCCATATTAACACAAACGCAAGATGGTCAAGAAAAAGTAATAGCTTATGCTAGTAGAGCTTTAACACGTAGTGAAATAAAATATTCTGTAGGTGAAAAGGAATGTTTAGCTGTTTTGTTTGCTATAGATAGGTTTAGACCATATATTGAAGGTGTTAAATTCACAGTAATTACAGATCATTCTTCATTAAAATATTTGAGTAATATGAAAGATCCCTCTGGTCGCTTGGCTAGATGGTCATTAAAATTACAGCAATATGATATGGATATTGTATATCGTAGAGGTAAATTAAATGTAGTAGCTGATGGGTTATCCAGAGCTTTTGATAGAATAGAACCAGAAAAATGAATTTTTCCAGATGTAAATTTAATTAATTTTAATGTAAATGATTATAATAGTGATAAATATTATATTCAGTTGAGGGAAAAAATTGTTAAGAGTCCAGATTCATATCCGCAATTTAAAGTTATTGATGATAATATTTATAAGTTCATACCGACCAAGACAAAAGTAAAAAGTAATATTATAGAGTGGAAATTGTTAGTGCCTCAAAAATGTCGTAAACAAGTACTAAAAGAATGTCATGACGATGTATTAGCTTCTCATATGGGATTTTTTAAAACTTTTCATAGAATTTCAGAAACATATTTTTGGCCAAAAATGCGTAAAGATATTTTAAAGTATGTAAGATGTTGTAATATTTGTCAATCACAAAAAGTTAGTAATTCTGCACGTTTTGGATTGATGGGTCGTGAAAAGGAAGTAAATTATCCGTGGCAAGTTATTTCATGTGATTTGCAGGGACCATTTCCCAGAAGTTCTAAAGGTTTTTGTTATCTTTTAGTTGTGTCAGACTGGTTTACAAAGTATACATTATTACATCCTTTAAGGGAAGCTACTGCAAATGCAATATGTAAATTCATTGAGAATGAAGTTTTTTTAGTTTACGGAGTCTGTCAATTTTTAATTGTCGATAATGGAAAACAATTTGCTGGTAAAGTTTTTAAAAAATTAGCAGATGAATATAATGTACAGAAAATTTGGTTTAATGCACTTTACCATAGTCAAAATAATCCGACGGAAAGGCAACATCGCACAATTTCTACTGCTATAAGATCATATATAAAAGATAATCAAAAAGAATGGTGTAAAAATTTAGCAAAAATAGGTCTAGCTTTACGAACGTCTGTAAATGAAGTTACGGGGTATACGCCGGCATTTCTTAATTTTGGGAGGAATGTACCTATCACAGGAACTTATTATGGCAAAATGACATCAACTGATGGTGTTAAATTAGAACCTTGTGACAGAGACTCGTATAGCCAAGACTTGGGAAATCTTAAAAAGATTTTTGTTGATGTAAAGAAATATTTACATGAAGCTTATGAACGTAATAAGCGTACTTATGATTTGCGCAAGCGTGAAGTAAAGTTTGAGATAGGTGAAAAAGTTTGGAGACGAAACAAAGTACTCTCAGATGCTAGTAAAAGTTTTGCTGCAAAACTTGCTCCAAAGTACATACTTTGCAAAGTTGTTGCGAAAAAGTCAAAGTTAGTGTATATTTTGGAAAATGCAGATGGTCATAGAGGCGACTGGCATGTTAAAGATCTAAAGAAATATTTTGGATCGAATAGTGACATTTCAGTTGGCTAGATTTTATTAAATAAGAATATATTCTTAGTATCATTCGGATTGATATTTAAAAAATATCAATGTATTGAAAATATTTAAAGGGTACCCAAAACTTTTGTATATAGTAGAAAAAAAAATATATAAATATATTTTTTGTAGAAGAGAATTCTGGTGCACACAGTCAAGTCTTATTTCTATTTTTTTATCTTGATAAAACTTAGCTAAAAAGAAAAACAAAATTAATTATGACAATTACCTGATTATGACAATTACCTGTTTATGACACACACCGATAAAGTCCCAAAATTATGTTCTACATAAGAGTAGGCGAATGATACACGTAGTTATCAAGCTTAGCTATTGTTAATTATCAAGTAGTATTTCAAATGATTTACATAAAGTATTGTATTTTTTGTTGATTTATTAAATAAAATATAGTATATATTTTAGCTATTTAAGTTAAATAGTTATAGAGTTTGGTATAAAAATATTTTTTGTATATTAAATATTTTTATTATTTTTGGAGGGGGCATGTGTAACGATATAAATCGTCACTTTGTAATATAGCAAGGGTTAATTAAACTATTCGTTTACTTACGTTATAATTTATGTTTATTTTGTATATAAATAGTTACGTACGTACAGAACTATTTTGTATCTGGGACTATTTTGTAGCAGGAACTGAATTCTAACCATATAAGTCTCTATTCCATAGTTCTACCTGAAAATAATATAAAGAAAACATAATTAGAATATGATTTTTAATAATAAAGAATCATATGACTTATTTCTCTATAATGCATTTGTCTATGGACTTACCTGGTTTTTATATGTTTCAGAGTCTATTGAGGGTTGGATTTCACTGGCTTTCATATGTAGCTTGTCTCTCCTGGAAAGTTTCGTATGCTTATTCCTTCGGGATAATCCAGAATTTGTTGAAAATAGTTTGCTGGAACTGCTCACTTAGATTCAGTATTTTGTTTATACTTAGTTCACAGGACACTTAGTATTCTGTTCGTATTTTTATTAGTTTTGCTGATAAACAATAAGTATTGTTTATATTTGTTTCTTAGAGTAATATTTTAAGGTTAGATATCACTAATACGGATTTATTAGGAAATATTCTTTTAATTAGTTATTATTTTTGGTGTAGTTTCCGCTACCTTTATTAGGAATCCTATACGGTAAAACTGTAGTTGATAATGACTTGCATAGATGTCGCTAATAGTTCAGAAATAGGATTTTATTTACCTGAAGGGTTCATACCGGTTAATAAGGTCGATTTTCGTTCTTCTTGAAGCAACTTTGATACAAAATGGTGGTGTCGTATTGACGAGTGTTTATTTTCTGTAATCATCGAAATAATCCTTCATGTATTTTTATTTAAAGTTAGTGAAAATGAATATTTAAACAATGCGGAAGATATTGTAACTGTTATTTTCTATAATAACGCATTTATAACGTTTCGATGGACATCGAAGACTTAGTACGACATGTAAGTTACGTTTTTCTGTTTCTTAGAATATTTCTGAGATATAATTATTGTTTTAGCACCATTAATCACTATTTCTATACCATTAATTACCATGAATTACCATTACTAGACCATTACTCACCATTTCTATACCATTAATATGGAATTACATTAATCATTCCTATACCATTTTTATGGCATTATTATGGCAATCCTTATGGGATTAAAAATCAATATCATGTTAGAATAATCTAATATTTTCGATGGTTATTTTTACGCCTACACGTTTAGGGATGTACAATGGTACACATATTCGTGACCTATCAGCTTAAACATAATTTAAGCTGAAGTTTATTTTTCAATATTTGATACATGAGTTCTCCGCATGGAGTGATGTTCTGTTGGAACATGGTTCTGTAATTTTCGGCATAGATAAATTCTATATGACCGTCTAGCAGACAATTTTACATTGGACATAATTTTCAAAAGTATATTTTATCCCGGACAACAATTTCGATAATACATTTTATCCTGGAAGATGATTTTTCCAAAGTAGATGGGACAGCCTATATTTTTTTTCTTTCATTTGAGAAATGAATTCATCAGCATAGGGGAGACTTGTACAGATGGAGACGATGGAATTCATACCTCATGGATTTTGCAGAAACCAGCTAAGTACTCATTCTGAAAACTTTTGAAAGCAATATTTCATATTTAAAATTCTTTTATTTCAATATTATAAGAATATTGAAACTTTATCAGATCTGATATAGTATTGTTTAATACTATATGCCCTTCTGGCTTTTGTTCATTTTTAGGTACTTATTTTTTTTAAAACATTTAATCTCATTTATTAATTATTAAATATCATACTTTTGATTAAATGATTTCTAATTTAAGCATGACTTTTATACACTGCAAGAAATGATTGCTGTTTACATACATTTCTTGGTGCTTGCTGAACTTCATGTTTTCTTTATACATTTAAGTCGAATGATTTCTGAATTTAGTAATTTTTATTAAGATTTCTTTAATTATATCTTAATATAATTACACATATTTTTTTATATATATTAATACATTACTTGATGTGCTTTCATTAAGTTTATTTATAATAAATTTCTCAAATGAATTATCTTATTTTATTTAAGGGTTATATTTTCTCAAACTGAAAAGCTTAAGTATTTACACTAGGTTGTTACTTACCTAAAAGAGTAAAAGATAAAGTAACTGGCGCCCCTAACAACATTAATCAATTCTTTCTATTTTTCCCTTGCCCATACCCATTGCTCCGCTGTCAAAACTAGCCGTTGGCAGTGAACGTATTAATTACGGTACAATGCCGTGAATTGCCAAGCCAGTTTCACGGTTATCGCGATTTCAGTTGTTTTTTTAATATTGTTGACACAAACGTCAGTTTAAAAAAATGGACGAAGACGATAAATTTTAATTAATTTAAAGAATGTATATATTAAAATATTGTACATACTATGTGCTTTACTGGTACAAAAATTAGGTTTTGGTGATGTTTTGTAATAAATTATCGATTAAAAGGAATTTATTTGATTTTAACAAAGAAAACCTTTAAATATAACAATCTTTCTTCTTCTTAGGCCATAAAGAAGGAAGAAGAAGAAGAAATAATGTTATATTTAAAGGTTTTCTTTGTTAAAATCAAATAAATTCCTTTTAATCGATAATTTATTACAAAACATCACCAAAACCTAATTTTTGTACCAGTAAAGCACATAGTATGTACAATATTTTAATATTATCAATGTTTTCGTGATTTTTTCCCCAAAATGAAAGCGTAAAATTAAGTTTTAGTCTTGGATTTGCAAAAAATAAATGAACATAAACTAATTGCCCATATTAACACTAGTATACATGCAAAATCTCGTCGCTCTATCTTAATGTGTACCAGAGTTAGTAATAAAAAAACATTTTTTTTGTAAAATTTTAAAGGGCTGTAGCTCCCTTAGGGCTCTTTGCCTGGCCAACCTTTATAGGAACTTTTTGTTATGTTTTTGGATGTGGAATCACCTCTTAAATTTTGGCATGCCAGTTACTGAACACCTTGTATATTTTAACCGCAGCATTACTTAATCACTAAAACCTACAATTAGAAATCTATATGGATTTTGGATTTTTTTTTAAACGACCTTAATACAATTAGTTTTCATAATTTATTAATTAAAATATACTTTTTACAATATATTGTTGGAACAAAGATTATTTAATTAAAATGTTAACTTATAATTTTGAGTGTATCACGATAAAAAATTATATAACAACAAATAAATAAAACTATAAAATATCATAACAATATCACGTCCCAGCAGTTCTTTATTTCTTTTTATACAGGTAGTTAGGTACTTGTTGAACTAGTATACTATATAGTGCGAAAAGGTGGTTGTAACAAGGTTTTTTTTTCTAATTTAAAACCGTTATTATTTGGTTTTTACATAAATATCTATATAACACCTTTTTGCACCCAAATTTTTATATATTAATTCTTTTTTACAATACAATCATTGCAGGATCCTAAAATATCACAGATGTTTTTTATTTACCTTTTATCCCTTACCCTCCAGGGTGTCACAATTGTTACTTCACTTCTTTATTTTTTCTTTAAGACAATATTAATCCAAAATACTTTTATAGACTTTCTATGTATGCAAACAAATATGCAAATTTAATTCAGTATAATACAACTCTAAGGCCCAGTTGTACAAACCTGATTTAACTTTGAGCGAGGCTCTTTTACTATGGAAACGTTTGTTGCAACAATCGTTTCCATGACAGACTCAGATTTGAGCGAGGTTTGTACAACCGGGCCTAAGGAAACAAAAATTCGTGCAAAAATTAAAAAAAGGCTTATTTTTTCTTTTTTTTTTCTTTTAGGCATAGAAAGTATAAAAAAACACAATTAAATCGAAAAATTGTTTCTAGTTTAGTCTCGGGAGGGTAAGG
>OY294049.1:29897773-29902773 GCA_958510825.1 Brachypterus glaber | reverse complement strand
CATATTTTGGCCCCATATCTACCCACTCGGACTTATAAAGGTACATCAAAGACTTCGCCCCAGCCAAATAAGGCAATAAGGACCTTAACGGCGCCTTTTACTAAAATTAAGTATCAGGAGAACAGAAGGTATGTAGCAGGTATAGCAGCACGTACTAAGAAGTTTGTCGTCTTTCCACTCGTTGAAGTCTCCGCTGGTGTTACTGATAGGTACTACTACACGGCAAGTTATATTCTCCTAATCGCTGTAGGAACATATTTCGGGCGTTAAACCCCCCCTTTTGGGGGGTTAAGTCATGACGTCAATCAAGAACGACACTTTGGATCTAGCATCAGGCCCTTCATCTAGACGGAGCTCTACCTCTTCCAACATTGGCTACACAACTATAGTGAGCGAGCAGGATGGCCAACAAGAAGACACGGCCGTATCTGGACGTACACCGAAACACAAGAAGAGGAAATTTTCACCGAACGCCAGCCCTACCAGTGAGGGTGAAGCCAATGATGGAAAACATGCCACGTTTGAAGGTAGATTAAACAGAGCATTTAACATTGTTAAGCTTATTGCTACGAAAACAGCTGCCACCAAAAGGGATACCCTCACGGAGAATCGAATTTATATCACGGGTATGATTAGCAAGCTTACTGGTGTGCTAAATGAAATCAGGGACAGCACTAATTTTGTCTGTGTTCAGCGTGAACTTATTGGGGAACTAAAGCAGGTAAAGGGCATGCTTGACACTCATCAAACAGTTCAGGATACACTGTTAAACGAGGTCCGGACACTAAACGCAGCTCAGCCCACCATATCCACGCTAACGTATGGTCAAATTGCCGCTAAAAACGCTACCACAAAAGTCACTATGCCTACAGGCAAAAATACTGTTGCCAAAAAGACTTTTAGAGTCCTAATAAAGCCTGATGACTCAAACGTAGCCAAGGATGAGCTAAAATCTAAAATCATGAAGGAAATTGCACCGGGGAAAATCGGTCTGGAAAGGCCGAGAATCTACACAAATAGGGATGGAGTAGTAATAGAAGCAGAGAATGATAAAAGGGCGGAGATTATACAACTTAAGGAGCTAAAGGACCTTAAAACAACTGCTTCCTCTCTAGACAAACTTAAACCGCGTCTGGCTATTTTTAACGTGCCCGTAAGCATAAATGAGAACGACCTTGACCTCGCCATAAAGGACGAGAACTTTCCGGACTCAACCGTAGGTGCGATTACACCCCTGTACAAATTTGGCCAGAGGGGTAAACATTATGTTCACTGGGTGGTAGAAGTGGACCCTTCTGCGAGAACAGCCCTACTTGCGCGAGGTAAAATAGGCCTGCAATGGCACACGTGTGCAGTGAGGGACCACGTTCATGTCTCACAATGTTTTAGGTGTTTGAAATTTGGGCATATTGCTTCAAAATGCGACAATACAAAGCATGATCCAGCGTGTCGCTTCTGTCTAGAGAAGCATGAATCAAAAACATGCCCCAATAAGGAAAATAAAGAGGAAGCCGTTTGCACACTCTGCACAGCATATAACTCGCATAAGGGCTTAAAGGAGGATGTTAGACATGTCGCAGGTTCAACCAGATGTGGAGTGGTCAAACGAAGGTTTCAGGAGTTGGTTGACAATACAGATTACGGAACTAGCTGAGTCAGGTTTCGATATGGCTGGGGTTCTTAGGATAGGTCAGGTAAATCTGCAAAAGTGCCTTGCTGCAACCACCGATATGATCACTACTGCTATTGACAGGAAAATGGACATTCTAATTATACAAGAGCCATATAGAAGAAGAGGCAAAAGTGGCAGTTTCTATATACCTCATTGCAATAAATATGATGTCTTCGCTAGCACGGACAATGATTTTAGGGCCGCTGTTGTTATTTTCAATCCCTCGTTAAAAGGTATGCTAGTCAAGCAGCATACAAACAACAAGCAATGTGTTGTAAGAGTTACCTCCGATGACACTAAATTCACTGTAATCTCAGCTTACTGGCCTCCAATTAACTGCCAGAGAGATATCGCTCAAGACCTCGATAATCTGAGCTTAGCATTAGCACGCACTATGGACTCACTTATAGTAATAGGTGCAGACGCTAATGCTAAAAACACTCTATGGCACTCGGACAGAAATGATAACAGAGGAAACGATATAGCTGAATTTCTTGCAGGAAATAATATGCACATCTTAAACGAGCCTGGCTTTCCATCAACATTTTCAAGCCCGCAAGGTAGTAGCAACGTAGATATCACTTTAGCCCCGGATCAATTTATGCACTTAGTATCAGACTGGAAGGTGCATGCAGACTGCACCGGGAGCGATCATAGGCTTATCACTTACAACCTTAATTGCAATCTATCTCCGCAACATAGGTATAAATGGGTAACAAGCAAGAATAATTTAGATCGAAATCGTGCGCTGGATATGGCAGCCCGTGGGTTGGAGACGCTTGAGCATCGCTTTCCCATACAGGATACATTGCAACTCGACGAGGTAGCAGCTGGTATCACGTCCCTACTGCGGAATATAGCCGATAGCTGTTTTCACAAGAGAAAGGTTTTTACTTCCAAGCCAGTGTGGTGGAATGACCAAACGGAAGGCAGTAAAAAGAAGCTCCACTCGGCAAGAAAGGCATACCAAAGAGCTAGAGGGGAAAATAGAGAGAGGTTGAGAATTGCATATGAGGAGGTTAAGGACGCTCACTCGAACAAATTAGAAAGTGCCAGAATAAAATCATGGAACAGTTTTGTAGCTAATGAGCTCGAAAAGTCACCATGGAGCCTACCCTATAAGCTGGCATTGAAGAGGCAGGGCTTTAAGACAGTTGATACCACAGTAGAAGCGGAAAACGGAGAATACACAGAGGGCAGGGAGGAAACTGCAAAGAAAATTATCGACAGGTGGGTTAAAGATGACAGAGAGGAAGAGGACAGTAATCAACAGGAAGAGCTGAGGTTAAGAGCCAGGTATATTACTACAGACGAACTAGACATCAGAGAGGTTTCCGCAGAAGAGGTCAAATTTTTCATTATGAATTTAAATAACAAGAAAGCACCGGGACCTGACAATATCTCTGTAGTACTACTTAAGGTTCTCTGCCCAGTAATAGACGAATTCCTAGCCAAGCTTTTTAACGCAAGCCTGCAGCTTGGGCATTTTCCGGACATATGGAAAGAAGGGAAAATCATAATGATCCGTAAAGCCGGAAGCAACAAGGAGGGCTTGGAAGGCTGCAGACCCATCACATTGTTATCCTTTTTGGGAAAAACTCTGGAAAAAGTCATTAAGTCCAGGCTTGAGGAAACAGAGAACCTTTTCGGCGATAGCCAGCATGGCTTTGTAAGAGGCAGGAATACCATTAGCGCATGGAAAGCTACCCTTGCTGCCTTAGATTCCCAGCAGCAGAAGCATAAGATAGTGGTTCTTCTGGACATTAAAGGTGCCTTTGACAATGTTTGGTGGCCTACTATCATCAACTCCCTAGCAGATTCAAACATTCCAAACAGAATTCTTAAAATGATAAAGAACTACCTTAAAAATCGTGTCTCTAGGCTGGAATATGGTGGGGTTCAAGTTAGTAAGCTAAACGAAAGGGGTTGTGGGCAAGGATCAGTTATGGGTACTGCACTGTGGAATGCTGCTCTAAAGAAGCTTCTAATCTTGCCTCTATTGTATGGAGAGCTGGTAGCCTACGCAGACGACTTGGCATATGTAGTGAGCGCGAACTCTAGGGATCAGTTGGAACTCAGGGCGAACGCTGATCTGCAAAGAATCACAGACTGGGCAACACTTAATAAGTTGGAATTCTCGAGGGACAAGTCATGCTACATCCATTTTGGGCCCAAGCTGGTAAGAAGACCTTCCATTAGGCTTTATGGTAGAATAATAAATCGAGTTGAAGAAGCAAAATACCTTGGCATTATCCTTGACTGCAAGCGAAACTATTCGGCACACATTAAACAAGCAGCTGATAAGGCAAAAAGCTCATTTTTTAAAATCAAGGCTATGACAAAAGCACTTTATAATCCACCTGTTACGGCTCTCCGAACGATATACGAAAAAGCAACGGTCCCAATGGTTAGTTATGGCTTTGAGATTTGGGGTGAGCACTCTACTACTGCTAGAGCTAAAATATCTTTAGGAAGTGTCAGCGGAACATGCGCAAGAATTATATCAGGCACCTACAGTTCGACTTCCTATCACGCTGCGTGTGTCTTGGCAAAAATTCCACCGCTACCCATTATGCTGCAAGAATTGGAAGGAAGGAGGCAAGTTCGAGCGGGACGAGCTGCAACGCACGGAAACCTACGCATTGAACCGGGTATACCCAGAAATGAGGCAAAAGGGATGCTGGCTGCAGAGACCTTGAGAATGTGGCAGGTAGCATGGGACGAGGCAGATCAGGGGCGTATAACCTACTCATTCTTTCCAGACATTGCCAGAAGAATGAACCTGAACTTCCGTTTAGATAAGGAATTAACGCAAATTCTCACAGGACATGGTCATTTCAAGGCGCATCTGAAAAGGGTGGGTAAGGATCCAAATGGAAACTGTCCGGAATGTGAACTGGAGGATAATCCTATACACCGACTGTTGGTGTGTAATGCATTTCAGCCTCAGAGGGACACCATTCTAAGGATAGTAGGGCCAATCCAGGTAGACGCCATCGTGGAACAGCTACAAGGTTTAGGGCATTTGGACTTACTGAAGACCTTTATAGCGGAGGAAAACAGAATAAGAACATAGTGGTAGTGTGTTTTCATCAACCTGGCGTATCTTTTGTGTTAGTGAGATGTTAGATGGTGTTAGTTTTAGTGCTTGTGCTTAGATTAGGAATAGGAGGGTTAAGGTACCTCCTGCGGTAAATCCGCGAATATTAAGTAGTGGGGTGGGGCCTAGTTTGTCCTAATAAGGGCAGATTAGGTACTGTACCTGTCTCCACGGCCTCAAGTGTATTGAATTAAAGGCATTTGTAATAAAAATTGTAACTTTGTTTAA
>OY294049.1:29880273-29890273 GCA_958510825.1 Brachypterus glaber | reverse complement strand
AGATGCATACATCACAACTGACATCTGACCACTGTTTTATAAACCTTAATTTTAGAATTCAATGACAATGACTTGGATTTTAGGATGTTTTGTAAGGCGTAGTAACACTTGTTTCCTGCCAGTAATTTTACGTTGACGTCTGTATTATCGTTTTTCGAAGTTATTTCTGCACCTAAGTATCTAAAACTGTCTACTTTAATATTTGATTATCGATCATTACTCCTTCATTTCCACAATCGTTCCTTGTTGTCACCATATATTTCGTTTTTGCCACATTTACCCTTAGACCCATTCTTAATGCTGCTTCTTTAAAATATCTATATACTTCCACTAACCTGTCCTTTTTTCTACTTATTATATCCACATCATCGGCAAATGCTAAAATTTGGTATTGTCTGATAAATATATTTCCTCCCGATTGAATATGACTATTACGTACCACTTTTTCTAGCACCATATTAAACAGAGTAGTAGATATTGGATCTCCCTGTCTTAATCCTTCCTTGATCTTAAAAACCTCTGATACTTTATCCTGTATTCTTACCTTAGCTTGTGTTCTTTTTAAGCACATTTTAACCAGTTTAATTAGTTTTACTGGCACTTTTAGGTCTTTTAGTCCTTTATAGAGTTCTACTCTAAGTACTGAATCATAAGCCTGCTCGAAATCTACAAATAAATGATGTAAATCTGTGTCGCTTTCATAAAATTTTTCTAGTGTTTGCCTAAGTACAAAAATTTGATCTATCGTTGACCTGTTTTTCCTAAAGCCACACTGATAGTCCCCAGTGCTCTGTTCCATGTAATTATTTAGTTTTCTTTCTAGCAACTTGCTAAAAATTTTGTACCCTACCTCTAACAACGAAATACCTCGGTAATTTTTACAAACCTTTTTGTCTCCCTTTTTATACAATGGGCATATTATTGCTATATTCCATTCTTCTGGTAAATTTTCCTTCTCCCATATAATTTTAATCAATTCAAAAAGCTCTTTAATTACTTTATCTCCTCCAAATTTGATCATTTCTAATGTTATGTTGTCCTCGCCTGGTGCCTTATTATTCTTCATACCCTTTATAACAGACTGTAGCTCTTCAAGCGTTGGTGGCTCTGGCCCTAGTTCTTCGTCTTCCTCTAATTCCTGTCTTTCTATTCCATTTTCAACTACAACCTCGTTACTTACATGTGTGTTTAGTAGCTCCTCAAAGTATTCTTTCCATCTGTCGATAATTTCTTCCTCGTTTCCAATCAATTCGCCTTCCTTGTTGCAGCATATCGTTGTCCTTGGTTGGTATCCCTTTTTTTGAACCGCTACTTCCTTATAAAATTGCCTTGTATTTGTTAGTCTGTTTTCTTCCATCCTTTCCACTATCTGTTTCTCAAGGTTCCTTTTCTTTCTTCTAAAAACCCGTTTTGCTTCCCTTTTTATATTTTTATACTCGTCCTTTTTTTCCTCAGTAGTATTTTGTAACATTAATATTCTTGCGTTGTTTCTTTTATTACATATCTGTTGACATTCTATGTCAAACCACTTCCTGTTTTCTCTTTCCTTTTTTATTTCCAATGTCTTTACTGCTGCCTTTACTATACTTGATTTTATGTTCTTCCATTTATTATCAACATTCTCATTCTCTTCCACCCCATTTTCATCTCCATTTTCTAGCTCTTCATTAACTGCATCCAAATATCTTTTCCTTAATTCCTCGTTTACTTGTAGGCCTACTGAATTAAAATGTTTTCTTTTGACTCCTTTTTCTTTTCCCTGGTTTGATATTCTTTGCTTATATTTGGCTATGACCAAGAAATGGTCAGAGTTTCCGTCAGCACCTCTATAGCTTCTGACATCTAAAATGTCTGAAGCGTGCCTGGAGTCTATAACTATGTGGTCAATCTGGTTTTTTACTGAGTATCAGGTGATATCCAAGTAACTTTATGTGCATTTTTATGGGGAAATTTTGTGCTACTTACTATCATCTTTCTACCGGCGGCTAGATCTATTAATCTTCTTCCATTGTCATTACTGTATTTGTGTAAACTATATTTACCTATTACGTTTTGATAGATATCTTCCTTACCCAGTTTGGCATTAAAGTCCCCAAGTAAAATTTTTATGTCACTTTTATTTATTTTCTCGAGCTCTGTTTTCAAGAGTTGCATAAAAAGTGTTTTTATCCTCCTCGTCCTTATCTTCAGTTGGTGCATGTACATTTATAAAGACAATATTAAAAAATGTTGACTTTATCTTTAATATAGCTATCCTTTCATTTACTGACACAAAGCTTTTTATCAAGTTTTTATATTTTCTCGATATAATAAACCCCACCCCAAATCTTCCGTCTACCGCTGCGCTGTTGCATATTGTATACCCCTCATAATCCATGATGCCCTCATTTTTCCACCTCATTTCTTGCATTGCTAGTACTTCTATCCTGTATTTTTTTAATTGTTGAATTAAGGTTTGTAAAGCTCCTAGCTCCATAAGGGTTCTCATATTCCAGGTGCCAAACCTTACACCGTTTCCTTTATTCATTTTCTTTTTTCCTTTCTTGTCCTTTTCTATATAGTTGTGCATTTTTAGTTTTTTGTTATTTCTTGATTTCCTTCTTTTAATTCCTTTCTTCGAGTTGATAGTGCTCTGCGGAATACCTGGCATTTACCAGACCCAGCCTTATGTCCTTCCCGTTCGCATAATGGGCATTTCTCATTATTCATGCATGATTCTATATATTTATTTAAAATAATACTGAAATATTATTAGCTATGTCCGGATTACTTTCACTTAATACAGATTCCCAATTTTCTTTATTTAGAAGTTTTTTTAATTCATTATAATCTATTTTTGTAAAAAAGTTATTAACATTTTTATTATCTTTTGATTTATTAATATTAAATGATGTAAATTTGCATAGTAATCTGTTATATCTTTGCAAAAAATGACAGGCTTTGTGACTATATTATTTACATTATTTTGTTTTCTTATAAAAATGTGGTCTATTTTAGACTGGGAATCTGAATTTACTCTGGTATATTTATTGATATGTATGTATCAAGTCCAAACCCAAATATTCTAAAAGATCTAAGTACTCCATATTTGGGATTTCAAGGGGTTTACTAATATGAAAATTAATATCTCTAACAAAAATTTCTATGTTTTTGCGATCCAGGACCGAAAGACGTTGAGAAGGATCCTCAATATAACAAGTCTGATTAGTGTTTGGGAGTCTGTATGAGGCGATAATACCAAAAGAAATATCGTTACAACTAAAAGTAACTCTAACTATATTTGTTTCCCTTAATTCAATTAAGTTTACAATAGCAGACAAGGATTTTTTTAATGTAAATAAGAAGGCCATCGTTTTTATTAAAATGTGAATTATTATAAAAAATATCAAATCCTGGAATTTCATACCTGTTAGTTGTTTCAACATTAAAAGTTTCTGATAAGATTATTACATGAATTTTTTCTAGACTTATAGAGTCCAAATATATTAAAAGCTGGTCAAAGTTGGCATTTATGTTTCTGATATATAAGTGAATTAGGTTTAAGTTTTTTTCTAGAATAACACTTTTTAGGTCATGGTCAGCTTCTAGGATATTTTTTGCTCAAAATTAATGGAGAGCCCCTACCACAAGCTTAAAGCTTATTTGGGTCTCTCTATGACTCTGTTGTGTAAAATCCTAACTAATTAATAAACTAATAATAATATACATTGGTTTTCACCTCTCTCTCATCTCCAAGGGTTACATCAAAGTGTGTAATGACTTAAAACTAAAAACAGAAAAATAATAATGAAAGTATAAGCGCAGTATAAATTTTGTAAAATTAAAAGAAAGTGTAACATTGTCTCCGTGCAAAAAAAATTAAATTTTTAGTTTTTCCCAGTTTCATATTGGTCGTCTACATCACCTTCTGTTGATTCCTCAGTATCATGACTAGGACAATTTAACGCTGAGTTGTTTCCAATTTTTGTTTTCCTGCCATCTATTAGAGCATAAAGTTGTCCAAAACCGGACCAAACATTCTTCTTGCCATAAAG
This sequence comes from Brachypterus glaber, assembly GCA_958510825.1. NCBI lineage: Eukaryota > Metazoa > Arthropoda > Insecta > Coleoptera > Kateretidae > Brachypterus > Brachypterus glaber. The sequence goes on along the minus strand of OY294049.1, from coordinate 29,886,239 downwards.
ATTTTGGAGCTCTAATAATTTATTTTTCTTAAAACGTGTTAGGTCTTCTTGAACAAAAAACTTTGAGCCTTTAAATAGTTTCAAATTCTTTATAATTAATTTTTTATGTTCTGGTTTTTCAAATTTAACTATTGTTGGTCTAGGACTTCTGGCTTTTTTTGGACCGATTCGAGTACATCATTCAATATCCGTAGCCGACATATTTAATTTTAGTTTGGTGTTAAATATGTTAATTAATGATTCATCCAGTTTTGTGTCACCTTCATCAACACCAAAAAAACAAATATTGTTTACCTTTTCTTTTTGTAGTTCATCGACCTGAGTCTCAAGCTTGTTTATTTTGTATTCGTATGTTGCCATAATTTTTTGTTGATCTGAATTTTTTTGTTCCAGCCGTTCATTCTTCATTAAACTTGCTATGGTTTTTTCAATAATAGTATAATAAAATAAAATTGACTAATTACGTTAATATTTAGGAAAGTAAAAAATTAGCCTTAATATGCGTAAAAAAATCTGTCATAAAATTATATTTTTTAAAAGCGTTTTTCTCTGAAACTGGTCATTTAATTTGGCTGTAACTTTGCTAATTTTATATTTACCCCCCAAATTGCAAAATATCAAAATTTGAGGCAGTTTGTCTGTGGCCCAAGAACCCCCCTATTTGTGTGCCAGGTTCTTTTTTATGATATACACATTAGGACATTTCTTATGGAAAATGGCCCCCGCACTATGGATTTTGATAAAATTTGGTATTTGGTTGTGTGCCATAAAAAACTCAATGAACTGCATTCGAAACCCGGAAAAAATTCCCACAGTGTAAATTTCCTACTCAAACTCACTGGATTACGTGTGGGAATATCTCACCTTGCACAAAGAATCCCGGTGCGTCAAATTTATTTATTTTTCTTTCGGATTCTTATGAAATTTTCTAATAATCCGAAAGATTTTTTTTTTAATTTGAGACAACCTTTATGCAGGGTCACATATAGGGACACTAGATATGTGGGTAGCAACTAAACTAAGTTTACAGATTTAGTGTCCTTAATCCCCTATTCGTTCCCACACAATGATTTTCGTTAGAGTGATCTTTAGAAATTTTAAATGCATTATTATGTTAACCTCTTCAGGGACAGAGGCACGTAAGTGTATAGTTAAAAATAAATTCCTCAAAACACTCGGTAGCTATAGCTGTATTTGCTTTGTTTCCAATCACAAGCGAAATCCAATGGCTAAGATTAGCACATCTTCACTTGTTTAATGGTTTTTGCAATACCTTAAGTTTTGCTACTAAATTAATTTAAACAAAAAATTCGTTCCTGAAGAGGATTATATAATAATGAGAACAAAAAGTTTTACCCGAAATGGAGGGGTCTGCTTAAAATCGGAATCGAGTTCCGCCAAAATGAGATCATCTTCTGCCACTTCGAGATTTTTCAAACCTGCACCTCTTAGCCTGCTGATTGCCACCAGGTTCTCCTCGCAGTACTTGTAGCCGATCAGCACTAGCTCTTCCAGATTTTTGCACAGCCATGCGATTATAACAAAAGGATCGGGTCTCTCGTCTACGAAAATCCAGTTTTCCTGATCGTCTCCGAAAGAATCGACCCACATTATGCTGCGAAGGGTTTTCGAGAAATTCGTGGATAAAAAGTCCAAAAGGTGCATATTCATCTAAAATCATTAGATTATGGTAACAAAAGATAATAAAAACAAACTAAAGAATGATGGAGAAAATTTCCTAATACTGTCAAATTGAATAAAATCCTATAGCTCGATTTTCAGTTATCTGCTTTATAAGTACGAATTTTAGCCAAAACTTATGAATGCAATTGTAAAATTTTAAAACTGTGAGTTACAATGTTAAAGCTGACAAGTCAACATACCAATAGTCCGGTTGCCAAACGCCTATTTTTGACTGATCAGTGTTTTGTAAAATATACAAAATGTTTGGTTGGTTTTTAGATAATTCGCGTGCGCTTATTCAAAATCCGGCTGGTGTCACCTAGTATCTATTGAGAAATTTGAGATAAATGAATTTAAAGCTCACTACGTTTCGGACTTTTTATTTAAAAAACTAACGTTTTCTCTTATGTGGTGGGCCGTCTAAGACTTATCAGATGAATTCTGGCTTTATCATAAGAGGTATCTATATGATTTTTTTTTCATGCAAACTAGACCAATAAAACCATAACTTCATAAAAACAGAACTCCTCCACTGCCTTTTGTTTTAGAGTTACAGCCATACAAAGACGAATTTAGCAAATAAAAGTTAGTCGGAAATGCGAAAATTTAAAAGTCTATTAATTTTACTTTATTAATCAGTATTTTTTTATATAAATAGCTTTAAGGTAAAAAATCTCAATTAATGATGATGTCCGCGCCGATTCAGGCAGGGCTGAGGGCTTGGGTCACGGATTTGGCTGATTATTTTTTTGTGTAGCCCACCGGTGCACATAGAAGTATTTGACGATTTTAGCTGGCCAAAATTATTTATGTCTTTTTATTGGCGGAAAACCTTACCATATGGCAAGAAATTGTAAAATATATGCATTTTGTACAAACCCAAGCCAATGGCGTTCAATATAGGGGAAAGATGGGTACTTTAAGGATTACATTTTTTTCATTCAATAGGAGTTGAGGAAATAAAAATTATATTATTTTTCAAACTTTATTATGGTAAATAACATATATATATTTTGATATTTAATTAGATTCTACTTCGTCATTGTCAGAATATTCTTCATTTTCACTGTTTTCAGTGTCGGAATCTTGGACTTCTCCAGGAAGCAGCATTTCCACAGCTTCTTTTGAAAAAGGCTTTGTAAGTTTGTGTTTCTTTTTCCCAAGGCTGGACAACAGAGGGTCGGATGTTAACAATAACCTATTGATGATATCTTGGTTACAATCTTTTCTAGAAAATTTTCTAGCATAGCTAAGTCTGTACTCCCGGAAATGTTTGTTTCTGGCTTCGGCAGCCTCTTCTGACAATTGTCCAATTGGCAAAAGCGCATTCTCTACTATATCAGGACCGTGTACTAAAACTTTATGCAGAGTTGGAGTCATTGGACACCAGGGGTATAGTTCAACATAAAGTTTTGCCGTATCCAAAGTATACTGTCTGAACTTTTCTACATCAATCTTGTGGCCACTGAAAATTACTTGTAGGATAATTTTTATTCTAGCAATCAAACTTACGTCAACTCCAGTGATAGCTGCAGATGTTTCCGGGTCGTTGAAGAATCTCCTGCTTGTGTTGCCGTTATTGGTGTTCCCAAATCCAGCCTTAGGTATGTCGACAAGAATGCCCATTTCGCTCTTGAATTCATCTTGAATTTTCTTCTTTCTATCTGAGATGAGTCTCTTCTCATCTTCATTTAGCTTTTTCTGCCATTTTTTCAAAGGCAATTTATATGATAGGTGAAGGAGACTTTCAAAACACCGTATTCTAGCATGCAGAATTGACAGTCCAAATTTGTAGGTGCTTTGCTTGTCAACACATTCTCTGTCCAAATCATTAAATTGCTTCGATGTTGCTCCACAAATATAACATCGCATTGTCGATGTAGTGGTGGTTGCTGCGTTACAGACTTTTCCATCCACCATGGTTAACATCATTACATGTTCTACTGCTATATCTTGAAGTTTAGTTGGTTTTAGATCTGCAATTTTGTTTTCCATGTAAGCAATTTCTTCAGCTATTACATCAGCAGTTTCTTTTATAAACCTAATTCGAATTGGCCTGCAAAACCTTGGAGATGATGGTGTAGAGTTTTGCCAGATAACCTTTTTATTTACTCCACAAGTTAGCTGTAGTGGAACCATTGAGCATTGAAATATACTGGCATCAGAATGAGTGTCATCCTCAAACTTTTGATTAAACTGTGTCTGCTGGGAGCCATCACAACCCCATTTCGTATATAGTTTCATATTTTTACGCTCACTTTCCGTTAAAGTCTTGATAACTTCTTCTAAAAACAATAGCAATCTTTCGGCAGTATGGTTTAACAGACTTTGTAAGTCTACTTCAGCTAAACTTTCTGTGACTGTGAACGAATCAGAATCAGGATAGCATGTTTTTTTTTTCTTTAGCCAAAATACTGTAGCAGGGCCATTTCTTCTTATCGCTTGTACGAACGATTTCATATTGAGATTTTGTTAGACCTGCGTCAGCAAATATTGAAAGAGCCTGTAACGGTGTCAATGATTTTTTTGTAGGTTCAAGGCTGCTGCGGTAGGCTTTTTTATACTTTCCCGCTCTTTTAGGAGATGATTGAAGATCTTTCAGGACGGTTGCAGCACTTCTTTTGCCACTTGTTGTTAAACAAGTTTCAGCTGCAAAAACAATAGCTTCTGGTTCCACATCTTTCCTGAGCTGTTCTGTTTTTCTCCTCTTTGATCGTTCACTTGAATCGACAAAACTTTTTCTTGGTCGTCCTGCTGATGATGGAGTGGATAGGGTGGCCGGTATCGGTATTTGGAAACTCCCTTGCAGCCAAGTGCCGTGCTTCTTAATAAATTTTTCATGAGTTCTTGATGAAGACGACCACATATTTCTAAGAGCAGCTTTCAACCTCGACATTTGACGCTTGTATACTTGTTTCAGTTCTTCGGTGTATTGATTTCTTGATAACAAATGTTGATCGGCTAAGTCCATTTTTTCGTCGAAATTCGGAGCCTGCTGCTGCTGAATACTGTTGTAGAAGTCCAAACGAGAGATTGTTTCCATTCCTGATGACCCAGCTAGAAAAAAGAAATTTAGTTGAAAAATCCACCTTTGGACCTTGATGTATTTAGAACATGATTGGAATTTAGGTGGCAGTAATGGGCAGGTGAAATTAAGATTTTTAAATAGCTAGTGGTATAAGCTCACAGAAAAACTCAAAATAATAACTGGGTCTCAATAGGCACTGTAACTTTTTCACTTTTAAAGTCAAAATTTAGTTTAAAATTCGTTAAAAAAATGCTAAGTTTCATGGGACATAACTTCTGTGGTGATTAATATTTCAAAACGGTAGTAAGAGTAAATAATGTACATACCTGTCATAGATTCATCCATGGTATAACACTATAAAACTTCTGTTGTAAACAATTGTACACAGCTTCAAAGAACACCACTAAAATCGTTCGTGAATAAAATGAACCACACAGTTATAAATCAGATATTTAACTAACCTGTATAGTTCAAAATTCTGCTTTTATAACCAAATCATTAATTGCTCATTAAGCGACCATTATCGAGGATTAATAAGGGTAGGTAATTAAGGGGGTACGGCCACTTCTAAGAATTCGAATTTTGGCCAGCTAAAATCATTAAATACTCCTTAGTGCGGTGTTAGAGTAAAACCTCCACGGGATTTTTTTCAACATTTTTTTTTCAAAATTTTTAAATTCCTCGAAAATGTGACATTGACGTGCAATAAGTCAAAAACTATTTGAACTAGAGAATGGAGGTTTTCACCGATAAAAAATCATATTTTTTTATTAAATCGCATTTATTTAGTTTTTTGTTTTTTTTAATATGGCGGCTAAAAAAAATACCTTAAATTTGTCTTGAAAAAACAAAAAATTATCGAAATTAAATTAAGGAGAATAATAGAAAAAAATATGATTTTTTTTATTAGTGGAAACCACAATTCTCTTGGTTTCGACACAATTCTCTAGGTTAAATAGTTTTTGAGTTATTTCTGCCCAAAAACTATTTAACCTAGAGAAAGGCGTGTTTCGCCATTAATAAAATCATATTTTTTTCTATAAAATTTTTTATCAAATTAGTTTTGACAGTTTTTTGTTTTTTCAAGATGGCAGCGAAAAATTTTAAGGCCATTTTTCTCAAAAAATCCATTTTTTATTTTTCTGAAAATTTTATCAGCTACTATCTACACTGGTCGACAAAAAAAAACGTATCTATCCATTTTGTCTGATATATCATTTTCGATGTACTTTTTGATGCTGAACACGAATTTGAC
>OY294049.1:29871280-29880073 GCA_958510825.1 Brachypterus glaber | reverse complement strand
GACAGACAGACAGACAGAGACAGACAGACAGACAGACAGAGACAGACAGACAGACAGAGACAGACAGACAGAGACAGACAGAGACAGACAGAGACAGACAGAGACAGACAGAGACAGACAGACAGACAGAGACAGACAGACAGACAGAGACAGACAGACAGAGACAGACATACAGAGACAGACAGACAGAGACAGACAGAGACAGACAGAGACAGACGGAGACAGACAGAGACAGACAGAGACAGACAGAGACAGACAGAGACAGACAGAGACAGACAGAGACAGACAGAGACAGACAGACAGAGACAGACAGACAGAGACAGACAGACAGACAGAGACAGACAGACAGAGACAGACAGACAGAGACAGACAGACAGACAGAAAAAAAAAGGAAAGGGGGAGCCCAGCACTGAAGGTACCTCTCCTTGGTTTTCCCACCATGGAAAACCAAGGTGGCCACCACCCCTGAATAGCTGTACACAGTCTATCCAGTCCTCTGTAACCCTGTCCTTTTTTTGCATGTTGATCTTTATTTATTACAAAAATAACTTAAGTCTAAATAAGTTTTAAGTAGTTGGTACATATCATTACGAAGGGCTCAAACCCACTTGACATTAGCGGCATAGCCGCAGGAGGTACCATAACCCTCCTTTTGTTCCTAAAATATACACCACGTAAGAATTGAAGGCACTATACTATTTGGAAGATATTGAGAAGCTTGTGGGGTTTCACTCGTCCAAGCGTCTTCTATCCCGAAATTCTTCAAAGATGAAGCTTTTAAGGAGATCCATATTACCGAGTTGAATGAGATCCCGAACCAAAGTATTTATTTGTATAGCTCCAAGCTGACTTGTAATGGTAGCTCTTTCTCGTGCAAATATACGGCAAGTAAGTATTCGGTGAACTGGGTTGTCTTCCTCCTCACATTCCGGACAGTCTGCACTTATATCTTTTCCCACTCTGTAAAGATGCTTGCGAAAGTTGCCGTGTCCAGTTAAAACTTGTGCAATTTCCCTATCCGTATTAAAATTTTGCTTCAGTCTATTCTCAATCCTAGGAAAGAACGCGTGTGTTACTCGACCTTGAGTTGCATCATCCCAAGATTGTTGCCAGAGTCTCGTGGTTTCCAAGGAGAGTAATTTAAATGCTTCGATCCTAGGTAATCCGGGATCCAGATTTAGATTTCCATGGGAGGCATTTTGTCTGTTTCTTAGGCACTTTTTTGCTTGTAGCTCACTAAGCGTAATAGACATCGGTGGAATTTTCGCAAGTACACAAGCTGCCTGGTAAGAGGTTGATGCATAGGTGCCAGCAATTATTCTAGCACAAATACCACTTACGCTGTTTATTGCTGTCTTAGCACTGGTATAGTAGCCCGTTCATAAATAGTTCTAAGTGAGTCTTCAGGGGGATTGTAAAGATGTTTTATGAGTCCCTTTAGTCGTAAAAAAGTGCTTTTAGCTTTGTCAGCAGCAAATTTTATATGTGATGAGAAGTTGCGTTTAATATCCAAAATAAATCCTAGGTATTTAGCTTCTTTAACTCTTTTAATAATTCTATTGTACAATCTTATTGCTGGTTTACGTACTAATTTAGGTCCAAACATCATGTAGCATGATTTTTCTTGGGAGAAACTAAGCTTATTAGTGGAGGCCCATTGTGTTATTATATCTAGATCTGCATTGGCTCTATTCTCAAGACTTGTTCTAGTTGGTGCACTGACTATATATGCAAGGTCATCAGCATAAGCTATAAGTTCACCGTATCCAAGAACTGCCATTAAAAGCTTTTTTAATCCGGAATTCCATAGTGGAGGGCCCATAACAGACCCTTGGCCACATCCTTTCTTCAGCAGTTTGTTAACAACTACACCCGCGTATTCTAAACTCGAAGAGCGATCCATGAAATAGTTTTTAATTATCCTAAGGATGTGGTTAGGGACCTGGGACTCGGCCAGGGAGTTAATAATGGTAGGCCACCAGATGTTATTAAAAGCTCCATTAATGTCGAGAAGTACCAATAACTTATACTGACCGGGTTGTGCATCTATTGCTGCTAATGTAGCTTGACAGGCACTAACAGTGCTTCTCCCTCTCGTAAAACCATGCTGATTATGACCAAATAAATTATCAGTTTCTTCTAGACGTTGTTTGATGACTTTTTCTAGTATCTTTCCTAAGAAAGATAGTAGAGTTATGGGTCTACATCCATCTAATCCTTCCTTATTACTTCCAGCTTTGCGAATTACCACGATTTTACCCTTTTTCCACACCTTTGGAAAGTGGCCAACTCTCAAGCATGAACTGTAGAGTCTTCCAAAGAATTCGGCCAGAACGGGGCTTAAAACTTTAAGGAGAACCACTGGGATGTTGTCGGGACCTGGGGCTTTTTTATTATTAAAAGAACTAATATGAAAGACGACTTCATCTGCAGAGACTTCTCGAACTTCAGTATCCACTGTAGTGACAAACCTCGCCCGAAGTCTTAATTCTGATTGTTCGTCAGTATCTTCATTCTGATTATCTTCTTTCACAAACTTGTTTATAATAGCATTTGCCGTCTCCTCTCTACCCTCCGTATAACTGCCATCGGCTTTCCTAATCGTAGTTTCCACAGAGCTTAAGTCGCACTTTTTGGAAGCAATTTTGTAGGGAAGACTCCAAGGGGAAGTTCTAAGTTCATTAGAAACAAAATGATTCCACGACTTTTGTTTGACGCTTTCAATTTTTAGATAATGTGACTCTTTTGCTTCCTCATATGCGGTTCTTAGAGCATCTCTATCATCACCTCTTGCTTTTTGGAAAGCTTTCCTTGCTGAGTGTAGTCTCTTTTTACTAGCTTCAGTTTGGTCATTCCACCACATAGGTTTGCTAGTAAAAAGTTTTCGTTTACGAAAACATGTTTCTGCAATCTGTTGGAGTAGTGTAGTAACTTTATCAGCGGCAAGGTCCAAGTCTTCAGAGGTGTTCAGGCTCAAGCTGTTTTCCAGATCGTCTAATCCTCGTACAGCCATGTCTAGAGCTAGAATAGAATAGAATAGAATAAAACTTTATTGCCTGATAGTTTTATAAAGGTATTTACATATAAATCATATTCCTATAAAAACGAAACATAAAAAGATCACGGACAACGCGTCAAAATAAAATAGTAGTAGGTACATATATAAATAAAATAAATTACAAAAGGTGATACAAATAATTTAAAACAATTTCAAATTTTAAAGTAATTTAAACAATTTAAAAAAAAACACCATTAAGAGGCACGAGAAATTTACATGTAAAAAAAATGGAGACTGTTTTTTACGCATTAAAAAACTCGCTGACCGTATAAGGTTCAATATCGCAAATATATCTAAAAACGCTTTTTTTAAATTTATTTATAGCATTTTGGGATTTTATTATTAAAGGTAATTTGTTAAAAAATTTTATACCCGCAAGTAAAGGGGCCCTTTCAGAAGCATTTAACCTATGATTAGGAATGTTATAATCAATATTGCAGGTTCGTGTTACATGATTATGACTAATTAAATTATTTTTGTAAAGGTGTTTGTTTTTAAACATAAACATTAAAGTTTCATAAATGTAGAGCCCTGGAAGTGTAAGTAAATTATTTGTTTTAAAAATTCCTCTACATGAAGTGTTATACTGTCTGTTAAGCATTACACGCAAAATTTTTTTCTGTATAATAAAAAGTCGCTCGGAATTTGGACTGCCTCCCCAAAAAATAACACCGTATTTGAGTAATGAATACACATAGCTAAAGTAAGCAGTTTTTGCTACGGATAGTGGAAGATTTTTACGAATTATTCTAATAGTATAGCATGCTCGTGCTAATTTTTTACTGGTATTTTCAATATGTTCTTGAAAATTTAAAAACTTGTCAATGTAAACTCCTAAAAGCTTTGTAGATCCAACCACGCTAATAGATGTGTCGTCCAAAAGAACATGATCAGGTTGTTGAAATTCATTTTGAGCTGAATGGAAAAATATACAATTTGTTTTAGCTATGTTTAAAATTAGTTTGTTTTTAATTAACCAAGTTTTAATATTTTGTAACTGATTTCTAATTAAATTGGAGAAGTCCGCATTTTTATTTACACGCAAAACAGATGCTGTATCATCAGCGTAACTTACTAATAAAGAATTTAACAAGGCTACATTAAAAATATCGTTGATATAAATTAAAAATAGGAGGGGTCCCAGTATACTTCCCTGTGGGACTCCTGTGTTGAGTTCAGCATAATCTGATTCAAAAAACTCAGAACCTGTAACAACTGAGACTTTTTGTTTTCTATGGGAAAGGTAAGATTTTATCCACTTTAACACATTGCCACGTATACCATATTTTTTAAGCTTTTTAAACAGTAATTTATGATTTAAGCAGTCGAATGCTTTAGAGAGATCTAAGCAAATACCACAAGCTATAAATTTTTCTTCAATGGCTGAATAACCGATTGAATAAAATCAAAAAGTGCTGTATCCGTATTTTTATTTTTTAAGAAACCGTGCTGGTTTTTGCTAAAAAAATTATTTTTATTAAAAAAGGAAATAATTCTTTTTGACACAATGGATTCAAAAATTTTTGAAAATATTGTTAGCAGGCTTATGGGCCTGTAATTATTAAAAACATTTTTATCTCCTTTTTTGTGTAAAGGCTTAACTACAGCAATTTTTAATTCATCTGGAAAGATGCCTGTTTCTAACGAAGAGTTAATTAATGAACACAAAGGTGATAAAAACGAAGGAATACATTCTTTTATAATTTGTGGCGTTAGGCCGTCATAACCGCAACTTTTTTTATTGTTTAAATTTTTTACTATCGCAAGTATTTCAGGTTCTGTTGTGGGCTCAAAAAACATTGAGTTAGGATTAGAAGGAATATCGGGATCATAGTCAAAATCAGTATTATTTTCTATATTTTGATACTAGTTTAGACGCAATATTTGCAAAGAAGTTATTTAGGTCGTTTATAAGAGGTTTATTTATATTATCGGGATATATATTTTGATTGTTGATTGATTTATTAGTAAGTTCTTTCACTGTATCCCATATTGCCTTACTTTTATTTTCATTATTTGTTATTTTCTTGTTATAAAATTCGCTCTTTGTTGTGTGCAATAGATCTACATAAGCTTTTCTGTAATTAGTGTATTCATTTTTATATTGATCGTTTACGTTTGACAATGACTGCAAAATACTGACTTTTTCCTTTAAGTACCTTAATTCAGGCGTAAACCAGTCTTGAGTTTTTGATTTGCTTTTAACTTTTTTTTCAATTGGGCAGTGTTTTTCAAAACAGTCAGTTATTCGCTTTTGAAAGGCCCCCCAAGATTGATTTAACTCAGTGTAATCTTTAATAAAATCCCAGTTAATCCCGTCAATTTCTTTATAGAAATTTTCCAGATTTTTAAAATTTCTTTTGTAACAGTATTCTACTTGGGGTTTACTTTTATTCGTATAAAAAATTAGTTTTTGACCTAAATGGTCTGAGACCCCTGTTTTTAAAACCTCAGAGTCAAATAAAGTGTCATTTTTAACTAAGATATTGTCTATTACTGATGTGTCGTCCAAAAGAACATGATCAGGTTGTTGAAATTCATTTTGAGCTGAATGGAAAAATATACAATTTGTTTTAGCTATGTTTAAAATTAGTTTGTTTTTAATTAACCAAGTTTTAATATTTTGTAACTGATTTCTAATTAAATTGGAGAAGTCCGCATTTTTATTTACACGCAAAACAGATGCTGTATCATCAGCGTAACTTACTAATAAAGAATTTAACAAGGCTACATTAAAAATTTTGTTGATATAAATTAAAAATAGGAGGGGTCCCAGTATACTTCCCTGTGGGACTCCTGTGTTGAGTTCAGCATAATCTGATTCAAAAAACTCAGAACCTGTAACAACTGAGACTTTTTGTTTTCTATGGGAAAGGTAAGATTTTATCCACTTTAACACATTGCCACGTATACCATATTTTTTAAGCTTTTTAAACAGTAATTTATGATTTAAGCAGTCGAATGCTTTAGAGAGATCTAAGCAAATACCACAAGCTATAAATTTTTCTTCAATGGCTGAATAACCGATTGAATAAAATCAAAAAGTGCTGTATCCGTATTTTTATTTTTTAAGAAACCGTGCTGGTTTTTGCTAAAAAAATTATTTTTATTAAAAAAGGAAATAATTCTTTTTGACACAATGGATTCAAAAATTTTTGAAAATATTGTTAGCAGGCTTATGGGCCTGTAATTATTAAAAACATTTTTATCTCCTTTTTTGTGTAAAGGCTTAACTACAGCAATTTTTAATTCATCTGGAAAGATGCCTGTTTCTAACGAAGAGTTAATTAATGAACACAAAGGTGATAAAAACGAAGGAATACATTCTTTTATAATTTGTGGCGTTAGGCCGTCATAACCGCAACTTTTTTTATTGTTTAAATTTTTTACTATCGCAAGTATTTCAGGTTCTGTTGTGGGCTCAAAAAACATTGAGTTAGGATTAGAAGGAATATCGGGATCATAGTCAAAATCAGTATTATTTTCTATATTTTGATACTAGTTTAGACGCAATATTTGCAAAGAAGTTATTTAGGTCGTTTATAAGAGGTTTATTTATATTATCGGGATATATATTTTGATTGTTGATTGATTTATTAGTAAGTTCTTTCACTGTATCCCATATTGCCTTACTTTTATTTTCATTATTTGTTATTTTCTTGTTATAAAATTCGCTCTTTGTTGTGTGCAATAGATCTACATAAGCTTTTCTGTAATTAGTGTATTCATTTTTATATTGATCGTTTACGTTTGACAATGACTGCAAAATACTGACTTTTTCCTTTAAGTACCTTAATTCAGGCGTAAACCAGTCTTGAGTTTTTGATTTGCTTTTAACTTTTTTTTCAATTGGGCAGTGTTTTTCAAAACAGTCAGTTATTCGCTTTTGAAAGGCCCCCCAAGATTGATTTAACTCAGTGTAATCTTTAATAAAATCCCAGTTAATCCCGTCAATTTCTTTATAGAAATTTTCCAGATTTTTAAAATTTCTTTTGTAACAGTATTCTACTTGGGGTTTACTTTTATTCGTATAAAAAATTAGTTTTTGACCTAAATGGTCTGAGACCCCTGTTTTTAAAACCTCAGAGTCAAATAAAGTGTCATTTTTAACTAAGATATTGTCTATTACTGATTTAGATCCATTTTGTATCCGAGTGTAATCGCTTATGGTATATACCGCATTGTAAGAGTATAGAGTATCTTTAAATAATTTAGTATGTGTATTATTTTTATCTAAGTGTATATTAAAATCGCCTAAAATTACATAGGGTTTATTCTCATTTGTAAGTATGCTAAAAAGTTTATTAAACTGATTAAAGAAAGAGTCTATATCACCTTCAGGTATACGGTATACAGCTACTGCGATTACAGTGGCACATCCGGTATATAAAGAGACTGCACAGCATTCAAAATTGTATTTTATAGCTAATTTATTAATTTTACTGTGAGGAGTAATCCGCTGAAATGCATCTTTTTTGACAAAAATAGCACTTCCCCCCCTTTCATTACTTTGCCGACAAAAGCTAGTTGCTAATGCGTAATTTACTACGTGAATTTGATTAAGTTCTTCTTTGTCTTTCCAATGCTCGGTTAATGCAATGCAGTCGCATTTATGTATGTCTAGTAAATGTTCAATTTGATCGATGCAGTTCCCTACTGAACGGGTATTTTGATGCATGAAGACAAAACTTGATAATGTAGATTTTGCATTTTGACCTATTATTTGTTTAGATTTTCTTCTGAGTTTTCTGAAAAATTTTCTCCTTGTGGATTTCCAATTTTCTTAAACATGTAGCGAGATATGGCAGCACCATCTGGCCAAATTTTGGGATCATATGCTGCATCCAGGTCTTCAAGTGGAAAGATAACTTTGAAAGAAGTATGGAACTTAAATCTTTTTTCAGGTTCACATCTAAATTTAATGCTAGGGGCACTTAGAGATAAAAATAATTGAAGATCCTCAGCGGAAGTATCTGGATCCAGACGTGCTGCGTAGATATATGCATTTTTCGGAACTGTTTTTATTGTGGTGTTTTTGTTTTGACCGACAGTGATTGACCTGTATTTATCAGTTTTTTTAGTTTCCTTTGTTTTGGAATTCCCTTGTGTGCTGTTTTTGTGGAGAAACACACTATCAGAGTTTTTTGCTTCGTTGATATTATTAAGTGGGGTTTTATTTATTATTTCTTTAATAGGTGGAGCCACTTGTTGAGTGTTAAAGATACCTTTCTTTATAACAGGAGTTTTTGGTTTAGATGACGTAGTAGCTACAGGCAGAGGGCAAAGTACATCATGACTTGGCGATTTATTGTTTACTTTTAATAAACTAATAATTTCCTCTAACTTTACAGTTCTTTTCTGTAGACTTTCATTTAATGAAATAAGAGTTTGATATTCTCTAGTTATGGATTGTAACTTACAGTCAGTGATCATGCATGGTGTATTTGTGCACTTAGTTGCCGATGTAACAAAGGAATTCACCTTTTTTAAGTCTACAGCACTCGATAAAAACTTATTTAGCACTTCATTGTTTGAAAATTTAGTTGGTAACTTATTTAGAACAATAAAATCTATTAACTCATCTTTTTTTAACTTATTTAACTCGTTTTGTAGAACTTGTTGATCGACAGCGATGTCTCCTACCGCCGCCATATTTGAATTATGATAAGATGATGTTGATACAGATAGGTTGCGGTCTAGGTTTGTCTTGCTTGTAACCCATTTGAAGTTAAGAT
>OY294049.1:29836280-29863780 GCA_958510825.1 Brachypterus glaber | reverse complement strand
TATATTTTAATGTATTTTTTTATTATTATTTACATATATTTGTGTAAATTTTATGTATTATATATTGTAATTTTTTAAAAAAGGGGTTATCCCGTTAATAAATAAATAAATAAATGTCAAATTCTGGTCCAAAGCCTACTTATTGTTCTTGAACTATGCAAATTTCTGTTAAAATAGCTGACATAACGGACTTAAAATTAATATTGCGCCGCTTCCAGAAGGTCCTTCAAAAAAAATTGAAATCGAAATGAACCAGATAAATAAAGTGTTTTTTTCATAGTTACATCGAAAAATTCCATCTTTTGAAATTTTGGCAACGAAAAAACTTTTTCTTTTTAATATAAAAAACAAATGACAATCGATATTTAAAATTTTTTTAAAATATTCGAAAAGCAAACAAATTTTTAACAAGTGTACCAAATTTGAAAAAAAAATATTTATAAATGTAAAATCCCCCGACATTTAAAAAAATGACTTTTTTTGTTATAAAGCCCTGTATATCAAAACTATGACGTGATAGAAAAATTCTGAAAACGGATATGAAATCAGGGGAAAAAACACTTCTAGACCCAATATATATCATAAATAGTATATTTCAAAAGTTTCAAATTGTCGGGTAGTGTTATTGAAACAATTACTGAAAAATTACCTTCATTTTCATATGATATTTCTAATTTTAAAATTCCAATACATATAACACTAGCTGATCCAAAATTTAATATTTCAAATAATATTGACATGCTCATAGGAGCAGAAATATTTTGGGATTTGCTATGTTCAGGACAATTTCGAATTTCTAATAATTTACCTATTTTACAAAAAACCAAGTTAGGTTGGATTGTCTCAGGTCCTTTTAATATTCCAAATACGTCAAAACAATCTACTTATTGTAACTTTGTAACAAACGAACAACTCCAAAATCAAATTGAAAACTTTTGGTCCTTTGAAAACTTTTGGTCCTTTGAAAACAACTTTAAATTAACAAATAAAACAAATGAAGAACAAATGTGCGAAAATATCTATAGTCAAACAACTACCAGAGACCAAGATGGTAGATTTGTCGTTCAACTTCCTTTAAAAAAATAATAAAAGTCAAAAGACATATTTTCTTAAATTTTTTACTTATTCTTTTTATTTTATTTAAAGTATATTATACAGACAAGTTCTACAATAAATTTAAATCAAGCGAAGAAGATGATATTATCAAGAATGAAAGAGAAGAACAAGATATTTGGAGGCTTTGCCCTAGCTTCTTCAGTCATCTTGGAGAAGAGTAAATACATCAAACACAATTTTGAGCTCCTGTTGGAAGTTTGAGATCTAAATTTTTAGTTGGATTACCACTCCTGTGGTTAAAATACCTTTGAATTAAGATCCCATGTACGAGTATAAAATATAAATAAATAAATAAAAATAAATAAATAAATTAGGTGATTCTGACACTGCATTAAATAGATTTTATTCAATGGAAAATAAATTACAAAAAGATCTAGAATTAAAACAATCTTATACAGAATTTATGAATACTTATAAAAGACTTGGTCACATGACTGAAATAAAACAAGACAATAATACAAATTGAAATAATATAAAATATTATTTAGCACATCACGCTGTTTTTAAGCTATCAAGCATTAGTACAAAAACTAGGGTGGTTGTATTCAAAATACATTATTTTCTATAATTATTCGATTTCGAAAATTTAAATATGCCATTACAGCGGACATTATTAAAATGTACAGACAAATACTAGTACATTCTAATCATAGAAACTTACAAACAATTATTTGGCGAAATGATCCGATGCATGACATAAAAGAATATCAATTAAATACGGTAACATATGGTACAGCATGTGCACCATTTCTTGCCATTCGATCCCTACAACAAATAGAAAAAGAAATAAAAAATAATTCACAACTGTCAGAAATAATACATGACGATTTTTATGTCGACGACCTGTTGACAGGTACAAATAATATTGAAAATTTATTTAAAATAAAAAACGATTTAACTTCATTAGTAGAAAAATACGGTTTTATACTAGCTAAGTGGAGATCAAATTTAAATACAATTAATCAAAATAACGACGATTTTCTCGAATTAGACGTATCATTTATAATTAAAACCCTTGGTTTAGTTTGGAACTCTAATAATGATATTTTACAATACAAAATAAATAATATAAAAAATGACAAAATAACCAAACGTACAATTTTATAACAAATTAGCCAATTATTTGATCCTTTAGGACTTTTGTCACCTATTATTATTTTTGCAAAAGTTTTAATGCAAAAAATTTGGCAATTACAAATTAATTGGGATGAACCCTTACCTATAAATATTCAAACTAAATGGATTAATTTTAGAGATAATTTAGAAACAATTAATAAAGTTGAAATATCAAGAAATATTATTTGCGATTTACCAATAAATTTAGAACTTCATGCATTTTGTGATGCATCTTCCTACGCATATGGATGTTGCACATTTATTATGTGCCAAATCTAGGGTAGCTCCATTAAAAACGGTTTTCCTACCACGACTAGAACTTAGCGGAGCAGTTTTAGTTTCAGAACTATTTAAAGTGGTTATTCAATCTTTAAAAATTAATTTTAATGACGTATTTTTCTGGCGCGACTCAACAATAACTTTGGCATGGATTAAATCTGAACCTAATCGAACGAAACCATATATTTGTCTATTTGTATGCCTATCAACCAAAGCAGTTCATATAGAACTCGTCAATGATTTCAGTACGGAATCATTTTTAAATTGGCTTAAACGTTTCATCTCACGACGCGGAATTTGCACAAATCTCTATTCTGACAATGCTACAAACTTCATTGGAGCAAATAATAAATTACACGATTTTAATAAATTATTTACTAATAAAACCAATTTAAACAAAATTACAAATTATTGTTCTGATACCGGAATTAATTGGCATTTTATACCGCCACGTTCCCCAAATTTCGGAGGTTTGTGGGAAGCCGGAATAAAATCAGCTAAGCATCATCTTATACGTGTAATTGGAGATAATATACTCACATACGAAAATATGTCTACTATTTTAACTCAAGTTGAGGCTTGTTTAAATTCTAGGCCTTTAATACCTATTTCCAATGATCCTAACGATTTCTCAACCCTTACCCCTGGACTTTCTTATTGACTGCTATACCCAATGATGATGTCAGAGAAGTACCAACCAATCGACTTAAAACATTTAACCTCTTAAATCAGATGTTTCAACATTTCTGGGCTAGATGGTCCGTTGAATATATTACTATTTAAACCAAAACAAAATGGAAAAAACTGTACCAGCATTTTATAAAACCTGGACAGCTTGTATTGATTAAAGATGAAACCCAACCTCCCCTAAGATGGAAATTAGGACGCATTTTACAGACGCATCCAGGCAGTGATGGTATTGTGCGTGTGATAACAATTAAAATCTCAGACAGTGAATTTAAACGTTCTATTTCAAAAATTTGTGTTTTACCAATAGACACTTAAGACTTTTAATTTTAATTGTTTTCTACTATATTGATATTTAATATTTTATTTTCACATGTTGAAAGCCTACGGCTTCCAAAGCGGGCGGCATGTTAAATATTCATTCTATTTTTGTATTTTGTAAAATACAAGTTGTATTATTTTAATTTCAAATGTTCGAGTATCTCCGATGCAAGTCGGGTGTGTGCGTGTTACGTCACACGAAGCAGCCTTAACGGCAGAACAAAAAAAGTTTCTGCAAGAAAACATGTGTTTATTACCGATATTTAATAAATACCATGTAAAATTCAAATAAATACAGTCCTCTGCTTAAAATTTAATGTGTTTAATTAGTGCAAGTAGTTAGACACACAACAAATTACAATTTTGTTATTAATACTTTCCACATTTAGATGAGTGACTTGTACATTAAATTTCTGTTAATATTTGTTAATTTGTTTGACTGAATATTTACAAATGGACTAAAATCAGACACGATTGCTGGACCAGTTTTTTTGCTCATTCACCTAGTTATTGAATTTTTAGTAGCTCTAGTTCCATACTTAAATTTAGTTTTGGGTATAAAATTTTTTCTGAATTGTTTTGAATTTTTTCAAAATATTGTTGTTGTTTTTGTTGTTGTTGTTGCTGTATGGATGAGTGTGGCTGTTTTTGTAAAGAACGCTGCTCTTGTTATGTCGAATGTGGATGTTGTTGTGAGGAATGATGTTTCTTTTGTGGTGGACCGAGTGGATATTGTGTGGAGCATTTTTGTTGTTGCTATTGTTTATGTTGTTTTTGTTGTTGTGCTGAAGGTTGTTCTTTTTGTAGTGGGTAGAGATGATTCTGTGTTGAATATTGCTGATGACGTGACGGACGTTGTTGTTCTGTTAAATTGTAATGTTTTGTCAATTGTGTTGTAAATTTACAAAAATTGTTAGCTGGAAACGTCCTAGTTCTCTTTGTGGTTGTATTTATTCTGTATATAATAATGTATTATCTAATCCCTTATTTACGTCAAAAATTTTTATTGAGTATCTTTTTTTTAAGAAGTTGATAATGTTGCAAAAATGTTTGTTAAAGTTAAAAATATGTTTGTTTAACTCTTTGCTCTTTGTGTACATTTCCGTAAAAAATACTAAATTAGTTTGTTTGGCTAAAATTGCTTAATGCATTGCTTAACCAAATTATGGCAATATCTTTTTTTGAAAGGTTTCTAGAATTTTTTAAGACGGTAGTAAATAATACAGGGCCACAAAAAAAAATATTTGTGAGTCTTGGATTCCAATATGATATTCCTATGTATTTTTTTCCGCTGATACCGAATCCGTAACCTGTTTAACCCTTACACGTCAGAATTTTGACATAACCTCAAAAAACACTCGAAAAACTACTGAAACCGCTAAACTCATCTACTCCATGCCACTTTCACCCCCTTCCTCCAAATTTCTAATTTCGTAACCCCATAATCCCCTAACCTCGGAATACCATTACTTCATAACCTCAAAACTCCGTAGCCTCATTAAGAAAAAAAATCGGGTTCGGGAAAACAGAAAAATTACGTGAAATTTTCTTGTAGAACATAGTTATGAATAAGTAACTGTATAACCCTAAAATCCCATCACACCTCCTAACCCCTTCACTCCGTAACCCCATATATTATAACCTCTTAACCCCATCATTCTGTGAGTCGGGTTCTCGAAATCATAAGAGTTTTGTGAGTGGAGTCATGAATCAAGGTCTACTTCATTATTTTTTTAACCGGACTTCTCCACAGAATAGGATAACGGGATTAAGGGGATATAGTATATTACGAAGTGAAGGAATTTTGAGGTTATGGTGTTAGGGGATTTTGGGGTTATAGAATCTTACCTATGTTCCACAAAAAAAAAAACTGAAGAATTTGTTCTGTTTTCCCAAACTAGATTTTTCTACTTAATGAGGTTACGGGGTTATGAGGTTATGCGGCAGGGGATTGTGGGGTCCTGGGGTTATAGAATTAGCAATTTGGGGACAGGGGGGTGATAGTGGTATGGCATAGATGATTTTAGCGGTTTCAGTAGTTTTTCGGGTGTTTTTTGAGGTTATGTCAAAATCCTGACGTGTAGGGGTTAAACGGGTTGCGGATTCAGTTTCAGCGGAAAAAAATACATAGGAATAACATATTGGAATCCAAGACTCAGAATTTTTTTTTGTGGGCCTGTGTAATTCTTGGGTGCTAGCGTTTGGTTTAATAAGAGACGTAACTTGATAGTTGGGTAAATACTCTTCTAAATGATGTCTTATATTGTTACCACTTCTTCCAGCAACCAACAAGATATTTGGTATTAAATGTTTTTTATAGGGTTGTCGCTTGTTATCAATTAGTATGTTATTTTTTCTATGTTGTTCTATTTCTTCTTTATTAGTATAATTATTCTGAATGTTGGTAGCATTTTGATTATTATTTTGGTTATTATTTACTGCGTTAAGTGTATCACAGGATTGTGTATCTATGTGTTGAAATGTACCTACTCAATTATCTATATGAATATGTTTCTATGGTAATTTATTATTGATTGTCATTATATGAAGTTGAATAAAAGTTAAATCTAATTTATAATAATTTATTATAATTTTGTAATAATATATAAAGAATTATATATTCATCACTATGTTTACCTGTGTAGACCTCGATTTTGTAAACTTTTTACTTGAAGTTTGCGTGCTACTTGTGACATAAATTCCCGGGTACAGGTTTCTGCTACATTCAAGGTTTTTGATTTGTA
Organism: Brachypterus glaber; assembly: GCA_958510825.1. NCBI lineage: Eukaryota > Metazoa > Arthropoda > Insecta > Coleoptera > Kateretidae > Brachypterus > Brachypterus glaber. The sequence continues at coordinate 29,857,517 of OY294049.1, read as the reverse complement.
GTTGCTTTTTCGAGACTTTCTGCTAGTTCCATGCATTGCGTACTGGTAACTTCAAGTAGATCATCCTTCTCTTTCAACTTACTTTCAAAAGCGTCAATAATTTTAGGCTTTTCAGATTTAGTTTCATCCATTATTTGGCATAGCCTTATAATATAGTCAGCATTATTACTTATTTCTTTTTTCATTAAAACGCAATTATCACAATTTTTAGTAGAAATTACATTAGATTTTAACTCTTCAAGTTCTTGAATTTTTAATTTAAGTTCGTCAATTTCCCTATTAAGTTTCCCTTTTCGGCCAATTCTAGTTCTAATTTGCTTTCACACGATGATAGCAAGCCGTTCAATTTATTGTTTAAATCTTGATTTGTTTGTTTATGCATTTGAATTTCATCTAGTAGCTTTTGTTCGCTATCCAAAGAGTCAATTTTAATTCCGAGTTTCTCCTAGTCTTTATCAAATGATTATTTTTGTGTTCTAATTTCTCGGTAAGAGCATGAATGGTATTTTTTAGTTTTAAGATCTCGTCATCTTTACTTGATTGCTTAGCACAAATTGATGAGCAATATTGTTACGTTTCAAAAATCGAGGTAATATCCCAAATATAATTTCGTATAAATATCTAGGTTTTTCAAAATAATTACAAGTTCGATTAATTCAAATTCAAAATTTAAAATCAATATCGTATTGACATCTATAAATTAAATGCTAAACAATAAAATATTAGGAAAAGAAATTCGCAAGATAAGTATTTTTATCTGGGATATTTTCTCTAATAATTCCCTCCTTCTTCATTTCCGCTGATAGGGATAACGATTGTCCATTAGCCCTTGTTGAGTCGGAAAGAGAAAGATTTTGGTAATTGTAGTACCATCGTTAATATTTAACGGATTTAGAATTTCTCTAAAGTGCCCTTATATCCAGTGCAATTAGTTGAATAGATTATTTTAGTGTGGAATAATTTAGTGCCCTGGATGTTATCGGATTATTCCGGATTTTCGCAACAGCCAAACCAACCATATTTTAATCGGTTAGTTTCACAGATTTTTCCTATTACCTTTCGTAGCTAATTTAGCTATTTAGGACTATAGATATATATTTTTTTTGTTACTTATCCTAACCATACTTAGCCATTTTTGGACTTTAGGATTTTTTCAATTTGGCCATAGCCTTATTAAAAATTAACATCGTGGGGCAAATTGTATGGCGCCTATTTAATTATTCACCGTATATTTTTGTTTTGATCACCTATAAAACGAACTTTGCCCTTCTCCATTGAGCTTTCCGTAAGCATAAGGCTTTAGAGTCAGAGCTACTCGAAACAATATATTTTTTTATGTTCAATTTTAGTGGCCCCCTCCATTTTAGGGAAACAATATTTGTGAGAAATACCATGACAGGTCACGCAGGTATTATTGTTAATGGCTCTTTTGCATATACAAAGACTCATTTTGAAGTTTGAGGATTTTTATGTTTATTCAAAATATTTACGGACAGGTGTATCGAGAGCATGCACATCACTCTTATCATTTAAACGCTGATAAGGTTGTATTGTTTATTTAAAACAAAATATAAATGTACCTTTTTTAGCTGCTTTTATACAATTCACCACTAGTTTTTAGGGTTTAATGAGTATTAATACATTTTATTGCGACGTTTAAAAAAAATTATAGAAATAAAAACCCGGTAAAAGCACAATATAACTGGTTCATGCAACAGCTGCCTTCAATACTAACACCTTATTAAACCAATTTAAAATATTTAGCATGGCAATCGGCAAAGAACTTTTACTAATAACTTTTGACGTACATACTTTTTGATTTCACTGTTGGTGGTTTTATGATGTGTCAACCCTATACACATTTTTTCCAAAAACAAGATTTAAAAAAACCACTTGTTATATAAAAACATAGGTATTTCTAAACTTTAAGATTTTGTTTTAAAATACAAAAGTTTCATCTATAATATAAACCAAACCAGAATGTTCTATTATGTTAGATAATTTTTTTATGATTGTTTAAAAATCGCCAAAAATAGAGTCTTTTTTTAAAAAGCCAATATCTTTTAAACTAAGTGCGACAGAACATTTCTGCGATCGAATTCGAATTCTACGGGAAAAATTCTACTAGATTCAGCTAACACCTTATTACACCAATTTAAAATATTTAACATGGCAATCGGCAAAGAACTTTTACTAATAACTTTTGACGTACATACTTTTTGATTTCACTGTTGGTGGTTTTATGATGTGTGAAACCTATTCTAATGAAATCCGCTGTAGTTTAGTGTTGCCAATCCCATTTAACTTAAAATATATTCAAGTCCAGTGTGAATGGGGAACAAAAAAGCAACAACAAAATCTTAATGCTGCAGGGCGATTCTTTATTTAAAACTTAACAAAAAAAAGTATTCTTCACTGAAACACCTAAATTTAATATTAAAGGAGTGCCCTTTAAAAAGTAAAATTTTTGGAGGCATAAAATTTTACTTCCGCTTGCTTTTTTCTGAAACCGGTTGCTTGTACCGGGTGATCCAAAGTTCCCGACCCAGCTTTCTCCGAAATGGTAAAAGTTATGGACAAAATTTTATGGGGTTCTTGATGGGGTCACCTAAGCTACGAATTAAGGTGGATTTAAGGTTTTCAGTTTAGTGAATGATGGGCGTAGCGATAGTAATTTTTTTAATTTTTAGTGGCATGTATAGGAAAACTAACTTAAATCGAATAATATTTTAATTTTATATATTTATCACACAGTCTTTAATATACACACAAGCGTTAAGAAGTTATTTTCTAAATAATATTTTTCACCTTAAATCAAGTTATTTTAAACCAAAAAAACAGACAGTCAGTGGTTCAGTTGGTTTAGGCAGTAAAAAAATTCAATCCCCAAAAATGGTCTGGGTTCAAATCTCAACAACGGAATTACTTTTTTTATTAATATTATTTAAGTTTTTATTATTATTTTTTAGTAGTATTAGTTTTTTTGTGGTTTATCAATATTCCATTAATTTTATTATACAGGGTATTTGTAGATTTTAAAAGACAATAAATAGTTCAATCGTTTTAAATATAAAATTAAGAGTCAACACAATTCAAAATTTTAATTGATCACTAAAATTAAAAGAACTTTCACTTTCAGCTTTAGACCTTGTAAATGGGTCGTTAATTTTATTTGTAGTAAATTCTCTATATTTTTTAATGCATTTTAGCGCAAAAAAGGCCTAAGCGATAACATATAAATTTTTAAGGGAAGTAAATTTTATTAAACAAACCTAATAAGATATGTATTTGGAACTTATCACCTTTTTGAAAGTGCCAAGTGCCCCAAAACGGTGTTAATGTTTTTTACTTAGAACAGTACGGACAACAAATTTCATTTCATTTCAAGAAAAAACGGGTATCTTTTTTTCTTTATTTTATCTTATTTTAGGAGTGTCGTGTAGAAGAATGTTCTCTTTCGGGTTTAGGCGTTGATGGATTTAATACCATAACCAATAATCCATCATTCACTAAACTGAAAACCTTAAATCCACCTTAATTCGTAGCTTAGGTGACCCCATCAAAGAACCCCATAAAATTTTTTCCATTTCGGAGAAAACTGATTGGGTCGGGAACTTTGGATCACCCGGTACAGTGTTACACTATAAAACACTTTTTATGTATTTTTACTCAAGGAATCCATATTTTTTACTCAATATCTAAAAAAATACACACAAAAAAGTTTGGGGCAAAAATTTGTAAAGCTGTACACACTTTGCCCGTCTAGGAATCTGGATAGATTTAAAAAATAAATAAATATTAACTAATTGCCCTTAATACTGCCCTGCTAAGCTAGAAAACAGTACCTCCATTTGTCAATAGCAGCGTTTTCAAAATATTACATCAGAGTTGACGTGAAAACGTCCCTTTGCGGCAAATGGAGTTGCTGGTTTCTAGCTTAGTACAGAATACTACTATATATACATGCAAAACCTCGTCGCTCTAGCTCAAAGGGTACCAGAGTTATTAATTTAAAACCTTATTTTTAGTACAATTTTAAAAAGGGTCGTAACTCTTTGGATTTGTTTCCGGACATATGTTCCTGTGCTGGTTTTTCATGTTTTGTGATGTAGAATCATCCCCTTTATTTAATGCTAAAAATGTTCCTATGCTGGTTTTTCATGTTTTGTGACAAAATATTAACATGACCATCGGCAAAGAACTTTTACTAATAACTTTTGGCGTAGGTACATACTTTTTGATTTTACTGTTGATGGTTTTATGATGTGTGAACCCTATTCTAATGACATCCACTGTAGTTTAGCGTTGCCAATCCCATTTAACTTAAAATATCTTGAAGCCCAGTGTGAATGGGGAACAAAAAAAGCACCAACAAAATTTTAATGCTGCATGGCGATTCTTTATTTAAAACAACAAAAAAGTATTCTTCACTGAAACACCTAAATTTAAGGAGTAATAGCCCTTTAAAAAGTAACATTTTTGGAGGCAAAAAATTTTACTTCCTCCTGCTTTTTTTTTGAAAACGATTGCTTCTACAGTGATATACTATAAGACATTTTTATGTATTTTTACTCAAGGAATCCATATTTTTTACTCAATATCCAAAAAAAATACACACAAAAAAGTTTGGGGCACACTTTGTCCGTCAACATGCCAAAAACTGCAAACACCGTGTATACTCTTTTCAAATCTATTTCAGTAGAATTAAGGTCAATTATTGGACTATTGTTATAACTAAAATAGTTATGATTTTTTTTTTCAGGTTTTCAGTTTAGTCTTAGATCAAGATGTAAATGCTGAAACTGCTTTGACTTATCCGGAACTTTATAAAGAATTAGCAAAAGGTCGAAGTTTATCATTCAAAACATTTTTTATGTGGGTTTTAATATCGATTTATCAAGGTAATATATCCCTGTCCAAAATTCAAGAAAAAAAGTTTGTATACCGTGGCTCATCGGGTTAATTGACCATTTTCAATTCAATTTAAATTTTGAGCTTGTAGATTAATGAAGTTAAATACTTCTAAAATACAACTCAAGTTTTGGTTATGCTTTTCAAATTAGGGTCCCTTAAGGGAGTCTAATCCAAATTATAAGCTTTTTACGCTACTTTTGTCCTAAGGACGTAACTCCCTTTAAAAGTCAACGGTTTTTTGAGTCCTAAAAAAAGGGCTCAGGATTTTTTTGTGTTTCTCCTAATAGTAATTGATGCGTATATGGTCTGAGATATCACATCCGTTATTAACTCAATTTGGTCAAAAATTTTGCATAATCCCCTTTCAACGATTCATTTGTATTTTGATTTAAATTAAGTCTTTAAATTTAATTGTTTATTACATATTGACATTTGTTACCAATATCATACAATAATTCTACATAACATACTATAGTACTCTTCAGTACTATAGTAGAGTCCGCTCGCGATAAGAATGGTACAGTGATGTCATAAAATAATTAACGACACTGCGCACAACATTGTAGGCGGTGTGGACGGCCTTATTCCAACAAGCGACTGTCGTTAAGGAAAACGCGCTGTTGCTAAGGGGCGTGTATGTAAACAATCCGTTTTGACTTACTGCGCATTCCGTGTTTAATGACATCACTGTACCATTCTTGTTGTGCTGGACTCTACATTAAAGATACACAATTAGAGAAAAAATATAAATTTACCTACTATTAACCTGTGATTCAACCAGTCTTGTTTTTCAATATACCATTGTTTTACTTTTAGGTGGTGTAATTATGTACGGAGCTTTATTACTTTTTGAAGATGAATTTATTCACATTGTCGCTATTAGCTTTACATCACTTATACTGACCGAATTAATTATGGTTGCCTTAAATATCAGAACGTGGCATTATTTGATGGTATTGGCCGAGTTTTTCTCTCTAGCATTATATGGCCTTTCGCTTATCGTTCTTCACGACTATTTCGGTAAGTTAATTTTTTTATTCAAAGTTGTATTAAATATATTAGAGTGGGTCGAAACCTCAATTTTTCGAAATCGCCTTAGAATCAGGGATAATTTTTTTTCTTTTTGTGTAAAAAAAACTGTCAAGACATTTTTACTTTATCATAAAACAAAGTATTATTGTGATTTTTGTTTGCTTAAATAATCTTATTTTTTCTTGAAACGTCTAGAAAAATCAAAATAAGCAACAAAAAAAATGATCTGTTTGTCTTAATATAATTAATTAATATTAAATATAAATATCATTATAATAATTTGTATTAAATATAAATATCATTGGAAAAAAAATAATCACATTTTTGCTTCTCCTGTAAAATAATAATTTTGTGGGTTAGGCCCTTATGTTAGTTGCACTCTTCCTATATCCCATGACACCAACACTTCATGTTACTGGTTCATGGGGCAGATATAATGGAAAGCTTACCACTTCCGGTAGGGTATTTTTCGGAGGAGTCGCAAGAAGCCAATCATAAGATTGTAAGGCACGCTCGATTGACCCACTCCAGAAAAAATTCCTCCGATAACCAGGGAGAAGACCTTTTTGTACACCTTCTTGCTAGCTCGGATCCGGTTATAGTATCCCATAACAAGAGGCGATACAAAAAAAAGAGAATGGCTTGTTAATAAGTCAGATTTTAATTTACTAGCTAATAAATAAGGATAAACCCTGCGTAGGAGGTACGGTCTATAAGTTTCCGGCCCGTTTTACATAAAGAGTACCTTTTTTATGTATTTTTAATTATAATGATATTTTATTAAAAAAATGGCAAAAATCTACACATAAAAAGTTTGGGCCAAAAGAGTGACATCGCCCCCCCCCCCCCCCCCCCATTTTGCACGACTCTGATAAAAATTATTAAATAAATGTTACTTAAAATGATAACCTTTATAAATGTTAAGGCATGTGCAAAAATTTGTAACTGTGGTTCATAGGGTTCCAGAGATATTAAATAAAATTACTTTTCACATGTACCCTTAGGAACTTTTTGTCTTATTTTCGCATGGGGAATCTACCATTTTTGTTGAATTCACCAATTCTGAATCAGCCTATAGTCGTCGGCCGTGCAAAAAATAGTGTATACCTCGGAAGTAAAAACTCAAAATTGTGACTAAACTATTTTTTTATGTATATTAAAGAGTTTTTACTCAATTTTAGTAATAAAATAATTTTGGACACTTTTTTTTCATTTGGCGACATAGTGCAACGATCGCCACAGTCGATTTGCTTCATATTTTTACAAGATGGTCCTCTTATTATTGATAATTATAATCATTTTACAAAAAAAAAATCGTAAATAAGAATTGTGGGTGCAGCGCAAAAAAATATTTAAATTAACTTGAAAGTTTTAAGAAAAATTACTTTTACTTTACCTCACTAATTAAAAAAAATCCATTTATAAACAAAATAAGTCACACCAAATACAAAAATAGAAAGATACGACCTATGAACTCTAAACAGCCAGGCACGTTTCTTATGGAAACTGGCTTTCGATCAAAAATTCTGAATTTTTAGTATGATGTAGATTTCATCTTTCTGGTCAAAAGGTTTCATTGACTCAACTTGATCGGAGGGCTGGTTATAGGTCAAAAAGTCAAAAAGTCCAAACAATTCTCACTTGCGAATAATTATTTTTTTGTACACTGATTAACAATAATAAGAGAGTTATCTTGTAAAACTTTGAAGCAAATCGCTTGTGGCACTTGGCCGCAGGAGCGATCGTTGCTGGAGACCATAATTTTTTATTTTTTTCTGCTGCACACACAATTCTCATTTGCGAATAATAATTTTTTGTACAATGATTAACAATAATAAGAGGTAAAAATTTGAAGCAAATCGCTCGTGACACTTGGCCGCAGGATCGATCGTTGCTGGAGACCATAATTTTTTTTTCTGCTGCACCCACAATTCTCATTTGCGAATAATTAGTTTTTGTACAATAATAAGGGTCATCCTGTAAAAATTTGAAGCAAATCGCTCGTTGCACTTGGCCACAGGAGCAATCGTTGCTGTATACCATAATTTTTAATTTTTTCTGCTGCACCCATAATTCTCATTTGCGAATAATTAATTTTTTTACACTGATTAACAATTATAAGAGGGTCATCTTGTAAAACTTTGAAGCAAATCGTTTGTGGCACCTGGCCGCAAGAGCGATCGTTGCTGGAGACCATAATTTTTAATTTTTTTCTGCTGCACCCACAATTCTCATTTGCGAATAATTATTATTTTGTACAATGATTAACAATAATAAGAGGGCCAGCCTGTAAAAATTTGAAGCAAATCGCTCTTGGCACTTGGCCTCAGGAGCGATCGTTGCTGCAGACCATAATTTTTAATTTTTTTCTGCTGCGCCCAAAATTCTCATTTGCAAATATTTACATTTTGTACAATGATTAACAATATTAAGAGGGTCATCCTGTAAAACAAATCGCTCGCGGCACTTGGCCGCAGAAGCGATCGTTGCTGGAGGCCATAATTTTTAATTTTTTCTACTTCACCCACAATTCTCATTTGCGAACAATTATTTTTTGTACGCTGATTAACAATAATAAGAGGGTCATCTTGTAAAAATTTGAAGCAAATCGCTAGTGGTACTTGGCCGCAGGAGCGATCGTTGCTGGAGACCATAATTTTTAATTTTTTCTGCTGAACCTACAATTCTCATTTGCGAATAATTATTTTTTGTACAATTATTAACAATAATAAGAGGGTGATTCTGTAAAAATTTGAAGAAAATCGCTCGTGGCACTTAGCCGCTGAAGCGATCGTTGCTGGAGATCATTATTTTTTATTTTTTTGTGCTGCACCCACAATTCTCATTTGCGAATAATTAATTTTTGAACAATGATTAACAATAATAAGATGGTCATCCTGTAAAAATTTGAAGCAAATCGCTCGTGGCACTTAGCCGCTAAATCGATTGTTTCTGGAGTTAATTTTTTTTAACTAAATATTTATATTGATTTTATTTCGCTGCACCCCTGCGTTCTTTTTTGCGAGGCTTATTATTGTGGATAGCTCTAACCGCATATTTAATAAGAATAATGCGTCAAATTTACCTTTGCATTAAAATAAAACTGATGTGCCGCGCTTCATAGTTTCGTTGCTAACTTCACACGCGTCAAAAATATTACAATTCAATAAAATATTCATTACCCTAAATATATATACTACCTAAAAATAAACACTTAGATAACATCAAGTACTGCCAACAACTTACATCACAAAATCAAATACAATAAAAAATATTACTTTAGTCAACAAAGAACAAATTAAAAATGTATAAATAAAAATCGGTCTATCGTCACGATATAATCGCTGAATCTCTTCGGCGCAACCACTCTTCTCTTGTTATCCCATCCTCGTCGCCAGTGTTATGTTTTACAACGAGGTGGGCTTTAGTAAAACACACGTTTCTAAATATAGTTGCCGTATATTATAAATTATCACAGTCGGTTACATGGCAGTACTTTTTGTCGGTCGGCAGCAAACGAACCTTCTCAGGCGAGGGTCGATGGAAAGAGGGGACGGGTTTTTGATAACGCCAGATAAGCTGGCTTAAGGTACTATGCGCCTGCGCGCCTAATTCGTCACAATAATTAAAGATATTTCGAGTGTGGTTTTTTATGTATGAAAAAAAGTTCCTATAAATGAGGCATGTACTGCAATAGTGATCTATTTTTTTAATCATTTTTTGTGATTACTTCAAAATCGGTAAATTTAATAGTTTTTGGAATACTTGCAATTTTAGATGTAAATATTTACATTTGTTATGCTTAAAATGTCAAATATCTCGGAAACTGCACTACTGGAAAGAATTAAGGGAACAAAAAAAATCCCAAATTTTTTTGTGATTTTTGAAAGGCTGTATCTCAGTGAAAAATGGTCGTATGGAGATTAAAAAAAAGAATTTTGAAGCTTTAAGTTTCTAGTTTTGAGATCTTTTGGCAATTTTTTTTGTGAGATACGGTTATCGCGCAACCATAGGAAATAGAGTGATATAAAAAAAATCCATTTTTTTTTTGGTCACCAGTCTTAATTTTTTTTTTTCAATTAAACTAATACAAATGTCAGGTAGCTTGTTTATTTAGTTCTAATTTGATTTTTTATTATTTTCTCTTCATAGATTTTTTGCTGAGATATTCGACTTTTAATGAAAAAGGATCCTTTTATTTTTGATCATCGATATCTCAGCACAGCACCGCACAGTAAATTAAAGGGCGTAAATTTACAAATTGATCTATGGAACCGATTTTCTGTTCCATGTGATCAAACTTTAAAAAAGAATTAAAGGAACACTAAACACTCCGTAATCATTATCAAAATGAAAAAAAAAAGATTTTTACTTCGACTTTTCCCAAAATTTTACATCAGATATCGCTTAAATTTAAGGAAAAAAAATAAAAAATAAAAAAAAATAAAAAATAAAAAAAAATAATAAATAAAAAAAAAAATAAATTTTTTTCTTTTGGAAAAGTTGCTGGACATTTCAGAAAACAATATCTTGTTGTTTCCCATACGGTTTTAATCTTCATTATTTAACGGCCGGCATTTGCGTTACCCAAAGCGTACCAAGTGGAGGTTGCACGGTCGGATTTACGCTTCTTGTGCATTACTAGGGTGGGCCTTATATATTTTTATTTTTTTTTTTAATTTCCATTTAGGCGTAACTAGAAAATTCTGAAAATATGAGAGTAATCAAACTTCTCTATTCGATAAAAGGATAATTTTTCATTAAAAGTCGAATATCTCAGCAAAAAATCGATGTAGAGAGAATAATAAAAAATCAAATTAGAACTGAATAAACAAGCTACCTTTGTATTGGTTTAATTGAAAAAAAAAATTAAGACTGGGGACCAAAAAAAAAAGAAAAAAATGGAAATTTTTTATCTCACTCTATTTCCTCCATGGTTGCGCGATAACCGTATCTCACAAAAAAAAATTGCCAAAAGATCTCAAAACTAGAAACTTAAAGCTTCAAAATTCTTTTTTTTTTAATCTCCATCCGACCATTTTTCACTGAGATACAGCCTTTCAAAAATCACAAAAAAAATTGGGATTTTTTTTTTGTTCCCTTAATTCTTTCCAGTAGTGTAGTAGAGACGTCAATTTTAGTCTAATGACAAAAAATCTTAGAATTGTGAACTGGTTCGGAAAAAAACATTCCATCCGTCGAAAAAATATTTTAAAGCTTCGCACGGTAGGACATAGCGGCCAAAAATCAATATCGCTATTGATGAACGACAATCGATTAATTTTGATTCGTCTGTTCTTTAAAAATTGTAGGACTTCATTGGCGTCCGTCCTTGGATTACTTTTCTTTCGATGTTTCGCTCACGGACAGTAGCCCCACAAAGCGCTCAATCCTTTCAGATATTGCTAGGGTTTGGAATCCTTTAGGTTTTTTAACACCATTAATCTTTTTTGCTAAGCACTTAATACAGTGTTTATGGTCTTTGGGACTGAATTGGGATGATCCAGCTCCACCAGATATTGCAGAAAAATGGTCACTGTTCAAGTCTGAATTATCGGTACTTGGTTCCTTGGAAATTCCAAGGTTTTTGGATTTGGCATATCCAGATTCTGAAGTTGAACTTCACGGATTTAGTGACTCCAGCGAAAAAGGCTACGCTGCTTGTGTGTATATTCGGCATATTAAGGCAGATGGACACATTCGTGTATATTTTCTTGGTGGAAAATGTAAGGTGGCTACTTTAAAAAAGATTAGCTTACCCAGACTTGAGCTTTGTGGGGCAGTCCTTCTGAGTGACTTGATATCTTTCGTTAAAGATACTTTTGCTAAAAAAATATCCTTTCATAGCATTTTCGCTTGATGTGACTCTACAATCACACTCTCGTGGATAAAGTCGCCAGTTCAAAGATGGAAAACTTTCATAGCAAATCGCGTCAGCCACATTCACGATAAAGTATTGCCAGACTGTTGGTTCTATGTAAAATCTTCAGAGAACGCTGCAGATGCAGCTTCCAGAGGTTTATTACCAAAAGACCTACTTCATTGTGGTATTTGGTGGAACGGTCCTAGTTGGCTTCATCTTTCCACAGACAAGTGGCCAACGGGAAACTTCTCTCCATCTCTTCTGCTAAAAGAAGTAGAACTTGAGGCTTTCAAAACCACAAAACTAGCTTGTATGATAGCACAAGAGGAAGATAATTTTCTTGATCATCTTATAAATACTTTTTCCAATTTTTGCAAAGTACAAGGGATCGTAACATATATACTACGTTTCTTGCACAATACAAAAACTCCAACTGAACCCCTTTCAGGTGGACTTTCGCACCGTGAATTGCATTGTGCTACGTTATCGTTATGTAAGCGGGTACAAAGCATAGCTTTTCACGATGAACTTGTTCAAATTAAGGAAAACAAAACTGTTTCAAAACAATTGCGTAAACTAGCTCCTTTTGTAGATAAGGAATATTAAGAGTGGGACGTAGACTTCAGTACTCACACCTTTCTTTTGCTAGAAAACATCCCATTCTTCTTCCTAAAACTCACGTTTTGACGCAACTGATTATTAGGTACTTTCATGAAAAATACATGCATCCTGACGCTCAAGCTTTGCAGTATCTTTTAGGTGAACAGTTCTGGATTATAGCTTCCAAAAGCGCTATATATCATTGCATATCCAAATGCAATAAATGCTTTCTCGAAATGTGGAGTAGATATGGGAGGTCCTTTTATGGTTTCTGCAAGACGTCAGCGTGGAGCTAAAGCATTTAAAGCTCACATGTGTCTGTTCGTGTGTTTCGCCACAATTGGTATCCAGTCTTTCTAGTGAAGCCTTCTTAGCAGCATTTCGCAGGCTTATTGCTAGGCGTGGAAGAGTTTCTTACGTTGATAGCGATATGGGCACAAATTTTGTCGGTTGCGACAATATGATGTTGTCATATCTCAGGACACTTGTAGTAGTTTAGCCATAAAGTGGCATTTTAACCCTCCAGCAGCTCCCCATATGGGAGGGCTCTGGGAGGCTGCGATTAAGTCCGCAAAGAAACACCTTGCAAGAGTGATCGGGGAACAAATTCTCACTTTTGAGGAGATGGCTACCCTTCTGGTGCAGGTCGAAGCCATACTAAATTCCCGTATATATGTATATAGTAGATTTTGATAAGTCCCTTATGCGGACAAATATAAGGTTTCATGCGCATGACGTACTACCTGAAGTTGCTGGCTTCAGGCGATATTTGAGTGTAATTTGGATGAGTCGTCAGGGGCGCGATACTCACGCCACTATCGCTTCCAAAGAACAAAAATAACAATAGTTATTCGTAATGAATCACGCTATAGAAAATACATCCAATAAATAACATTTCGCGTAGAACGAGTTGCAAATAGGGCTTACGCCATTTCTCTGAGGAAACATCATCTTGGGCCCAAGTACACCTGGAACAATACAAGTAAGTCCCTTTTGCCTCACGTCACAAAGGTCCTTCGATAAAACACCTCAGCGGTTAACACTGCTCTACACTCAAAAATTTGCTGACACTATTTTGGTTTGGACTTATTTGATGCGCTGTTTACGGAACCATCGCTTGGTTTTTCTTAATCAGATCGTTTTTTTTTGAGATATAGCGCACAGTGGGTTTTTTCCTATAAGTTGTAGTAAAAAAAAATAAAGGTCTATTTTTTTGCGTTGGACTAGTTCTCTATTAATAGGGCTCTAAGCTAAAAAAAGCGGATTTAAAATATCGTTATATGTTTGGTTTTATTAGGCTTCTAAATTAAAAAAAAAATAGATTTTTTCGCATTTTTTCGATATATTTTTATGAAAATTTTATATAAATATACATGCGACGTATGTAAAAATAAAAAAAGTTTTAGATTGCTTCCAGTAATGGAGATTTTACGGGGAGTTATTGAAGGCAGATCAAAAATATTTTGAATTATTTAATGTTCATTTAATGTTATTTTTATCTTTTAAAGCAAGGAGAAAAAGTTTTTTTTTAAGTTTTCGTTTTGTTTTTTTTTTTTTCAAAATAAATTTAATTTATCGTGTTGCTCTTCTAAAAATAAATAAAATACTTCAATATTTTTGTCTTTTTTTCGATAACCCCCGGTAAAATCTCCGTCACAGGATTAAATCTAAAACTTGTTTTTATTTTTACAAACCGCACATGTGTTAGTATTCCTTATAAGAATTAGAGTAGTATCTTTAGTCTTTATATAAATTTTTTATTAAAATATATGGAAAAAATGCGAAAAAATATCGTTTTTTTAAGTTTTTTTTTACTAGTCTGTAGAATTTACGTACGACGCGAAGCGAAGTCCGGAAACTAAAGAAGAGTAAAAAAAGCACTTTTTCTCTAAGTGAAACATACTATTTTTTCTTCAAGCGTCCCACACTGGTGGAATTGGTAAATAAGTGTTTTCGAGGTCTCCGTTTACGATTTTGGTATCAGAATTAATTTTCGCAAAATGGCTGATCCGATATGGTGGACATAAATGTCAGATTTTTAACACAAGTTGGTCAAAATTGGCATAAGGGGATTTTTGATCAAAGTTAATTTAAAAAAAAATGACTGATCCAATATGGCGGACATAAAAGTCAAATTTCCAAAAATACTTAGTAAACAACTAAAAATATCATTTAAAAAACCAAAAACCAAGCATAAAATGGGAGAAATATACCACTGACCCCCTAAAGATTCGCCAATATTAATAATAATAACAAATAATGAAACTCTTAATTGTATTTCCTGATCCAAAGATTACATATTCTGAATGTTGTGTGGGCTTAGTTTCCTATATACTAGAAGCTATAAGAAACTTAGGAGCCGTTTAGGGGTATCCAAACCCCTAATCCGATTAAGCTGAAATTTTGTAGAAATAATTTTTAGTTATATGTAAGATAATCCTGTAGATATTAGGAAAATCCACAAAAAGGTTTTCAAATGGCACGGCGCTAAACAGTGCTATCTTCAAGTGAGCTACGACTTTCAATTCTTAATATCTCCTAACCAAAAAACAAATAGGGAAAATATTTATATAAGCAATGTTAATACATTTTTGGAATATGAATATTGCTCTACGAGCTCTACATAAAAAGATATTGGTCAAAACCCGTTTTTTGGGGATATTTGGGGCCTTTTAGGGGTCTTACGCAACTCTAAAATTGGTAGATTCTTTTTAAATGAATTTCTTATCCCAAAATATATAAAAACATACTTTTTTCACAGAGTAATTTTTTCAGTTAAAACCTATATGATGTGTATATTGATTGTACTAACATGGTTTATTTCTTTTGAGTATTGAAGGTGCATTGGTTTGCTTTGGGGTCCAATTATTTTTCTACCTATAAACCAAAATATTAGCTTTATTTTGGGGTAAAAACATTATCGGAATTACGTGGAATCGCAAACTAAAACTCTACATAAAGATAAAATAGGCATTTAGGTGTCCTTTTTTTACATAGCTGAATTTAAACCAAGATACACTAAAATATAATTAATGTCAGTCAAATATTTTTTAATAAAACACTATTTAACAACCCCAGAAAAAATATTTGTTACTAAAATTGGGAGCATTTTACTTAAAAATGTTAAAATTATTACTTTTAAAATATGTGTTTATTGTCGACTACAGTCAAAAATATTATCCGCAAAATTGTCAATCTTTTAAGTTATGCCAGAAACCAGTTATTCAATACAGGGGCCTCATTATACATTTTTTACATACATTGGTGATTTTATATTTTTTTTATCGATCGCTTTAATTTGGTTTGCTAGATTTTGGCCATGAATCAGGCTAAATCCGCCATGGTGCGTCCTAATTTTTTTTTTTATTATTTTTTGTTTTGATTTATAATAATTAGGTATGTTTTTTATTAAACTTTTTAATTGAAATCGTTGCATTAACATTATTTAAAATTTATATAATTTAACAAAATTACCTGGGCTCAGACTTAATTATTTTTCGTAGGCTAAATCATACACTTTTCGAGATTTTGATGGTATTTATTAACTTATCTAATGTAGCGTTTCAAATTTCGGAGAGATTTGGAGGTGTACAGTCCATATAATTCTTCTTTTATAATTTTTAGTCAATTTTACACTCAAAGCACAACATTTTTGCACATTAATTCGAGTCAACGACCTGTTTACAAAGTCACAACTGCAAAAATTACAGCCATCAATGTCAAAGAGTGCTGCCAACAGTGGCGATTTCACTAACTTTTTTTACGGCGTACAGCAATGATCACTTTTTGTACGGCGTAAAACAACAATGAAAGTATTTTTTTACTGTAAAAAAAATAGATTAATTATATCTAGTGTGTTCAGTTATAAAATATTAACATTTTAGTACGCTTGATATTTTAAATTCGCTTTTTTTTGCTTAGAGATAAAGAACTGAGTTGATCTAGAAAAACGGAAAAAGGTTCCGAAATCAGCGCATTAAATATAGCCAGAAGCAACTAAAAGGTTAGCGGCAATGTAATTACACTGTTCGACAAAAAAAATAGGCAGGAGATCTGTCAACGCAGATGTTAATTTAGGACCACTACCAAAAAGTCGAGCTACTTTAGGTCATTTAAACTATTTTTTTTTTAATTTAAAGTTTCCAATGCACGATAATATGCAAGGCACATTTTTCAAGTTACAGTTCCAAAACTTTGGGATGTGAATCCTTATCAAAATACATGAAAAAGAGTCTCTACAGGGTGTCCTAGAACTCGCGTCCATCCTTGAAGGGGCACATAATATATCAAAAACTATGATAAAATTTCATATAAACATACGGCCGCAAATCGGTCCTAATGAAGTTACGGCCCATTGAATAGGACCCAATAATAAAATAATTTGACACTGAAGCGAGTCCACATTAAAAGCTAAGAAAAAAAGTTTGTCACACCTTGGTCCAAAATAAATATTAAGTTAGTTATGGACTTTTAAATAGTAACACTTTTTAGGGGCAGGTCCAGTATTTTTTTTTAAAATGGATTTTATTCCTCGAAAACAGTTGATTTTACGGTATTACACTAAAAGAATCTTTTCGTGTATTTTTACTTAAATAATCCATAATTTGTAAAAAAATTCAAAAAATTTACACTGAAAAGTTTTAGGCTAAAATGTGCTAACTCACATCCATTTGGCACGCAGTAAAGTTTACAAACAGATATAATTTAATATAATTGACCTTAATAATACTAAACAATATGAAAAACCTTTCCCTCTAGCTCAAAGGGCTCCAGAGATATTAAATAAAAACCCCGTTTTTGGTATCCCTTTAATAGGCTCCCTCAGGATCGATTTGCGGGTCTACATTTATATAAACTTTTTTTTAATTTTTTTTGTATGTAGTATGTGTACCTTTAAGGATGGACGCGAGTTTTGGGACACCATGTATAAACATATGTCCAAAAATGCTTCGTAAGGGAGTTAGGTCCCTTCAATGACAACCCTGCAAATTAAATTATTATTTAATATCTCAGGAAGTATTTAAGCTACAGAAACGAGTTTATGTATGTGTTCTTACATCAATAAGGCCAACTACTATATCATATTTTTGTGTAGTACTTCAGCCAGAGGCGTACCAAACGGGAAGGCCCTGTCACTTTTGCCCCTTTTTTTCTGTGTAAATTTTTTGTTACTTTTGAATTTGATTATAATAATAATAAATAATAATAAAGGTCTTTATTGAATTAACAAAGAAAAAAGAAATTACTAAAGAATATAAAAATTGAGAGCGAGATTTAGTACGTATGCCTCCAGGCACACATGATTTTAAATTTAAATTTACAAGGATCCGCAAACATATGTCTATTAATTTAAATTTAAATTTATAGTAAATTGAACAATTAAATAATACCATGGCCTATAAAACTGAAAAATAAATGAGGAAGAATGCATGTTTATGTCCAAGGATATGAAAATTCTGGCACAAAAGAAGTCAATTTTATATTTTTTTTATCTCAAAATTAATGGAGAGCCCCAGCCAAAAGCAATAGCTTATTTGGGGCTCTCCATGGATCTGTATTATTGCTGCAGTGAATAAATAAATAAATGAATAAATTGTAAAAATGCATCAAAAACTTAATTATGATGTAACAGTGTAAGACTCACTGTTTACGTTAAAAATACATTTAAAAATATTTTTAAAAATCGAAAAAGCTCAAGGAAAAGTCGAATTAGCGTATGTCTTTTAGAAAAAATACTTTTATTAGAAGGATCAATCCTACCAATTTACAAAAAAAAAATCATTAAAAAATAAAAAAGTTTGGGGGCCAATTAAAAAAAATAATAATAAATAGAAAAAAACGTTAATAAATAGAAAAAAACGTTCAAAAAAGATTAATATCTGTTTTTTTTTATAATGAGTAACTAAATGGTAATTTTCTGCTGTTTGGTTGTGAACATAAACTAGTAACATTTTATTTTCACTAAGAGTATTGGCACCTTAGTTCAGGTTAATGGCGCAAATTTGACTTTTAAACATTCAAAATGCCTCGAAAGATTATCAAAAAAGATAAAAAAGTTAATCAAGTATCTTAATGGGAGTACACTTTAAAAGGCGAATTAGATGATACTGGAATGGATTTTGGTGGATATGAATAAGATTTTCTCTCATTTGGTATAATGGCTCCTTCACCATTATTAAAATTGCAATAATACAAAGAAAACAAAGAATAAAGTATTTATTAGAATCTATAAGCAAAGCAAAATATAAGATAATCATAACGAAGCCTTGGTTGATCCGAAATCAGGTCTTTGAGGCGGTAGGACACGTATTGATCTTAGTAATTTATTGGTGCTTGTAAATTTATAAAAAATTCTTACACAAGTAATTTTAAAAATATATAAGATACAAAATATATGTATGATACAAAATATATGTATGCACAAATTCAAATTACAAATACATTTAAAACCTGATATATTACCATTTGGTAAAATCCAGCGTATCCATGGAGGCGTCCATATATTCCTCCACAGAGTAAAAGCAGAGCTGGCACAACATAGAGCCCACCAAGCTTTTAATTTTTTTTAAAGGCAGGAATTTGTAACTGTCTGGTAGTTTGTCAAAAATACTTATATCCCTTTGCGATTTGTACTGTTATTCATTAATTAAGTGACTGGATCTTACAATTCTGGTGTTGACCGAGTGATTTCTATACTTCTACAATACTGTAACACCCAGAGGCTAATTCTCCCAAGGTCTGGACCTCTTTTCTGGAGGGTCTGCTTTTTATCTTTCTATAGTGAGGTCTGATCAAGCTGAGTAGCTTTCGGTAGCTTTTAGAAAGCTGCTGTCCTTGTATTGTTCAGTTTATATGACAAAAACAACTTTTTCGTGTTTTAAACTGGAAAAATAAAAATAAAATAGTTTTTGACAAAAAAACACCAGTTTTTTATATGATTAAAAGCAATTTGAATAATAATAGTAATAAACTTACCTTTTAAATAATTAAAACCCAACAACTTCTTTAACAGAGAATAGATAAAATGCATTTGTTGACAGTATTATCATTCAAAGGCAAGTTTAATGTTTACAAAGTCATTTGTAACTAGAATCCCGTATTGCACAGCTAAATACCAACCAAACAACAGAAAATTACCAACTAGTTACTCATTATCAAAAAAAAAAAATAGATATTACTTTGATAAATAGAAATATACTTACCAATTTTGAAAAAAAAAGCTTCACAGACAAAAGAGTTATAGGGGACGCAACTGTATTAAAATACGATATAAAGAATTATGTACGCACACTATCAGGGACGTGCCGTGATTTTTTTAGGTGACGCAAGATCAAAATTTTACGCCTCTTTAGTCGGTCAGTTGATGAGAAAAAAAAAGTTCAACCAGCATTAACTTTACGCCATAATTTATGTTCCCAAGTTTAATTTTTGCCAAAAAAAGGTCACCAACTAGACAAAAAAAAAACAATAAGCTTTTTTATATTTTGGCTACCCCCCCTCTTTAATAACGCGAGAAACGGGATATGAAGTGTATAACTTTTGGTACAATTTGCGTTACGTAACACTTGAACGTTCCCTAATTGCATTTTTCTCGTAAACAGTGGATCTTACATCACTACACCATATGACTTTTTTTTATGTATTTATATGTATATGTATTCAAACTAAAAAACAGCAAAAAAGTTACACTGAAAAGAGTATTGGGCAAAAAGTGTTGGGCCTCCCCGTTTGACACGCACTTGGCTAAAGTTACTACATGCATATAGTATATATTAGTAGGCCCAATTGATATAAAAACACATGCATAAACTTAAGCTAAAGCTTAAAGCGCTCCTGAGATATTACTTTACCAGACCTATATTTTCGAATGACGTTGACAGATCTCTTGCCTAAAGGATCAACCTCGATTTTGTCGCACAGTGTTATTATAATTGATCACACTGTATTTTAATGTGACAGTAGGTACTAAGTTTTTCTGCTTGTCTTAAAATAGTATCAATTCGTTCCTTTGGCTAATCTTAGCTAACCGAGCTCTTTACAGCTCATTCTGGCGGGCTATGGCGGAAGGACCTTAAAGTAAAGGACAACCTGGATTTTTAATATGAAATTCCTAAAAATTATATTACTTTTGTTATAAAAATTAGCTGTAATAAATTTTATCAGTGCGTTTTTTTTGTAATATATATATATATAAAGAAAAATTATGGTTTTATCAATTGATTAAAAATCGTTTTCTACTGGAAGTGTTTATTACTTTTTTCTGAGTTTCAAAAACTGGTTAATTTTTACCTGAGAATATAAATTTTTTAGGTGTATTTTGTAGATAAAATAAAAATGGTACATATAAAATAAAATTTTGAAAATGAAAATTTTATTTACTTAATCAAAATACACAAGAAAATACACTGCGCGTTTTTTGAAGTGGAATTGTGAATATCTCGAATTTCATTAACTTAAAAAATGTTTTCAATTTTTTTTATTTTCTCACATTATTATTTGAATACTCCTTTAATTTTAGGCAGTTTGTATTTCATGTTTATTGTCGAGCAGAATAAAAGCAACAAACCTTTAATTTTTTGTAAAATTTATGTGAATACCTATCTATAAAAAAACGTTTGCTTGGGGGATTTACCACTTTAAAAATATATTATACGGTTCATTCTTAGTAAGAACAATTTCATAGTTATCAAAGTACCACTATACAATGCCACCAAGGAGACTTTCTTCTGACGATTTTGCGGCTATCATAGCGCTTTTGCAACACGGGGGTCATACACAAACACAAGTAGCCCAAATCTACAATGTCTCACAAAGTGTGATTAGTCGGG
>OY294049.1:29789788-29836080 GCA_958510825.1 Brachypterus glaber | reverse complement strand
AGACAGACAGACAGAGACAAAAAAAAGGAAAGAGGGGGAGGAGGGCCCCATACAATGCCAACCACCCCCCGGTAGCGGTGAAGCCGACTACCAGGTCTGCTCTCAAATGTATCCCTCTTTCCTTTTTGCTACCTGAGTAGCAATGTTTTGAAATTTCTTTATTAAATAAATTACAATATATTTCATTTTCATTACAAAATGCCTTAAAATAATTTTATTTGAGTTCGTGGAGACAGGTACAGTACATAATTTGTCCTTTTCAGGAGAAACTGGACCCCACCCCACTACTTAATGTTCGCGGATATACCGCAGGAGGTACCATAACCCTCCTTTATGTTCCTACAGTTACACTAACACATGACAAAACTAACATCGCACTTGAGCACTTGAACCCCTTGTTCTATGCTTGAGTTCCTAATCGAAATTCTTCTGCTATGAAGTCCTTCAGAACATCCAACCTTCCCAGATCTTGCAAATCGTACACCACAGAGTCAACTTGAATCGGTCCAATCAATTCTCTTACTATTTGTCTTTGCTGATCAAAAAGAACACACTCTACAATTCTATGTATGGGACCATCTGGAACATTACATAACTCACAGTTACCATCCCGCTCTTTGCCTACTCTGTAAAGATGAGTCTTAAAATGTCCATGTCCTGTAAATATTTGTGCTATTTCCCTATCCATATTAAAAGTAGCCTGTAATCTTCTTGAGATATTGGAAAAAAGTTGATGTGTTACTCTGCCTTCATCAGCCTCGTCCCATACTTCTTGACAAATTCGCGTGGTTTCCACTTCAAGTAAAGTCTTAGCTTCACTCTAGTGCATCCCTGGCTCCAAAACTAAACCTCCATGTGTTGCTATTTCCCTTCTTCTAAAATCTTTCTTTGCCTTTAGTTCCTTGAGTTTAATGTTCAGTGGCGGGATCTTTGCCAATACACATGCTGCTTGATAAGAGGTCGAAGCGTACGTACCAGCTATAACTCTGGAGCAAGTGCCACTTACGCTATTAATGGCGGTTTTTGCCCTAGCGTAATGTGAAAAGTTTCCCCAAATCTCATACCCATAGCTCATGACTGGAATGGTGGCTTTTTCATAAATTTTTCTCAAAGAATTTTCTGGTGGGTTATACAGTGCTCTAGTTAGGCTTTTAAGCTGTAGAAATGTACTTTTTGCTTTTTCGGCTGCATACTTAATGTGTGGAGTAAAATTGCGTTTTCTGTCTAAGATTATGCCAAGATATCTTGCTTGCTCGACCCGTTTTATAATTCTACCGTATAATCTTATAGCCGGTTTTCTTACTAGTTTTGGACCAAGATGAATAAAGCAACTTTTCTCTCTGGAAAACTCAAGTTTGTTGGTTGATGCCCATGCGGTAATGCGTTCCAGGACTGCGTTAGCCCTTTCTTCCAGCTGGTCTCTTGAATGTCCGCTGACAACATAGGCTAAGTCGTCCGCATATGCTACGATCTCTCCAAACTCAAGAGGAATACCAAGAAGAGGCTTAAGACCAGAATTCCAAAGTGAAGGGCCCATTCCTGATCCTTGCGCGCAACCCTTTTCATTTGTCTTTGTCACTTTAGCACCTCCATATTCTAAGCTTGTCTCCCGATCTTTGAGGTAGTTCTTAAGTATCTTAAGTATATAATTTGGAACATTTGATTCTGCGAGAGCGTTTATAATCGTGGGCCACCAAAGATTATCAAATGCTCCCTTTATATCCAGCAAAACTACCACTATGTGTTTACCATCCTGAGCTTCAATGGCATTTAGAGTAGCCCTACATGCACTGACGGTACTGCGGCCCCTTACAAAACCATGCTGGTTATTCCCATATATGTTCGGAGTTTCTTCTAATCTGGTTTTGATTGCTTTTTCCAGGATTTTACCTATGAAAGAAAGTAGGTTGATAGGCCTGCAACCATCCAAACCTTCTTTTGTGCTGCCCGCCTTCCGAATAACAACAATCTTGCCCTTTTTCCATATCTTTGGAAAGTATCCAGTTTTAAAGCAGCTGTTAAATAGAAGACCCAAGAATTCTACAATTGCGGGAGCAAGTACCTCTGTCTGTCTCTGTCTGTCTGTCTCTGTCTGTCTGTCTCTGTCTGTCTGTCTCTGTCTGTCTGTCTCTGTCTGTCTGTCTCTGTCTGTCTGTCTCTGTCTGTCTGTCTCTGTCTGTCTGTCTCTGTCTGTCTGTCTCTGTCTGTCTGTCTCTGTCTGTCTGTCTCTGTCTGTCTGTCTCTGTCTGTCTGTCTCTGTCTGTCTGTCTCTGTCTGTCTGTCTCTGTCTGTCTGTCTCTGTCTGTCTGTCTCTGTCTGTCTGTCTCTGTCTGTCTGTCTCTGTCTGTCTGTCTCTGTCTGTCTGTCTCTGTCTGTCTGTCTCTGTCTGTCTGTCTCTGTCTGTCTGTCTCTGTCTGTCTGTCTCTGTCTGTCTGTCTCTGTCTGTCTGTCTCTGTCTGTCTGTCTCTGTCTGTCTGTCTCTGTCTGTCTGTCTCTGTCTGTCTGTCTCTGTCTGTCTGTCTGTCTGTCTCTGTCTGTCTGTCTCTGTCTGTCTGTCTGTCTCTGTCTGTCTGTCTCTGTCTGTCTGTCTCTGTCTGTCTGTCTCTGTCTGTCTGTCTCTGTCTGTCTGTCTCTGTCTGTCTGTCTCTGTCTGTCTGTCTCTGTCTGTCTGTCTCTGTCTGTCTGTCTCTGTCTGTCTGTCTCTGTCTGTCTGTCTCTGTCTGTCTGTCTCTGTCTGTCTGTCTCTGTCTGTCTGTCTCTGTCTGTCTGTCTCTGTCTGTCTGTCTCTGTCTGTCTGTCTCTGTCTGTCTGTCTCTGTCTGTCTGTCTCTGTCTGTCTGTCTCTGTCTGTCTGTCTCTGTCTGTCTGTCTCTGTCTGTCTGTCTCTGTCTGTCTGTCTCTGTCTGTCTGTCTCTGTCTGTCTGTCTCTGTCTGTCTGTCTCTGTCTGTCTGTCTCTGTCTGTCTGTCTCTGTCTGTCTGTCTCTGTCTGTCTGTCTCTGTCTGTCTGTCTCTGTCTGTCTGTCTCTGTCTGTCTGTCTCTGTCTGTCTGTCTCTGTCTGTCTGTCTCTGTCTGTCTGTCTCTGTCTGTCTGTCTCTGTCTGTCTGTCTCTGTCTGTCTGTCTCTGTCTGTCTGTCTCTGTCTGTCTGTCTCTGTCTGTCTGTCTCTGTCTGTCTGTCTCTGTCTGTCTGTCTCTGTCTGTCTGTCTCTGTCTGTCTGTCTCTGTCTGTCTGTCTCTGTCTGTCTGTCTCTGTCTGTCTGTCTCTGTCTGTCTGTCTCTGTCTGTCTGTCTCTGTCTGTCTGTCTCTGTCTGTCTGTCTCTGTCTGTCTGCTCTGTCTGTCTGCTCTGTCTGTCTGTCTCTGTCTGTCTGTCTCTGTCTGTCTGTCTCTGTCTGTCTGTCTCTGTCTGTCTGTCTCTGTCTGTCTGTCTCTGTCTGTCTGTCTCTGTCTGTCTGTCTCTGTCTGTCTGTCTCTGTCTGTCTGTCTCTGTCTGTCTGTCTCTGTCTGTCTGTCTCTGTCTGTCTGTCTCTGTCTGTCTGTCTCTGTCTGTCTGTCTCTGTCTGTCTGTCTCTGTCTGTCTGTCTCTGTCTGTCTGTCTCTGTCTGTCTGTCTCTGTCTGTCTGTCTCTGTCTGTCTGTCTCTGTCTGTCTGTCTCTGTCTGTCTGTCTCTGTCTGTCTGTCTCTGTCTGTCTGTCTCTGTCTGTCTGTCTCTGTCTGTCTGTCTCTGTCTTGTAACAGAGTGGTCACCCTTTATATATTGAGTATTTATATTTTTATTTGTATGGTTATTGAACGTGACATAGCATTGTTCTTAACGGGTGGTTTGCTGTTTATTTTTACAGATGCTAATATTATTAGTATTTGGAAAGCTTGCATTTTGTGTAATTGAGGCGTTTACATAAAAAGGGTGTACATTTTTATTAGCCTAATTAATTGGTTAATTCGGTTTTCTTAATTAATAAATATGGGAATATCTTTAATGATGTTGTTTTAGATACTGGCAATAGTTAGGGATTGTTTGTAAAAATGGTTTTTTCTACTTCGAAGCAATGTCATGAAAATCAATATCAATCAATAAGTAGAAGTAGTTTTTTTAATCATTTCTCTTAATTAAATTTAAATTCATTTTCAGTGATTTAAAGTAATTTTTCAATTAATATTATTTTTATAATAATATAACTTTTTGGCAGAAAACTCCTCAGATATTTTCGTTTATAGTTTTATGACTGGTATATCAGCATCTTTGGGAAGGGACGTTTTGCCTGTGTTTAGTTATGGTCAAAAATGGGATTCGGAAATATGTAGTCGTCTAGTAAAGTTGGGTCTTAGGGAAGTTGTAGAATTAACGTAATATGTGAAAATTTAAAGTAAAATTTAGAGTCCCGAGTATAGAAATATCTGAAGGGTAAAGATGCTATTTAATCATAATTTTTTCATTTCAAATTAAAATATTTTGTTGTTTTATTTGTATTAAACTTTTCATTTTTCTTTTATTAAATTCTTTTAATTGTTGTTTAATCCCTTTGTTTTATTGGCAAGATATATTTTAATTAATTTAAAATATATTTGAAGTTTTTTTACCTTTCACATTTCTATATAAAGTTAGTGATATATGAAGACATCGAAGAAACATCGAAGAAAGTCAGATAAGTATTAAATAGTAATTAGATTATTATATTAACATTTGTTATCATATGATATATGATATTGTGATAATATTATGTAATATTATTACTGGTGGCACGCTACCCAAATAGCAACTATACAGCTATTTGTATTTGATACGCCTCCAAATAATAGTGTGTGGTTCTAAATTAATGCCTTAGATAATTAATATTTTTGGCTATAATTGGGACCAGCACCCTATTACAAATTGGTGGACAGCGGAAACGCGTTAAATAACGCTGGGTTTTATTTTTTTTACGTTTTTATAGTTTTTTTTGCGTTTTAATGAGGAATTTTCAGTTTTCACATATTTCTGTTTTTTTGGTAACCGATTCGTTAGTTTTACGTAAAAGTACGAACAGGTATAAGTGTTTTTTTGTGTGGGTTTTAAAGTTAAGTTTTTTAGCCATTTCCTTGCGGTCATTTTTAATTTTTGTTTTAGACTATAGATATTTGTTTTTCCCCAAGGTAAATTTATTTAATTATTTTATAACAAAATGTGTTGCGAATGTTGCAAAAAGATGACTCAAGTGAAAAAGAGCAATTTTTCCTTTGACTTAGTAGAAAATTTTTCAGGTGGTCCCGATTTTTCATTATTTTTTACTGCCGTAGATATTGTTGCTAAAAATAATAGTTTGACAGAGCAAGAAACAATAGATTTAATTATTTTGAAATTAAGAGGTCAGGCATTAGTTTATTTTCACGCTTTACGAGAAAATGAACGCCCCACTAATTTGGTAGATTTAAAACAGTTTTTTAGTAGAATTTATACGAAAAAGGTTAATTTTTTTGATATTAAAAATGAACTGTCCACTTGTATACGTTTAAATGATGAACCATTAGCAAATTTTGTAATTCGTTTAAAAATATTGGCAAATAAAATGTTTTCTGGTAAATCGTGTCCCAATGATGAAGTAGTTTATAATCGTCTTATCTTAGATCAGTTTTTTGAAGGTATAGACACAGTTTTAGCTAATGAAATACTTAGTAGCGGTAAATTTTTTAGCGTCGATGAAGCATTGCAAGCTGGGGAGAATATACTAGAAATTAGAACTAGATTAATTAAACAAACTTTTCACGATCAATTTATAGAATTTCAGGATAATCTCAAAATATCTGTTTTACAAAATGAAATAAATTATAATAATAATAATGAATTTTGCGGTAATAATAGTAATAATGATAGAAACGGTTTTAATATTAATAGTAATTATAATTTTAAACCTAGGTATAATCAAACACGCAATAGGTACAATAATTTTTATGATAGGCGGAAATTTCAAAGGCACAATCCGGTAGGAAATTTGGGTTTTTACAATTTTATATATGATAATACCATAAAGGGTACCAAAATTAGAGATCAGGATAATTACGAATATTTTAAATCAATTAATTTCAAAGCGGACGATTATAGAATTAAGGAAAAGTACCAAGACATATTTTTGTGCCCGGAAAATGTTTCTCTCGCTCACTGTGTATCAGAAGATTTAGCTATGAATAAAGGAATTGCAACTCAATTTAAGTCAAAATTTGGTAAATTAGATCAATTAAAAAATCAAAAAGTTCGTACAGGCGGTTTGGCAGTTTTGAAGGATAATGATAGGTTTATTTATTATTTGGTAACGAAAAAGTATTCATACGAAAAGCCGACATATGAAATTTTGTGGAAGACACTTTTAGAACTAAGAAATCACGTAATTAAAAACAATGTTAAATATTTGGGTTTGCCAAGAATAGGATGTGGTTTGGATCAGCTTAATTGGGTTAAAGTAAAGGAAATGATTTGTTATATTTTTAAACGTTGATGTTAATATTACGATTTTCTCATATCCGCTAAAAGCAAGATTATCAGTTTATAGTAATTTAAATAGCCAACAAGTACATTTTGAGTCGGATTATTATGGGACTAATACCGAAAAGGAATCACATATAATTACGCAAAATCCGGAAGTTAGCGGTACATTTTCAGGTAGAGATGAACATTATATTAGGTACTAACTGTTGTTTTAAAAGGTGAAATTTAATTATAATAACTAGACCGAAGTTTTTGTATATGAGTAGAAACGTAGTTTTGTATTATTACGATATTTTTCTAAGTAAAAAAGATCAGAAAATTTATGAAAATATGTTTTTTCCTTGTTATTTTCGAAAATATTATTTGTTTGAATTTGTTGTCTTTATTTTAAAGTTTTGTTTATACAAACCAGTATTTACGTTTTTTTTTTCACCCCAAAATCCTAAGCGTCACTAATTTTAGGCCCTAACTGACAACATGTAAAAACATGTGCTGTGAACCTTTTTGTGCAGGTCAAGAATTTGTACATTTAAACCCTTTAATTCAATATTTTGTGTAAAGTATTTTTAAAATGTATAATGAAAATTATAAATATATATATATATATTATGAAAGATAATAGACGTATTAATATTTTACAAATGAGAAAAGCATAATTTCATGTTAAAAATAGTTTTTATCGTCATTAAGCTTAAAAAAGCTTATTTTAACGTTTAGCGTAAATATTATTGAATAATTTTTGAAAGTTAATTTTCTGATCTATTTTTATGTATAATTGTCATGACAACTCGCTAAGATTTTTTTTAGATAAAAAGGCCATTTGTTTTTTTTTTTAAATATATTTTTTTTTGACACTGAAGTTTTCTTTAATTTTAATAAACATAATTATGTTGAATTTGTTTTTAAAAGTTTATGTGCAGAGAGTAGTTTTGAAATACAGTTTTAATATTTGCAGTTATGAAGAAATTTAGTTAGAAAAAGGCTTAAAATTGGCATATGTTACAGTTAAATATATTTTCCAAGAAAATATTAGTTTTTAAAGTTTGACCTATTTTTTTAAAAAATAAATAAATGTTTTTTGAAGTTAATTTTGCAGTTATCGATAGTACTCAAATGTTAGGTATTAATTATTGCATATGTTATGTTTTATGTCTGTATGTTAAGGTGGCCACCGAGAATAAATGTGCGTATGATTGGTTGAATAAAAGTCTATGAATGCTAATGCAAAATTTTGTTTTGTTTTGGGCATTAAAATGCGTAATTTCTTGTTTTTAAAAAAAGTTGTCGTTTTTTTTTTTTTGAAGATGCTATCAATAACTGACTATTTTTAATATTTTTGAGTGTTTTGATAATTTTGGTTGTTAAATTACTTTCAGTTTTTTAAGAAAAGCCTAAATGAATATTATAGAAATTAAAATTTATCTTTTGCACATAATTTTGTTAATTTTTTTATGTTTTACGAGTTTTTTTTATAAAATTACATTTTTTCAGTAACGTAATAAGAATAAGAAGCGCAATAAGAAACGTTTACTTTGGTTATAATAAATTTTTAGTATATGAGTTCTTGGGTTAGCGAGTTATTTTTTTTTAAGTAATAATGAGTTAAGTAATTACGTTTTTTGAAAAGTTTGTAATCTACATAAATTTCAGTTAGAAAAATAGGAATTGATTTAATTTTTAAGGTTTGAAGCTGAAACCTGTGTTTAAAACAGACTATTTTATCAATGAAAGTATTTTGCAATAATATTTGAACCTAGAAGTCTAAATGAAAGATTGTAGCTATATTTTTAAACCGATTAACAACCATAAGATATGGACTAATCAAGTATAGCTTATATCATTTGTAGTGTTACAAACACGTTTTCTTTTGAAAAGTTTTGAGTGGAAAATATCGTAATATATATTTATTAATTTGTCGGAATGATTAATTAGTGTAATAATTTGATTTAGTTTTATTGGAATATATTTGGAAGTATTTAAAATTTTTAGAGATTTCGAAATGAATTATAAAAAGGTCTAAGTAGTTATAAAAGCGGTTTTATTGAGTTTATAGGTATATTTTTATACATTTGCTTCAAAAGTTAAGCAAATTAGGAATTTTAAAATGAGATTTTTTTTTATATTATACAGTCGAAATGAAATTTTTAGCAGAAGCTAAAAGTGTTAGTATGGTATACCATAGAAGTATTTTTTTGAATTTAAAAGTATATACCGGTATAATAAGTAAAAGAATAGGTACATAAACCTATGAGTACATAAATAAGAGAAATAAGGTAAAATAAGTGAAATAAAATAATTTGATAAATAAATTAGTAAATATTGGGTATAATTAGTAAAGGAATTGGTACAAAAACCTATGCATATATGAGTACATAAATAAGAGAAGTAAGGTAAAATAAGTAAATAAATAAGTTAGTAAATAAATTAGTAAATATTGAGTATAATAAATAAACGAATAGGAAAATAATTAGGCAATAAAGAATTGAATAAATAATCCAACTAGTATTTTTGGTTATCGTTACGTGATCATTATCCTAATTGAAACAAATTAAGACTAGTTACAGGAACGCTATAGCTACGTTGTAATTGCAATATGGAATAAAAATAAGGGTAATAATTACTATCTTGTTACATGTTTGTAACTTAGTGCAGAACGATCTCGTTACAAAACAGTTACTACGTATCCACGTAATTGTGTGCTAGTTATTTGTTACTATTTCGTAATGTATAAAGTTTTTTTAAAAAACGTAGTTTTTATCTATATTATAACCAAATAGGAATGGTTACTTTAAAGTAGAATTTTGGTAATTTTTTTTATGTTTGCAGCAATGTACATTTTAAATCATTTTAGTAATATAACCCTGGTAATCATTTTGTTGAGTAGCTGCGTAATTAAGCAACTTTGTTATTTCTATTGAGTAAAAAAAAGTTAAAAGTAATGTTTTTGGTAAAATTTACAATTCTGTTATTAATGAAAATATGTTTAATTATCTTTAATACCATAAAGTGTTTTAATAAGTGAGATCTACGTAATACCGGTTACAATTATTTAGGTAAAATTCACAAAGAATGCTAGTTGAGAGATATGTAAATAAATATGAGAATAAAGAATAGTTGTGTTAAAGATTAATTAGTTAATTAATTAATTAGAGTACTAGTACATTAGTAATATTTAGTAAGAGGTACCTCACGAACACAAACACAAATACGAACTTGAATTCGATATTTTGAAGTTTATTGAAGTTTTGTTTTAAGTTTTGTTTAGAATAGAGTTTTATGAAACAGTTAAAATAAAGAAATCAAATGTTTGTAATTAAGTTTAAATTAATAATGAAACTTAAGGTAAACGTTACAGGTAGTAACTTAGTATTTTGTGTGTATACATTTGTGTTTTTTATTATGAGAAAAGTTTTGCGTTTATTAAGGAATTAATTAAATTTTAGGTATAAATAGTAATGCTTTGTTTCTAATGTTTTTTATGAGTTTTAGGTTTGGTTTTTCAATAATGATTCTGTGTTGAGAAAAGATATTTGAATAACGAGAAGTTTTTGTCAAGTTAAGGTTGTTGGTTGTATCCAAACTTCAGGAGCTTGTGGAAGTGCTGACAATGTGATCAGAAGAAGTTAGTAGTTAAACTTTACACTTGCTGAAGTTACCTTAAAGGTTGGGTAAAGTTAAAAGTTTTTCTAGGATTTTGAAGTTATTATGGAGTTGTACTGAAGTTACACTGATACACCGATTCTTGACAGGCACTTGATATTTTCCCGTTTTCTCGTGAAAACTGGGGAAATAAAATTTAGTTTGAACGTATTAATTTTTTTTGTTACAGTTCCGTTTCTTTTTCTTTTGTTTTGGTTGTTTTCCATATTCATTCCATAGATGATGGTAATGCTAATAGAGAAGAATAATATTAATCACTTTAGATTTTTGTGCTACTTGGGATTGAATTGAGTAGGTTCTAAAGTAGTTCATTAATTTGAATATGGGTTTTTATTATAAGAGACTGATTGAGTAGGTCTCAAGAAGAATTAGCATTGGATTGTCCGAGTATGGGAGTTAGGAGTGAAGATTATAGAAGAAAGAAGAAGATGATGTCCATTTCAGAAGATTTATATTGCCATTTTGTTTTGTATAAATAGTATCTAAATCAATTAATTTAAAGTTTTGTTCAAATTAATCTGATTTTTTAAAAGGGGGGAGTATTGTAACAGAGTGGTCACCCTTTATATATTGAGTATTTATATTTTTATTTGTATGGTTATTGAACGTGACATAGCATTGTTCTTAACGGGTGGTTTGCTGTTTATTTTTACAGATGCTAATATTATTAGTATTTGGGAAGCTTGCATTTTGTGTAATTGAGGCGTTTACATAAAAAGGGTGTACATTTTTATTAGCCTAATTAATTGGTTAATTCGGTTTTCTTAATTAATAAATATGGGAATATCTTTAATGATGTTGTTTTAGATACTGGCAATAGTTAGGGATTGTTTGTAAAAATGGTTTTTTCTACTTCGAAGCAATGTCATGAAAATCAATATCAATCAATAAGTAGAAGTAGTTTTTTTAATCATTTCTCTTAATTAAATTTAAATTCATTTTCAGTGATTTAAAGTAATTTTTCAATTAATATTATTTTTATAATAATATAACTTTTTGGCAGAAAACTCCTCAGATATTTTCGTTTATAGTTTTATGACTGGTATATCAGCATCTTTGGGAAGGGACGTTTTGCCTGTGTTTAGTTATGGTCAAAAATGGGATTCGGAAATATGTAGTCGTCTAGTAAAGTTGGGTCTTAGGGAAGTTGTAGAATTAACGTAATATGTGAAAATTTAAAGTAAAATTTAGAGTCGCGAGTATAGAAATATTTGAAGGGTAAAGATGCTATTTAATCATAATTTTTTCATTTCAAATTAAAATATTTTGTTGTTTTATTTGTATTAAACTTTTCATTTTTCTTTTATTAAATTCTTTTAATTGTTGTTTAATCCCTTTGTTTTATTGGCAAGATATATTTTAATTAATTTAAAATATATTTGAAGTTTTTTTACCTTTCACATTTCTATATAAAGTTAGTGATATATGAAGACATCGAAGAAACATCGAAGAAAGTCAGATAAGTATTAAATAGTAATTAGATTATTATATTAACATTTGTTATCATATGATATATGATATTGTGATAATATTATGTAATATTATTACTGGTGGCACGCTACCCAAATAGCAACTATACAGCTATTTGTATTTGATACGCCTCCAAATAATAGTGTGTGGTTCTAAATTAATGCCTTAGATAATTAATATTTTTGGCTATAATTGGGACCAGCACCCTATTACAGTCTGTCTGTCTCTGTCTGTCTGTCTCTGTCTGTCTGTCTCTGTCTGTCTGTCTCTGTCTGTCTGTCTCTGTCTGTCTGTCTCTGTCTGTCTGTCTCTGTCTGTCTGTCTCTGTCTGTCTGTCTCTGTCTGTCTGTCTCTGTCTGTCTGTCTCTGTCTGTCTGTCTCTGTCTGTCTGTCTCTGTCTGTCTGTCTCTGTCTGTCTGTCTCTGTCTGTCTGTCTCTGTCTGTCTGTCTCTGTCTGTCTGTCTCTGTCTGTCTGTCTCTGTCTGTCTGTCTCTGTCTGTCTGTCTCTGTCTGTCTGTCTCTGTCTGTCTGTCTCTGTCTGTCTGTCTCTGTCTGTCTGTCTCTGTCTGTCTGTCTCTGTCTGTCTGTCTCTGTCTGTCTGTCTCTGTCTGTCTGTCTCTGTCTGTCTGTCTCTGTCTGTCTGTCTCTGTCTGTCTGTCTCTGTCTGTCTGTCTCTGTCTGTCTGTCTCTGTCTGTCTATCTCTGTCTGTCTGTCTCTGTCTGTCTGTCTCTGTCTGTCTGTCTCTGTCTGTCTGTCTCTGTCTGTCTCTGTCTGTCTCTGTCTGTCTGTCTCTGTCTGTCTGTCTCTGTCTGTCTGTCTCTGTCTGTCTGTCTCTGTCTGTCTGTCTCTGTCTGTCTGTCTCTGTCTGTCTGTCTCTGTCTGTCTGTCTCTGTCTGTCTGTCTCTGTCTGTCTGTCTCTGTCTGTCTGTCTCTGTCTGTCTGTCTCTGTCTGTCTGTCTCTGTCTGTCTGTCTCTGTCTGTCTGTCTCTGTCTGTCTGTCTCTGTCTGTCTGTCTCTGTCTGTCTGTCTCTGTCTGTCTGTCTCTGTCTGTCTCTGTCTGTCTCTGTCTGTCTCTGTCTGTCTCTGTCTGTCTCTGTCTGTCTGTCTCTGTCTGTCTCTGTCTGTCTCTGTCTGTCTGTCTCTGTCTGTCTCTGTCTGTCTCTGTCTGTCTCTGTCTGTCTCTGTCTGTCTCTGTCTGTCTCTGTCTGTCTCTGTCTGTCTCTGTCTGTCTCTGTCTGTCTCTGTCTGTCTCTGTCTGTCTCTGTCTGTCTCTGTCTGTCTCTGTCTGTCTCTGTCTGTCTCTGTCTGTCTCTGTCTGTCTCTGTCTGTATCTGTCTGTCTCTGTCTGTCTCTGTCTGTCTCTGTCTGTCTCTGTCTGTCTCTGTCTGTCTCTGTCTGTCTCTGTCTGTCTCTGTCTGTCTCTGTCTGTCTCTGTCTGTCTCTGTCTGTCTCTGTCTGTCTCTGTCTGTCTCTGTCTGTCTCTGTCTGTCTCTGTCTGTCTCTGTCTGTCTCTGTCTGTCTCTGTCTGTCTCTGTCTGTCTCTGTCTGTCTCTGTCTGTCTCTGTCTGTCTCTGTCTGTCTCTGTCTGTCTCTGTCTGTCTCTGTCTGTCTCTGTCTGTCTCTGTCTGTCTCTGTCTGTCTCTGTCTGTCTCTGTCTGTCTCTGTCTGTCTCTGTCTGTCTCTGTCTGTCTCTGTCTGTCTCTGTCTGTCTCTGTCTGTCTCTGTCTGTCTGTCCCTGTCTGTCTGTCTCTGTCCGTCCGTCCGTCCGTCCGTCCGTCCGTCCGTCCGTCCGTCCGTCCGTCCGTCTATCTGTCTGTCTGCCTGTCTGTCTGTCTGTCTGTCTGTCTGTCTGTCTGTCTGTCTGTCTGGGTGTAAACTTTCTAACTCCATTTCTACATGAGATATCGACTTGCGGTTTTTACTTTTATATTTTAGAATTCTAAAATTAAAAGTATTGAAATATACATTTTTTTTAAATTTTTTTTTCCGATTTTTTCACATTTCTCGACGTTTTCGAAGTTTTTAAGACTTTTGAGACCATGTTAAAAAATGTCTGTCTGTCTGTCGGTCTGTGAACACGATAACTCGGGAAATACAAATCGTAGCGATTTTAAATTTGGAGGGTATATTTGCGTAGTGAATATCTCGGCGTGGATTGAAATTGGGGTATGTGGGTATGGGAGAAGGGGGTCAAAGGGGCCAAAAAAAAGTTAATTTTTGGTATTTTTTTTAAATTTTTTATCGTTCAATTATAATTTTGGCATGTATAGGAAGGTAATAAAATTTACCATAAAAAAGGTAAACACCGTTTTTTTCGTAGCACCAATACTTCTGGAGATATTAGCAAAATAACAAAATAAACGCCACTGTGAAGTCTTTTTATTAGTTTATAGGTAAAGCCTTGTATTTTGCAAATTTTAATAATGATTTATGTTCATTTCAAGCAAAAAAAATTGTCGGTCAGTTACGATGCGCAGTACTGCTTAGACAAACGTAAGTATGCGCAGAAGAGTTTATTAATATATACGAATGCTTAAAAGTGTTTTGGCAAACATATACAAATATGTCATGCGCAGTAAGGATTGGTGGAACATATTTATGCGCAAAAGTGTTTAATAATACATACGAATGCTTAAAAGTGTTCTGGCAAACATATACAAATATGTCATGCGCAGTAAGGATTTATTTAACATATTTATGCGCAAAAGTGTTTAATAATACATACGAATGATTAAAAGTGTTCTGGCAAACATATACAAATATGTCATGCGCAGTAGGGATTGGTGGAACATATTTATGCGCAAAAGTGTTTAATAATACATACGAATGCTTAAAAGTGTTCTGGCAAACATATACAAATATGTCATGCGCAGTAAGGATTGGTGGAACATATTTATTCGCAAAAGTGTTTAATAACACATACGAATACGCAAAAGTGTTTTTCCAAAGATATACAAATATATCATGCGCAGTAGGGATTGGTGGAACATATTTATGCGCAAAAGTGTTTAATAATACATACGAATATTTAGAAATGTTCTGGCAAAGATATACAAATATATCATGCGCAGTAAAGATTTATGAAACATATTTATGCGCAAACGTGTTTAATAATACATACGAACGCACAGAAGTGTTCTGGAGTTGCTAGAGGTGAGGAAAGGCAAAGGAAGTGTGACAAAAAGTGTGTAGTCCATTTCCACTATTCTGTTCCTCTAAAATATAAAAGTTTTCAAACGCTTTTGCGTTTCAGATATTTTGCATATTGTTTCTTATCGATGATTAGATTTTGGGGGTAAACGATTGGGGGTAAGGGGGTAAAAATAGGATAAAAACTCCTGTTTTTTTAGCATATTTCACATATTTATAACCCGATTTCAAAAAATTATATTTTTAATAAAAGCTCTTTTTAAGCCCTATAAAAAATGTTATATGTTTTTTTTTTAGTGTACAATAGTGCAGATGTTTTGACAGGGTGCTCTAGTTAATTGATTGAATCATTTAACTTGACTTAAAACGTCAAATTTTTGTACAAAGCCTACTTATTGTTCTTAAAGTATGCAAAACGCTGTTAAAATATCTGACATAATTGACTTAAAATTGATATTGTGCCGCTTCCAGAAGGTCCTTCAAAAAAAATTGAAACCAAATTGAAGCCATATAAATACAGAGTGTTTTTTTGTTAGTTACATCGAAAAATTCCATCTTTTAAAATTTTGGCAACGAAAAAGCTTTTACTTTTTATTATAAAAAACAAATAACAATCGATATTTAATTTTTTTTTTAAATATTCGAAAAGCACACAAATTTTTAACATGTGTACCAAATTTGAAAAAAAATATTCATAAATGTGAAATCTCCCGACGTTCAAAAAAATGCCTATTTTTATTATAAAACACCCTGTATATCAAAATTGTTATGTGATGGAAGAATTCTAAAAACGGATTTGAAATCAGGAGAAAAAATACTTCTAGACCCTATATATCTCATCAATAGTATATAAATCATGTCGGGTAGTGTAATTAGACAAGATATATTGTTTAAATAAGAAGTATATCTAGAAGAAATTTCAATATTTGTTATTTCATTAATAGGAGATATTGTTTGACAAACACCTTTTATTGACATAGTTATAGGTTTTGATTTTAGGTTTAATTTAGAAAATAGGTTTCTTGTAATGAAATGGCTCTGACTTCCAGAATCCAGTAAAACTCGACATTCATGAGAATTTCCACAGTTATCGAATACGTTTATAACTGCAGTTGAAAGTAGTATTTGGGTTTTGTTATTTATTACACTGTGTGCAGTAATATCATTGTTAGAATCGTGGAATGTGTAACCGTACTAGGTGTGTCATTAGCTAGACTTGTATTGGTTTGTGAAATATTATTTTTTGGATTTAAATTGTTTGTATATTGATTATTTTGTGAATTGTTTGTATTATGATTAGGATTTATTGTGGCATTTGTAGTGTTAGAATGATTATTATCAATATGTAACAACGTATTGTGTTTTTTGTTACAAGTTTAACAAGAGCTTAAGGTGCACTTGTCTAAAGTATGTTGAAATCTCAAACAGTTTAGGCACAGTTTAAGATTTTTTATTTCTTTGATTCGGTTATATATTGATAGATTTTTGAATTCGTTACAATAATATATAATATGATCATTGGATTTACAAAACATGCAATTTGGCGCATGATCAACACTGACGTGATTGGTCACTTTAGTGTTTTTTGGATTGTTTTGATTGTAATTTGTATTAGGTTTATTTGAATAAAATGGTTTTGTTTGTATGGTTTCTAAAAGTTGGCATCGACTAGTCAAAAAAGTTAAAAAATCGTCCAGGCTTGGAACTTCTGTATTGATTGTTGATTCCCATTCTCGCTTTGTAATAGGATCTAATTTGGTAGTAAAAAGGTAAATTAAAATCGTATCCCATGTATTGGTGGGTTGTTTTAACGATTCTAATGCGCGTAGGTGCTTTCTGATACAATCAACTAAATTTCTGAGTGCTGTATGTGATTCGAATGTAATTGTAGGTAATTCAAACAAAGATTTGACATGATTATGTATTATTAGCCTTTTGTTATAATATCTCTCACTTAAAAGATCCCAAGCTATTTTATAGTTAGCTGCTGAGCCCTCCAACGATTGGATAACATTCGCAGCTTCACCCTTTAATGAAGAACGCAGGTAGAAAATTTTTTGTACATCGGTTAGTAAGTTATTTTTGTCTATAATTGCATTAAATGTATAATAAAATTCAAGCCATGACTCATATTTTCCGTTAAAAGTTGGCAAATCAAGAGTGGGTAATTTAATATTTTTCATAGGATTAAATATTTCAGTGTTAGCAACGCTTTTGACGCTTTTATTTTCATTTTTGTTTGTTAATTTTCTTAGTTCAGTTTTTATAGCAGCTATTATATTATAATATTTTGTTTCAAAAATATCGCGTTCGTCATTGTTTTGTTCCGCTTCATCCAAAAGTTCTAACTCATATTGTGTAGTTTGAAAATCATCTAAAAGCGGTATTAATTTTTCTAATCTCGACTCTAATTGGAATTCTAAATCATTTGGATCGCTATCATTCGATAAATTGTTCAAAAAAGTTTCATATCTAGTTAAAGCAGATTTATAGGTAGCCCGTTTAACCTTCAATTTTTTAATTTCGTATTCCATTGTAGAAATTATTTTTTTTTGTATAATCGTAAACAAATTGAGAAATGTTTAAAAAATAGATTAGGATAAGATAAAATGGAATGGACTTACTTTGGTGTAAATTTACTGATTTTTGTATCTTACGGGGTTTCTTCTTTTGACGGTAGTTTTGCTTTCGGCAGCAGGCTTGTTTACATCAGTGTCGGCTGACCGTTTGAAGTTTCGCCGGCTAGCGCTCGATGCAACACAACGTGGACTCTGGCGTCCGTTTTCTTCGATAAATTCGACGTTTTTTATTGATTTTTGGCTTCTATCCAGTTCGATTGGACCAATGTAATTTGTTGTTGTGTGTCTAACTACTTGCACTAATTAAACACATTAAATTTTAAGCAGACTGTATTTATTTGAATTTTACATGGTATTTATTAAATATCGGTAATAAACACATGTTTTCTTGCAGAGACTCTTTTTGTTCTGCCGTTAAGGCTGCTTCGTGTGACGAAACACGCACACGACGCGTCGTGTGCGTCGCGACGTGCATCGGAGATACTCGAACATTTGAAATTAAAATAATACAACTTGTATTTTACAAAATACAAAAATAGTATGAATATTTAACAAAAATAAATGCTATTGATGTTTTTTTAGGTAACGAAAAACCCGACTTTTTTGTGTCACTGAACACCATATGCGCCCATATCAGGCTAAGGTGACAACATTGGAGGGTTATACACTAGCATCTAGCTACTGTCGTTCAAGTTAGTAGTCTTCAAAATGACAGAACTTTGTATTGAACAAATTTTTGAATGCTGTAGTGTGGTATACAATAATGAGGTCTGCATATCTGTAATTTATAGGTCTCCAAAAAAAGACTTTGATTGATTTGACTTAGGCATTTATTAACCTTGGTAAACAAAATTACGGAGAAATACAAAAGGATCGTCATTTGCAGAGACCTGAATATTGACACTCTTACAGTAAATGAAGAGTCCACCTTACTTATGGACGTAGCGCGTTCTTTTGACCTTGTTTGCTTACCAAATGATCCCACCAGGATAACTAATTCATCCGCTACTTGTATTAATCATTTTATAACGAATTTTGAAATCACGGTTTGTCTGGTTGCAGATCCTGGTCTTTCAGACCATACTGCACAGCATCTCACCATTTTTAATACAAAAAAAAAATGAAAAATTATTACCCAAAAACAAAAAAAATACTTGTTGACAGTTAGATAACAACAGCATTCAAAACTTTGAGAGAGTTTTTAATCATAATTTTAATATTAACGTAGTTAAATTTTCTTCTTCTTCTAATTTTTGTTTTACCTATTCTTGGTACAGTTTTACTTGGTATTTGACATGTGCTGTCCCAAAATTACTAAGTATATAAATACTACTAAAAAGAATTCTAATAATTGGATTTCAAATGAAATTATCACTAATTCTCGTAATCTTAAGAGATTAAATCTTATGTGCAAAAGACATCCGTGTGACTTTCTTAATAATGAATATAAAAAATTAAAAAAACGGCATAATAAAATTATTTTAAATGCGAAAATTAGCCATCATAGTAATTTAATAAAATGCTCATCCAATAAAAACAAAACTATTTGGAAAATAGTCAAAGAAAAAAACTGGAAAAATTGTGCCTGAAAAAATTTATTTTAAATTATGCTGATAAAATATATTCTAGTTCGATTGATATTACCAATTCGTTTGCAAAATATCTCAGTAGTGTTGTCGCGGATTTGCTAAAAAATTATCTCACCACAAACGATACCTCTGGTACTACTGGTGACTATGTACGTAATACTTTTTACTTTTCCCCGGTTACCCCGGAAGAAGTAAATAGCGGTATAATGGGCCTTACTAACAAAAAGTCAACGGGGTATGATGAAGTGCCTGTTAAACTAATAAAAAGATGCTCCGGCATCTTTGCTTCTATTTTAAGCACTGACCAATCTGTTTGTCAATTTTGGTCAATTTCCGGACATGTTAAAATTATCTTCAGTATTTATGCTTTTTAAAAAAGGAGATCGGATGTAGCAAATTACCGCCCCATAGCCCTGCTTAGCATTTTTTCAAAAATTATTGAAAAAATTATTTGCAATAGAATGTTATCATTTCTCAACAAATATAAAATTATAACTTCATCACAACATGGTTTTAGACAGTTTTTCCACCGAAACTGCAACAATTGAACTTGTTCAATTTATTCAGAAAAGCATTGACAAACAGGAATATGTAGTAGGTCTTTTTTGACCCCTCTAGAGACCTCGACTGCCTTAATATTGATATAATAGTTAAAAAACTTAATAGTCTTGGTTTTAGAGGTAACTTTAACTCTTTCCTTCAGTCTTTTCTAAGAAATAGAAAAATTTCAGTGAAATACAAGAATATTTTCTCTAACATTTACACGCTAGATACTGGAACTCCTCAAAGCAGCGTTATTGGACCACTCATATTAATTTTGTTTGTCAACGACTTAGTTAAATTTATATCAAGGGGTAAGATCATATTGTACGCTGATGACACATCTATAATTGTAACTGGAAAAACACCAGATGAAATTAACGAAAATGTAAACTTGGTTCTTAATGAGTTTAAAAACTGGTGTATTAGCAATAAGCCTATAATTAATTTTTCTAAAACCGTCTGCGTTAATTTCAATTTAAGGAAACCGCTCCCCCACATAATTTTAAATTTAATGATATTCCATTAGAATTGTCAGATACTCAAACGTTTTTAGGCGTCACCCTTGATCAGAATTTAAACTGGAGTAACCACGTGAACTCGCTATGCTCAAGATTAAACAAATCTTTTTATGCGTTAAAAACACTTAAGAATAGCCTACCTCAGAAGAACCTCATTGGTGTATACTATGCTACAGCATACAGCATTATTAGCTACAATATTGTTGCGTGGGGACAATCTACTGATTACACAAGAGTTTTTAAAGCACAAAAAAAGAATTTTAAGATTAGTATTTAATAATTTCTTGTTGTTAGTATTTAATTTAAAATACAGACAATCTTGTCGTAACATTTTCAAAAGTGAGCAAATCTTAACTTTTACCTGTATATACCTCTTACTTTCTTATGTGCATAAAAACAAAGAGAGCTTTGTCACCCACTCTGATGAACATGAACATGACACAAGAAGTAGTAATTTATTTGTAATACACCGTCATAGAACAGCTTTCTATAGAAAATCTCCAAAGCATGCGGGCAGTTATCTTTTCAATTTTTTACCTCCTGACCTAAGGTCACTCCAAAATCATATTCTCTTTAAGAGAAGGCTGAAACAATTTATTCTTGAGAAAAGCTATTATAGCTTAGGAGAATTTACTGGGACTGACACTGTACATTAATTTTAATTATAATTTTAATTGTCTTGTGAATTTTTGTTATTTATATTGTTTATAATTTTATACTTATTTATATAGAATAATTATTGTATTTGTAATATTGAGATTAATAAAGGAATCTAAATCTGAATCTAGGTGAATCTAGTAGAATTTTGCCAGTAGAATTCGAATTCGATCGCAGAGATGTTCTGTCGCACTTTGTTTAAAAGATATTGGCTTTTAAAAAAATGACTTTCTATTTTTGGCGATTTTTAAACAATCATAAAAAAATCTAACATAATAGAACATTCTGGTTTGGTTTATATTATAGATGAAACTTTTGTATTTTAAAACAAAATCTTAAAGTTTAGAAATACCCATGTTGTTATATAACAATAGTGGATTTTTAAATTCTTGTTTTTGGAAAAAAATGTGTAATTTAGTTTGATAATTTCCGATATACATAAAAAATGTCTTGTAGTAGTAATATAGTGTAACACTGTACAAGCAACCGTTTTCAAAAAAAATCAAGAGGAAGTAAAATTTTGTGCCTCCAAAAATGTTACTTTTTAAAGGGCTATTACTCCTTTAATATTAAATTTAGGTGTTTCAGTGAAGAATACTTTTTTTTGTTAAGTTTTAAATGAAGAATCGCCCTGCAGCATTAAAATTTTTAGGTGCTTTTTTTGTTCCCCATTCACACTGGACTTAAATATATTATAAGTTTAATGGGATTGGCAACACTAAACTACAGTGGATTTCATTAGAATTTCATTAGAAAATTTTAAAGTTTAGAAATACCCATGTTTTTATATAACAATAGTGGCTTTATTAAATCTTGTTTTTGGAAAAAAATGTGTATAGGGTTCACACATCATAAAACCACCAACAGTAAAATCAAAAGTTATTAGTAAAAGTTCTTTGCTGATTGCCATGCTAAATATTTTAAATTGGTTTAATAAGGTGTTAGATGAATCTAGTAGAATTTTGCCCGTAGAATTCGAATTCGATCGCAGAAATGTTCTGTCGCACTTGGTTTAAAAGATATTGGCTTTTAAAAAAATAACTTTCTATTTTTGGCGATTTTTAAACAATCAAAAAAAAATTATCTAACATAATAGACCATTCTGGTTTGGTTTATATTATAGATGAAACTTT
Source organism: Brachypterus glaber (assembly GCA_958510825.1). Taxonomy (NCBI): domain Eukaryota; kingdom Metazoa; phylum Arthropoda; class Insecta; order Coleoptera; family Kateretidae; genus Brachypterus; species Brachypterus glaber. Next base: position 29,814,322 of record OY294049.1, on the reverse strand, counting down.
TGTATTTTAAAACAAAATCTTAAAGTTTAGAAATACCCATGTTTTTATATAACAATAGTGGCTTTTTTAAATCTTGTTTCTGGAAAAAAAATGTGTAGTTTAGTTTGATTATTTCCGATATACATTAAAAATGTCTTGTAGTAGTAATGTAGTGTAATACTGTACAAGTAACCGTTTTCAAAAAAAAAATCAAGAGGAAGTAAAATTTCGTGCCTCCAAAAATGTTACTTTTTAAAGGGCTATTACTCCTTTAATATTAAATTTAGGTGTTTCAGTGAAGAATACTTTTTTTTGTTAAGTTTTAAATGAAGAATCGCCCTGCAGCATTAAAATTTTGTTGGTGCTTTTTTTGTTCCCCATTCACACTAGACTTAAATATATTTTAAGTTTAATGGGATTGGCAACACTAAACTACAGTGGATTTCATTAGAATAGGGTTCACACATCATAAAACCACCAACAGTGAAATCAAAAAGTATGTACGTCAAAAGTTATTAGTAAAAGTTCTTTGCCTATTGCCATGCTAAATATTTTAAATTGGTTTAATAAGGTGTTAGGTGGATCTAGTAAAATTTTGCCCGTAGAATTCGAATTCGATCGCAGAAATGTTCTGTCGCACTTCGTTTAAAAGATATTGGCTTTTGAAAAAACGACTTTCTGTTTTTGGCGATTTTTAAACAATCATAAAAAAATTATCTAGCATAATAGAACATTCTGGTTTCGTTTATATTATAGATGAAACTTTTGTATTTTAAAACAGAATCTTAAAGTTTAGAAATACCTATGTTTTTATATAACAATAGTGGCTCTTTTAAATCTTGTTTTTGAAAAAAAAAAATGTGTCATAGGTTAACTAGTGTATCATTACGACTTGTCAAAAGTGTAATTTAGTTTGATAATTTCCGAGTTTTTCATGAAGAATGTTAGAGTCTTGATGGCTTACTTGGGTGATACCCAGAGGCAAACTGGGTACTTAGGCCTCGGGTCGACGAGGAATCGGGGGCCCGACTAACGACAAAAGGTGGGGGGGGGGGGCAAGAATTGAATTGAATAATAATGATTTGTCAGATTTTTATTTTGCTTAAACCTTCAAACATACTTTACATACTTTATATAAATGTATAGGTACATGTACTGTGATCTCTATATAGGAAGAGCCTGTAATGAATCTTTTTAAATTCGAATGACAATAAATTCTTTTATTACACAGAACAAAACTTAAAAAAAAATACATTTAAAATTAAGCCTAAGAATTTGTTGCATTTTTTTGTATGTAGAAACTAGGAATGGATTTACGACCTGATCATGTTCGAATAAGGTACCTTCCACATGTGGTTTGTGGATGCTCCAGAGTTATTTTGAAAGTTGTATAGGCTTTCAACCGGAAATGAAACTTTTTTGGGGGCCTCAGGGTTTAAGGCGACTCTTATTTTTTTGCCCTTAGTGCTTAAGAAAAGTACAGATTTATCAAGTTCTTGGTCAAGTTTTTTTTTTTAAACAAACGTTACAACTTGCTCCTGTTGCATGCCGTTTTCCTTTTTCTATTTCCACATGGCAAGTTTTACAGCATACTCTATGTGTTTCCATCTTTGGCTATTCGGTTTCCTTATTTTCTCGTCTAATGGCATTACCGTTCTTACATATTAAACTTATACATGTAGATCAGGCAAGCAAATTGGGTTAAATCCATATACACCGAATTGGAGTAAATCGTGAAAATGTTGTCACGTTAGGTCCCTTTAAAATTTTATGGGAACAATAACATCTTAGTGATGACATTTTTAAGAAGTTATAATAATCTAATTTTTGTGAATTTACTGTAAGCCATTTAAATGTTATACAAAAACTATTTTGGATTTAACCCGTTGATTGATAAATCTAAATTTATCACAATTTTAAAATGTGGACAGGGGGCATGGGGGGATATTTTTTAAGCAGACAGGGTCGTCGTGTGAAACATTATTTTATAGCTGATAAAATGCTCTATTTAACTGTATATTTTTTATTAAAAAAATATATATTTTTTTAATTTTCATTTTTTTTTGCTAAAAAATGCGAATTTTTAAGTTTTTTATTTGTAAATTTTTAGTTATATCAATTAAAATTAGTTTAAAAGTATCTAGTTTAATACGGAGCAACATGATGAGTGTGCGCGTTTACGATAGAAAATAGTATAAAAAAGCTAATTCTAGACCGAAAACCATCAAATGCGTGTATAAAAAATTGGATAGCTGACCTGTAGATATATCTGGATTCTTCTTTGGTGATCTCTGCAATATCTGGGCCCAGATGATGATTGCTGCCTTCCTTGGTGCGTTGAAAAGTCTGTCACATTTAATTTTAGCGGAAAAAGCACTTAACAATAAAATTATAGCGGAAGAGGTTTTAACACATGTTTACCGGTTTTATCACCATTGTTTCTCTTGCGCAAGCGCGGAAAAAAGTTCCCCACTTTGAATACTAGCGGAAATTAATTTAAATAAAACGCGGGAAAAAAACCCTAATATAAACGAAGTAAAATCTACCCTTATTTTACCCCTAAATAATAACTAAATAAAATCGCGATTAATGAAAAATCCAATAAATAAATAAAAGAAAATAACTGCGTGTTTTTTATATAAATTAAATAAAAATAAAGGAATTGAGCGAAAACCCAACATTCCGCCCACCAAATGCGAATGCATTTAAACAAAAAAAAAACTAATTAGAGGGTAAAGGACAAAGTTTAACAACTGGTCTCTTGCGCAGACCATTTGCGGTGCGAAGCGTTACTACTCTGCACACTCCATCACTGCCACTATGCAACTCTACTACTCTTCCCATGCGCCACACTAAAGGCGACAAGTTTTCGTCCTTAATGAGAACTAAAGCCCCAACTTTAATATTTTCAGTGTGCTTAGTCCACTTTTCGCGTTGCTGAAGCGTACATAAATATTCAGAATGCCATCGTTTCCAAAAATCACCGTGTAGGCGTTGTAAAAGCTGCCAACGATTTAAACGGCTAATCTTTAAAGAAGAAAAGTCAGGCTCTGGTAAGGCCGTAAGCGGGGAAAGAGTCAAAAAGTGACCAGGAGTAAGACACTGTAAATCCGAACTATCACTAGACAGCGGACAAATCGGGCGAGAGTTTAACACGGCCTCTATTTGTACTAGAAGCGTATAAAATTCTTCATAAGTCAAAATTTGTTGACCAATGACTCGATAAATGTGAGTTTTAACGGATTTAACTCCACTCTCAAATAGACCTCCAAAATGTGAACCGGAAGGCGGATTTAAATTCCAAATAATTTTTTCGCGTTCAGCTGCTTGCTGAAAGTTAAATAAAATTTCGCGTCTTGCGGCGACAAAATTTCCTCCATTATCGGTGAAAAATTGCGTTATTCTTCCTCTCCGTGCGATAAACCTGCGTAGCGCCGCGAGAAATGCTTCCATGCTTAAATCCGAAGCCAATTCCAAATGAATTGCCTTGGTTACTGCGCAAAAAAATACACAAATGTAAGCCTTTTGACTTTTAACGCCGCGGTGCTTTCCCATAGTGACAAAAAACGGGCCAGCAAAGTCTGCGCATGCGCAACTAAAAGCCTTTATCTGATTTATGCGAAAAGAAGGTAAATCACCCATAAAGGGTTGTAGCGGGACGGGTTTAGCGCGAAAACAGCGGTAACAGTTAGACAGGCAATGCCTAATAGCACGTTTCGGAGAAAGAATCCAGAAGTTCTGTAGTAACAAAAAATGTAAAGCGTTCAAACCAACATGAAGATTTTTATTATGACAATCTTCAATGATTAAGTAAGTTAGACGATGATCGCGGGGCAATAGTAGCGGAAATTTTCTATCATAATCTAGATCAAAAGAATGAGTCAATCTACCCCCAACTCTTAACAAACCGGAGTCATCAATAAACGGGTTAAGTTTGCGTAGCGGTTTAGACAATAAATTTTTATTTTTCATTTTATTTAAATCATCCATAAAAGCGATTTTTTGTACGTGTTTAACTAATATAAGTAATGTATTATAAAGTTCTTCCTCGTGAAAGGGTCCCACTTTGCGTTTGTCCGGAAAACGGCAATTATTAATAAAACGTAAAATATAAGTTAAAATACGCAATATTTTAGAAAGTTTGGAAAATCTTTCCAGTAGCGAATCCAAAAGGATTGGTTCAAGTGCGGCGGCAAAAGTAAATATTTTGGCTTCAGGAAGGTCATTTTCTTGGGTAATATCTAGCGGCCAAGTATCAGGGGGGTTTTGTAACCAATCAGGCCCCGCCCACCATAACTTATTATTTAATAACTCGGCGGGTAAAAGTCCACGACTTGCGGGATCCGCGGGGTTCGCATCAGTACCTACATGGTACCATAGATTGGGAGAAACCTTACTCTGAATGTGACTAACTCGGTTACTGACGAACGTCTGCCACCGATGCGGCGATGACCGGATCCAAGAGAGCGCTACTGTTGAATCGGTAAAAGCATATATTTTTGAAACCGAAATAATACTCGAATAGGTATTTAAAATATATTCTATCAAATCCGATAATAGAACAGCGGCACATAACTCAAGTTTAGGTATGGAAATGCGTTTTAACGGAGCTACTTTAATTTTAGCCGAAACCAAAGAAACTTTAGCAGTACCGTCCGGTAACGTAAATTTAAAATATACTATCGACGCATAACCGCGCTCTGAGCTATCTCCAAAGCCGATGAGGTCACATGAAGTATATTTATTTTCAAAAACTAATTGACGTGGAATTTGTAAATTTTCTAAAAGAGGTAATTCAGATTTATACTGATTCCAGCGTGCCTGTACCTCAGGAGGGGTGGGATCATCCCAATCCAACCCAAGTGTCCACAAATATTGAATTAAATATTTCGCGAAAAAGGTAAGTGGTGCTAGAAAACCGATAGGGTCAAAAATTCTAGCAATTTCTGAAAGTACAGTGCGTTTTGTGCAAGCGTTATCTTGTAAATTAATTTTATAAGAAAAGGTGTCTGATGAAGGTTGCCATTGCAGCCCTAAAATTTTAATATATTCTGGGCTGTCATCGAAATTTAGCGAATTCTGTAAAGTATATTCCCTTGGGATATTTTCTAAAAGTCTTGCGTCATTACTGGCCCATTTGCGTAACTCAAAACCCCCTCGCTTTAATAAAGAAATAATTTGCGATTGTAAATTTAAACAAGAATCTATGTCATCCCTACCACAAGCGATGTCATCCACGTAAATGTGTTCCGCTACCACGTCGCATGCCAACGGAAAAGATTCCTTTTCATCTTCACATAATTTGAGAATTGTGCGATTTGCTAAGAAGGGACTCGAGTTACACCCGTATGTAACAGTCGAAAGCTCGTAATGTTGAATAGCATCTTTCGGCGAAAATCTCCAGAGAATCCTTTGGTATTTTCTATGTGCGGGATTAATTAATATTTGACGAAACATTTGTTTAATGTCGAATAGAACAGGCAACAGCGCCCTTTGTTACCGTAGCCACGTTACCGATACACTGAATATTTTGTGAAAAATCAAGTTTATTTAAGCTTAACATATTTGCGCACTGAGTTGTGATAAAATTCGCCTGACTGCAGGAGTCAATCAAAATCCTAATTCGGCGTGTTTTATCGTCTCTGTCCAAAATTTTTACTTCAGCAGTGGGTAAAACAATTGAACTAAAATGTGTGTTCGGTATCGCGACATTAAAAGTGGAGGGGTTAGCGCAGGCTGCTTCAAGAGGTTGCTCCGTGGACTTTGTATCGAAATGAAGCAGTGAATGATGCGGAAGAGTGCAGTAACTACAACGTGATAGACTTTTACACTTCGAAAATTTATGTAAACTAGAAAGGCAATTTATGCATAATTTATTTTGTTTAGCCAATGAATACCTTTCTTTAGGCGGTTTGTTCAAAAAGGTTTGACAGCGATAAATATTATGATCGCCGTTGCAACATAGACATTTTTGTGAATTTTCACTATTAATAAAAAAATTTGCGGGTTTTGGCTTATAAAATTTAGAATCAAATTTTGCGGTATTATTATTATTTTTATTAGGCGTCTGTGATGAGGGTTCCTTGCACACAGAAAGCGAGACAGTTTCCAAAGCGGTACACTGTTTTTCTAAAAATGTTTTTAATTGAGCGTAAGAAGGAATATCCGTAGTAGCGTATTGCAATTCAAATCTTTTAATAGAAGATGCGTCTAATTTTTTAATAAGCGTATGAAACAAAATAAAGTCCCAATTATGTACGGGTAAATTTAGGGTTTTTAGAGACTCCAAATTTTCCGAAAAAGTGTCCAACATATTACGTAATCCCGGGGCTGAATCAGAGGTTAACTTGGGTAAGTTATCTATAGCTCTCCAACAAGATGTGGCGATTGCTCTTTGATTAGAATAGCGGTCAACAAGCGTTTTATAAGCGATTTCATAATTATTACTAGTTAAACTTAGCGATTTAATAAGCGATAAGGGTTCGCTTGTTAGCGAAGATAAGAGATAGGAAAATTTTTCAATTTCGCCAATAGACAAATTCCTATGGATAAGCGAGTTAAAGAGATCTATGAAGGTTGGAAAATTCTTTATCTTACCATCAAATACAGTAAGCGTGATTTTAGGCAATTTGACATTAGGACTAGAAGAAGTGCTTGTATTATGAATGGATCTATTTAAATCATTTTCAAAAAATTCATAACAAATAGATTTAACGGTATAATATGCCTCATCAAATTGTTTTTGAATCGCATATTGTTCCTCTCTATTTGCATCTGCGTCTGTCATCTTATACAAAAGAGCGTTGTGACTCTTTTGGAAGTCACGTTGAATTTTATCAACATCTTCATAGACCATCCTTAACCGTCCACGAAGAGATTCCTCCGTTTTGGATAAGTTGGCCAACGCCAAGTGATCCTGAATTTTTTTCAGAGCGGCCTCACGCTGAATTGTGGCCATACCAGTGCTTGTACCTGTAGTAGGAGGCATGGTGTTTCGACGTAAGTACAACGAAAGTATATATGCTAATGCACACAAAAAATAAAAAAGCGTAAATGAGCGTAGAATTGCAATATATCTAGCGTAAAATACAAAAACTGGTTATAAAGTTTTTAACCAAATGCGTTAGATATTAACGAATAAAGTTAAATCTAATAATAAGCGTGACCCAAGTAGTCAAAATTAAGCGGCGTGAATAACACAAGCGAATGAAAAATAAGCGTTTGAGATTTATAATCGTGACAAAAAAATCAAAATTATGAGCGTGACACAAGTAGTCAAAAATTAAGCGGTGTGAATAACACAAGCGAGTGAAAACTAAGCGTGACTAAATTCAATATCAAGCGTTAATATTTAAATATTTAAACTTAGCGAAAAAAATAAAATGCGGTTACTGCGTATTTCGGTGTGTCTCCCTAGCATATGTGTCCCATCTTTGGATAAACTGGATACCTTAGTGCGTTCTCACCTTAACGGCTAAATCGAGATAAGACACGGAATAAGTGCAAGTGAGAGGCACACCGTCTAGCGTAAGAAACAATAAATCGATATTGATCTTCCTAGTAGAGTTGCGTGTGGTGTGACAGAGAAAGAGCGATGCGCATGACCTGTGCAACAGACAAAGATAGCGATACCTTTTTGAAAAATAGTAAATTATGCAGTTTTTATCTATTATTTCTCAATTTGAGATAAACCCACAGATGAATCTACACAGAATCCGGCACGAAGGACCAAAATGTGCGCGTTTACGATAGAAAATAGTATAAAAAAGCTAATTCTAGACCGAAAACCATCAAATGCATGTATAAAAAATTGGATATCTGACCTGTAGATATATCTGGATTCTTCTTTGGTGATCTCTGCAATATCTGGGCCCAGATGATGATTGCTGCCTTCCTTGGTGCGTTGAAAAGTCTGTCACATTTAATTTTAGCGGAAAAAGCACTTAACAATAAAATTATAGCGGAAGAGGTTTTAACACATGTTTACCGGTTTTATCACCATTGTTTCTCTTGCGCAAGCGCGGAAAAAAGTTCCCCACTTTGAATACTAGCGGAAATTAATTTAAATAAAACGCGGGAAAAAAACCCTAATATAAACGAAGTAAAATCTACCCTTATTTTACCCCTAAATAATAACTAAATAAATCGCGATTAATGAAAAATCCAATAAATAAATAAAAGAAAATAACTGCGTTTTTTTATATAAATTAAATAAAAATAAAGGAATTGAGCGAAAACCCAACAATGAGGAATATTAATAAAAAACTGCAGTGCTAGGTAATGAGAATTTAATTGGATTTAACACGCTTTGCTTGGTTTGGCAGATTTATTTCTATTTATATAGGATTTAACAACGTGCCTTTTCCCTCCTTTTACTTTGGTTTTGATAAATTTCAGAAAAATTTGGCATAATTGGCAAAGGCCTATTCCAGGCCCTGGAACATTTAACTTTTTCTCGGTCTTGTAGAGAATGCCGACAGGATGTACAAATGGAAGTTGGATATTCTGTATTTGAAATTTCAATTTTTTTGTTTAAATATTTTTATACTAATGCTTGAATTTTTTTATTTATATTGTACGCTGTATAACGGCAATTTTTATTGAACCCTACAGATATATCTTTAGCCCATATTTAGCACAAAGTTTTTTTCGACACTAATCGTGGTTCCAGTTGGGTTTGGACTTTTTACGACAGACTTAAACTAAGAAAGGAATTATTTAAAAATGACAATTAAAACACTGCTCAGCCTATCAACATTTTTTTTCCAAAAACAAGATTTAAAAAAGCCACTATTTTTATATAAAAACATGGGTATTTCGAAACATTAAGATAAGATTTTAAAATAAAAAAGTTTCATCTATAACATAAACCAAACCAGAATGTTCTATTATGTTGGATAATTTTGCCATGACTGTTTAAAAATGGCCAAAAATTGAAAGTAATTTTTTCAAAAGCCAATATCTTTTAAACGAAGTGAGACAGAACATATCGAATTCGAATTCTACGGGCAAAATTCTACTAAATTCACCTAACACCTTATCAAACTAATCTAAAATATTTAACATGGCCATCGGCAAAGAACCTTTACTAATAACTTTTGACTTTTTTTCGATTTTACTGTTGATGATTTTATGATGTGTGAACCCTATTGTAATGAAATCCACTGTACTTTAGCGTTGCTAATCCCATTTAACTTAAAATATATTTAAGCCCAGTGTGCATTCATCATGTCCATATTAGAAGGGCCGTAGCTGCCTTAGGGCTATTTTCTATTTCCGGAAATATGTTCCTTTGTTACTTTTACATAAGACCGTGTAAATACGGATAACTGGATCAACTTTGTGTTTAAGAATATTTTCTGATTTCCTTTCTAAATCGCTTTTAAACTTACCGGAAACATAGTGTAAACAGTGGCATATCCAACCATCAAAAATCCTTGATATAAAGCAACCGAACTTAAATAAAACACACTACTGAACACAGCTTGCATAGTAGAGATAATAAGACCTCTATGTATGACAAACTGCGCCAAGGATGCGGACCTTTTGTAAGATCTTCTTCCGTGGACCAGCAGTAATCTGGCTAAATGGGAGAACTGAGGAATGCTGAAATCTCCCGCCAAACTGGCTTGTTTACCTTCGCGACCCTCAATACCGATACCGGCATCGGCTGTTTGGATCATACTGACGTCGTTTCCACCGTCGCCAACTGCGGCTGTTCGTTTACCTGTGTGTTTTTGGATTAATTGTACCTAAAACACAAAACAGAATTACACAATAGTATATTCTACACAGCGTGTCAAAAGTCGGCCCCCCACTTTATCTTTTGAACGGCTTGAGATATTAAGTTAAAATTTAAAACACATAAATAAGATAACCCTGAGACACATCATTTTAATTCAGGTCTGCACCTTCGCCAAATAATCGAGTAAAAGTACGGTGTATAAAAAAAAAACACAAACGTTTTTTTTTTTAACAAACCATTGCTTATCGAATTTAATTTGTCGATTATAAAGTCAGTATCTTTTAAGCTTTCAGACTAAAACTGCGTCCTTGTGATTTTATTAACATACCATTTTAATTTGTTAAGTGATCTGGTGCATTTTTAACAGGTAGGTTACCTTTTAAAACTTTAAATTAAATAAATATTGAACAACTGTCCTGAATTTACAGTAGTATGATTAAAGGTTTTCTAAATTGGAAATAAACCTGTGATTTTCATGGTTAGGGCCACGCTTAATAATATCTTTTTATCTTATTTTTTTTGTTATGCATTTTATAAAAAAATATGCAATACTTTAATAACAATGTGTGTTCATATTTCTAATTTGTGCATTTTTAACAGAACTGAAAAATAAAAGAACTCTGAATAAAACCCATCCAAGTATTAATTCTCACCAAAAGAACCCTTTTTCAACCCCGAGAGGAATATTTCACCGCATCTTGACACCCAACCTGGCACGAGAATTATACGATGGGTTTAGAACATTCACCGAAAACACCAAAAGACGACGAAAATCCCAAAATGCAGACCCGTAATATGGCAAAGAAAGCAGTATCACAAAAATCAAACGCCGTGGAGAAGCCAGCTACACCTCAGCAGGACACAGAGGATGAAGCGACTGCCTGCGCAAATACGGGCACTATTAAACGGCAGCCTACCAGAACTACACTACAGTCAAATGTCGCTCAACAACACCCCCTAAATTTAAGTCAAGAAAAAGAAGCTGAGTTTTCTTCTTCTTCAGAGCCTGGATCACCTAGGAACGAGCGCTACAAAAATAAAGGTAGGAGATTTCCTTTTTATGACACTGACCATGAGGATGACCATTATCACCAACAAGTTGACGATATGTCAGATCAGGTGGTAAAACTGGCCATTCAACGGTTAACTGATATAAATTGTACTCGAGGAATGCATAAAAATAGGTCTACGATGGATACTAAAGATTTAAATGATTATTCTTGTAAACAAAATTTAAATAATAAATTTAATGTACAGCGTGGCCCTAAAAATGATGCAGTCCTTAGTAATTCAGCCCTGCTTTCACAAAAAAGTCCAATTTTAGGGCGGTATGACCAAGGTAGCTCTGCAGCAGGTCATTATATACAGGGGGCGGACAAAAACTCCCATTCAGTTAAATTTTCTGGTAAAGATACTGACTTTATAACTCATAATATACAGGGTGGTAAAAAAACACTTTCGTTGGACAGGTTACAGGATTCAAATGAGTTTAGGCTTCCATATTATGATATACAGGGTGTTGAAAAACATAGCTCAAATAAAAACATGCAGGAAAAAAATCAAATGAAGCCCTTGCCTCTTGCTTATAGGAACACAGATTTTTTCTCGGACCGTGGTATTCGGGGTGGAATAAGAAATGACTTAAGCACTAATCAAAATAAAAATCTAACTTTACCATCACAAAATATTCCAAATAGTCAATTAGGTTGTTCTCTTCCTAACCGTATACTATCGAGTGGTCAGAGAAGTGGTCTTTTGCTATCCCGTGATGTACAGGGGGAGGCTACTAATAGTAACTTATCATTTCATGATATACCGGGTGAATCTGGAAATAGTTACGTACCACCTAATATTATTATACAGGGTGCTTCTAGATATACTAATTTGCCACTTCATAATATACAAGGTGACTCTGAGAATAGTTTCGTACCACCTAATATACAGGGTGCTTCTAGATATACTAATTTACCACCTAATATTATACAGGGGGACTCTAGAAACGTGAACTTACCAACACATCAGATACATGGTGCTTCTAGATATACTAATTTGCCACTTCATACTATACAGGGCGATGCTGGAAATAATGGTGTACCATATCATTGTATACAGGGGGGTGAAAGTAGTGCTACCTTTGCAAACAATCATTTTCCTACGCAACAACCAAATAACATTCTAATACATAGCGATAAAATTGTTCCAGAATTTCATGATAACGATACCATACATCCAGTGGAATTTATTAGATTGCTGGAAAATGCTGTAAACTCTTATGGAATTAATTTTAATATGTTTCCATCTTGGGCACATACCTTATTTAAAGGCAAGGCGAAATTTTGGGCAGATGCCTTACTATATTCTTTTATAAACTTTGAAGATTTTAAAACAGCATTTCTTAATAATTTTTGGAACTCTACAAAGCAAATAAAAATAAAATTGGAACTGGAAGCGGGACGATACCACTCATCTGCCGGTTCTTATTCCGAATATTTTTTGGTAAATGTAGCAAAGGCGAGATACTTACGACCTCCTTATACGGAAATGGATTTGATTGCTATTATTTCCAGACACTATAGTCCCACCATTTCTTCCTCCCTGATCGGAGTAGGTACGATAACTGATGCACTGGAACGTCTGCGTTTAGCGGATCATTATAACGCGTCGTCATCATTTGAATTAAATACAAATAGGCGCCCATTTAATAAAAATAATAATACCAATAATTATTTTGCAAATAAAGACCATCATAATAAAAAACCTAGTACAAATTACAACGTATCGGCTTTAGTGCTGGAAAATGAAGACGATGCGGAAAACTAGGAAAGCCTTTGAGTACTGGTTCGGACTTAGAGGTTTCTCATTCCATACGAACCATATTACCTGTTAACAACCCACAAGCAGACCTGTTGTCTGACTGTGACTATGACCACGGGGGGGTCCCTACAGAGGTGAGGTGCCCTGTTGTTAACATAGCCATTGGCGATTTTACGTTTGCGTGTTTGGTGGATACCGGTAGCAGCGTTTGTTGTTTTAACCAAACGGTTTGGGAACAAATCAGCCTCGCGGACCCCACCATTCCGGTGTTCCCCGTAACGGGCATTAAGGTGTCTGGGGCATTTAAAGCACGAAACCGTAAAGTTACCCATCAGGCACAAGTCAATTTTTCATTAAATAATCATGTTTTCATTTTTGAATTTTTGTATATACCGGATCTAATATATCCGGTAATTATCGGGTCAGACTTTCTAAGATTATTTAATGCTAGTATCGATTACAAACAAAACTGTTTATATTTAGAAGATAAGTCTAAGATTATTAAGATATTGGAGATAAAGGAACGTCACGAGTTGGAAACGTTGCCCTCTATAAAAGCTAACATTTTAAAAATTAACAATAACAATCGAGTTTGTCAAATCTTAGGACAGACTACAACTTACTCGGACGATCTAATAAATTTACCGAATCTAACTAAAAAACAAAATTTAGTTTTTTTTTGAACTGATAGAAGATAATAAACAAATATTTTCTGATATTCCGGGCCGGGTAAACATATTTGAGCATGACATACACTAACGTAATAATAAACCGTTTTTCGTAAAACCATACCCGGTACCCGTCGCGTATAGAGAGGCGGTACAAAAACAGATCGACGTTATGGAGGCATGGGGAATAATAGAAAGATCCGAAACCGCGTATAGCAATCCCTTATGCGTCGTTACTAAGCGAGACGGTTCTGTAAGATTATGCCTCGACGCGAGGCGTTTAAATCAGGAAATTATTCCAGATTCCGAAAAGCCTGGGACATTAGAAGATATCTTCAAAACATTGCCGGAAAAGGTGGAATATTTGTCAACCATCGATTTAACCAACGCATATTGGCAAATCCCTCTACGAAAAAAGGACCGCCAATATACGGGATTTCTTCACAATGGAAAATCATACGTGTTTAAAGTTCTACCATTTGGTTTAAAAAACGCAGTGTCATCGTTTAGCCGCTGTATGGATAAAATATTTGGCCCACAGTTTCGTGGTTTTCTCAGATTTTATATAGATGATATTTTGATAGTTTCTAGCTCATTTGAGGAACATATTAATCATTTACATATGGTATTTAAACGATTGGCGGAGGTGGGATTTACAGTGCGTTTAGAGAAATCCAAGTTCTTTCAGTCTGAAGTAAATTTTTTGGGCTATAAACTAAACCGCGAGGGTATATGCCCAGACCCGGCAAGGATTGAAGCAGTTGAACACTTCCCGGCCCCTAAAAATAGTAAACAATTGCGCGGATTCCTAGGTCTTTGCAACTTTGACCGTACCTTTTGCAAAAACTTTTCCACTGTTTCCGAACCTTTATTTTACTTGTTACGAAAAGATAGTAAGTGGGTTTGGGGCGAAGCTCAACAACAGTCATTCAATGATTTGAAGCAACTAATACAAAAAAGTATCCTACTTTACCATCCAAGCTTTGAGCACGAGTTTTGTGTTCAGGCCGATGCGAGCGACGATGGCCTTGGGGCGGAATTGTTTCAAGTTATAGGGGGTGAAAGAAAAGTTGTTGCACGAATCAGTCGAATTTTACTAAGTAGGGAACGTTTGTATACCATTTCTGAGAAGGAATGTTTGGCTATAGTATTTGCCCTAAGTAAATGGCGTACATTATTTGTAAATGAAAATGACCAACGCGAACCGTTACCAAGATCTGTTGAACTAGGGAACGACACCGCTTTACGCCACGCCCTTCTCCCTCTACGTACTAAAACATTCTGCATCCGATTTTGGCTGTTTGAAATTACAAGGTCAATAAGTTTTATATTTTATAATAAAATATGAATTATGATTAGGGAATTCAATCCCGAGAGGTCAATCACAACCACGAACGGGAATTTGATTTAAAATCTCGATCTCGGGATTAATATTTTATGTAAATTTTATTATTGTTATATTATTCACAGCGCCGGCGCTAGAATAATATACGGTAGTTTCGAATTTTCAAAAACAAATCAAAAATCGTCCTAAACTAAATATTCTTGGATATAAATTTGTTGCATGAAAAAAAAAGCAACTTTTTTTTCAAATGTTCGTCTGTCTGTCCGTCTGATGTCACAAATTTTGTGAACACGATAACTCAAGAACGAATAATCCGATCGACTTGAAATTTTCAGAAAAAATCAAGTTCCAAGAGGGGAAGATTCGTATTGTTTTTGAAAGTAAAGAAATTAAATTTTCTTTTCAAAAAACAAAAAATTTAAAAAAAAATCAAAAAAAAATATTTAAAAAAAAAAATTTTCAATTTTTTTAATTTTTTTTAATTTTTTTGTTTTTCGTGAAAAGAAAATTTAATGAAAAAAAAATTGAAAATTTTTATTTTTTTTTTAATTACTTTTTTTCAATTTTTCGTTTTTTAAAAAAGACCTTTTTTTAAAAAAGATCTTTTTTTAAATGTAATTTTTTTTGTTATTTTTTTTTTGTTATTTGTTTTTAATTCGATTCAATTCAATTCAAAAAAACGTTTTAAAGTTTTTGATTAAATATTTTTTTATTTATTTTTTTTATTATTTTTTTTTTGGAAAATGTAATAAAAAGTTCGTTAGAAACCGTCAAGGCTTTTTTTCTCGAAGCTAATTTTTGAGGCGCCAATTTGTTTTTAAAGTAGGCGCCAAGTTTAGCAGAAACCGTCAGGGACAAAGCATTTTTTTAAGGTATTTTTTTTTTGTTAGGGCGCAAAGTGGGTGTCTGGGGGAAAAATTTAAAAACTACGTTGAATAAAACTACACAAAAAACGCTATAATCATTTTTTCCAACGCCCCAAAATGTAAAAAAAATGTTTCTAGACATAACTTTTTCATTATTTCAATAGAAGAAAAATTTAAAAACCACCTAAAAGTTAAAATAAAATAAGACAAAATATTTTTTTCATGACCCCCCCCTCTCCAAAATGTGAAAAATTGTTTCTGGACATTACTTTTTCATTATTTCAATAAAAGAAAAATTTAAAAACCACCTAAAAGTTAAAATAAAATAAGACAAAATATTTTTTTCATGACCCCCCCTTTCCAAAATTTGAAAAATTGTTTCTGGACATTACTTTTTTTCTTTTTTTAGTATTCACCATAGAAGAATATTTTAAAAAGAGCTAAAAGATAAAAAATTCCTCTCCCTCTCAAGCGCACCCCCCCCCCAATATTAGAAATTGGACATAACTATTTTTATGAGAAAGTATTCTCGCTCATTCGAGACGGCTGGTTTGTTTTTGAGGGGATTACTTTCATAAAAATATTATAAAAACGTAAAAACAATATTTTAATGTTTTCTATGACAACTGGAAATTAAAATTGGTTTAGAAAAGGTTCATAAAATCAACCTCAGAAACCAATCGTCTTTGTTAATTAAAACAACTCGTAAAAACTGGAATTGTTTTAATTGCCAACATAAAAAGCAAAAATTTCATTTGAAACATAATTCTTTGGCTACATCTTTGTTGGTAGTCTATAAGTTGCGATATTTTGTAGGTTTTTTTTTATATATGGCTACGTTGCACTTGTTTCTCTAAAAAACTGTTAAGGTCTTGACTAAATTACAGTAAAATAGTTGTAATACTTACACTGCAACCAACGGCATTTGCAATATTATTTTTGGATATGTTTTGTTCATGCAAAACTTTAATTTTGCAGCGATCAGCAAAACTTAAATCCGCCGCCATGGTCAAAACAATACTGAAGCAGAAATATCCGATTCGAAGCCTTTCTGCGTCACATGTGCTCGGCCGCGGTGGCGTTCCCAGTACTTTTTGTGCAAAACACATTTTACGCGAGCGTTGATATAGTCTATTTCATTTACTAATACTGTACCTACCTATTGGGTCGTTCATTTAAAATTTATACGGACCATAAAGCGCTCTGGTATTTAAATACTTGTCGTTTGCTAACAAACCGTATTTCTCGTTGGGGGTTAGCCCTACAAGAATACAATTTCAAGATAGAGTATATTCCTGGAAAAGTAAATATTATCCCCGACGTTCTTTCTCGATTTCCCAACATAAGACTACCAACCCCTAAGGATCGTTGTTTCAGTATATGTAGTATGAACCTTTCTTTACCTACTGATTTTTGTAATGAGCTTCGCAATATAGTAGATTTGCAAAAACAAGACCCAAAACTAAGTCTTATCCGGGAAAACCTTAATCACGATTTTAATACGCAGTGTAGGTTCGCAATTTATAACAAAATACTATACATGCGTAAGGAGGAAACGAAGCCACCTTTGCTATGTATTCCAAGAGCACTTATTGATAAATGTGTAAAAGCTTTTCATGAAGCTACAGGGCATTTCGGTGTCTATAAAACATGGTCTGTATTAAAAAACGAAGTATGGTGGCAACATATACATTCAGACGTCAAAAAAGTTGTGAAATCTTGTGGTATTTGCCAAAAATCAAAGGTCAGTATGTTACCAAGTCCCGCATACCAAGCCATTTTGCCTGCAGGCCCTAACGATTTATTGGCAATAGACCTTTATGGTTCTTTGCCAAGATCTCGAGGGGGGGTTACTTACCTTTGCGTAGTAGTTGACGTGTTTACAAAATATGTCTCCCTTTATTGTTTAAAAAAGGCTACTTGCAAGGCCATACTAGATCATTTAAAAGTTCATTTTGAAAAGTTCGGATTGCCAAAAAGAATTCTAACAGATCATGGAACACAATTTACCTCGGAATTGTGGGCCAATAAACTGAAATCCTTGGGTGTAAAAGTTGTCCACTGCTCAGTAAGACACGCGCAAGCCAATAATAGTGAAAGAACAATGAGGGAATTAGGTCGGTTGTTCAGGTCATTTTGCCACACAAAACATACTCGTTGGAGCGTAGAGCATTAATGCCCGATACACTTCAGTTACCAAATTCAAAAAAACTTCTTGATGCACATGTCACTATGTATTTAGCAAAAGAAGCTTTAGAATCTAAAGCAGCCCGACGTATGGCAAAGAACCCGGGGCGTCCTTACTACAAGTTTAAAGTAAATGACTTAGTACTTTTAAAGTCTAATCCAGTATCCTCCCTGTTAAATAACCAAACCAAGAAATTCTTTTTGTTATTCGAGGGACCTTATAAGATAAAAAAGTGTGTAAGTTATGCTACATACATCCTCACTTACCCGAATTCGGAGGAAGAAAGGGGAATGTTCCACGCGTCCCACCTTAAATTTTATAATGAATCTTGAGATTGGAGGGGGTGATGAGACACATCATTTTAATTCAGGTCTGCACCTTCGCCAAATAATCGAGTAAAAGTACGGTGTATAAAAAAAAACACAAACGTTTTTTTTTAACAAACCATTGCTTATCGAATTTAATTTGTCGATTATAAAGTCAGTATCTTTTAAGCTTTCAGACTAAAACTGCGTCCTTGTGATTTTATTAACATACCATTTTAATTTGTTAAGTGATCTGGTGCATTTTTAACAGGTAGGTTACCTTTAAAAACTTTAAATTAAATAAATATTGAACAACTGTCCTGAATTTACAGTAGTATGATTAAAGGTTTTCTAAATTGGAAATAAACCTGTGATTTTCATGGTTAGGGCCACGCTTAATAATATCTTTTTATATTATTTTTTTTGTTATACATTTTATAAAAAAATATGCAATACTTTAATAACAATGTGTGTTCATATTTCTAATTTGTGCATTTTTAACAGAACTGAAAAATAAAAGAACTCTGAATAAAACCGATCCAAGTATTAATTCTCACCAAAAGAACCCTTTTTCAACCCCGAGAGGAATATTTTTTTTATTTTTTCTGAGCAATTTTTGGGGGTTATTTTAAAGCCCCAAAACTAGAGATTTTCGTCAAAATGTGTTTAAAAAAAATCAAACAATTTTTAAAAAATGGTTTATTTCATCATGCAAATACATCAGTTATACTTTTAAACTAATTTTAAATAATATAAATAAAATTTTACAAAAACAATCTTAAAAAATCACATTTTTTAGCAAACAAAAATGAAAAATGAAAACCTTAAAAAAAGGGTTTAAAAAATTAAAAATTATATAGTGGAATAGAGAATATTATAAGCTTTAAAATGATGTATCACCCGACCCCCTTTCCATTTAAAAAAATGTCCCCCTTGCCACCTGTCTCCATTGTGCCCCCTAAGCATATCAAATATATACTATTATGGAGTAGTTATATACAGGGTGATTCGCCTAACAGAAATCACTCGTATTGTGACGTTATTACTAAAGTTATCAAAATAAAATTTATACCATATCATACCATATGTTAATAAAAGTTTTTACTAGCTTTTATTTTCAAGAAACAGGATATTTAGCAGTCATTTTAATTATTATTTTAAATAAAATAATATAATAGCAAAATATTTGTTATTTTTAGTTAGTTGGTTAAAAAGTATTTAATATTTTGAAGAGGTATTGTCAAAGTGATTGACTGAAATTTTATACTCATTTTATATCTACTATTTTATTCAAGAAATTAACCACTAATATTATTAAGAAGATTTTATATATTTTTTGCAAGTTTTTATTTATGTTATACATTGGAGACGGGAATGGAATTATAGTATATCATAGTTTTTTTTTTCAAGATTTATTTTTTTTTTACATTTATACTTATATATATATAAGTGTCAATGTCAAGTGATGAGGAGGACTATAAATTTTTGATAGGATATCCAAGAAATGCAACCTCTTTATTCATTAAAAGATTTAATATTAATAGTCAAGATCAAAAAGAAGCTTCACCTTCAAAAGATACGCAAGTATATTCCACACAGAAAGTTTTAAATTTAGAAGTAAACGAATCATCCGTGTTATCTACTTCTTTCAATGATACCTGTAAAGATTTGGATTCTACATTAGAAAACCTAAAACCTTCACAATGTTCACTATGTCCAAAATCCTTTAAAAACGATAGGGGACTTAAAATTCATATATCCCAAAGCCACGTAGTACAAGCCAATCGAAATTCTGTTAAAAAGTTAGCAGATAAAGCAAATTTAAAAATTAATAAGAATATTCCAATCCCAGAAACGTCATCATCACAAGAAACTTCATCATCACAAGAAACTGCATCAATACAAAAAACTGAAAAATAATCGAAAAATAAATTAACGAAAGGGGTAGAGAATTGAAAAATCATTTTTTTTGAATACGAAAATTTTGACGATTTTGATAAAAACAAATTTGATGAGTCTGTTACAAAGTTTTCAAATTTCTTTTTGAATCTAACCAAAAGCTTCCTGGCCCTCAACATCCTGCCACTAAATTCTATCGTTTACGCCGTAGAAAGCAAAACGCCAATCATTCTGCAAAACAGTCTTGTTCATCTAATCCTGAAAGAACTGATAGACTCGTAAGCGTAGACGCGAGGAATATGAATACGAATTATCATAGTATTTATACTATAATCAAAGACGGAAAGTTGTGAGTAAAATTATGAATCAAAATTCGAATAGAAAATGTAACGCTGAAATAAATAAATAAAAATAAAAGAACACTTCAAAAATATTTTTGAAAAAGAAAACAATAAAACACGTTCAAGTTACGAACAGGCTGAGCAAAAAGACGATATTGTTATATGTTTAGAAGATATTACCAACGTTATCAAATTTGATAACGTTTGATTTGATAACTTAAAATACATGTATTTTAAGTTTTCAAATAAAACCATTTGAGTAGTACTAGAATATGTAAGATTCTTAAAAAAAAAAAAATGAACAAATTTTTTTTAGCGTGGGGACAAGAAAGTAGTAAAAATTTGATTGACCCACTAAAATAAACTGTCGACGTCGGCACTCCCGAGGGGTGGTAGTGTTGGACCAGAAACAGCGACCTCGGAAACCTCTATATGCCAGTTTTTACGAAAATACTGTAATCGTTTGAAAATTATAACACCTTCCCCCCAAAGGTGAAGTTAAAACAAATTTAACTCAAACAAACCTTTTATACCAATTTTTAAGAAAACATTGAAAAATGATTGACCCCCACGGGATGAAGTAAGAAAATAGTTATTCCAGAGCTTAGTTCAGAAACCTGAAAAAACACTAAAACATATTGTAAATATTTAAAAATAATTACTCCCTGTCCGCCGGGGGTGTAGAAAAAAAATGTATGAACAGATACAGTTTGAGCGACCTTAAAAACCCCCATACACCAATTTTAAGAAAATATTAAAAATAATTTATTTTCAAAAAAAAAATAATAATTTACGGTAATTTAAGTTTCAACTCATTTCGTTTAAGGGGTCTTTGTACCTTTTACATGCAAACCAAACTAAATGTCAGAAAAAAAAAACAAAAAAACTTCTCTCCCAGGTCGCTCTAAAGTAAAAAGGAGTATTTTTATGAAATTTTATGACTTTTATGACAGTAATTTTATTTTATGACGATTTTAGGACAAATTGGGTCATTTTATGATTTTATGACAAGATGCCTGTTATTCATCAAAACTCAAATGTTAGCAGAAAATCCAAATTATAAAAAATTAAAATTTCAATGTTAGAAGGTATTTGATAAACAAAAGATGCTTAACGATGTAGCTAAAAAAAGGAATATGTTTAAATTTAAAAATAGATAATGATCTTAAAACAATATATATATATATATATATATATAATATATATATATATATATATAATATATATATATATATATATATATATACAGTGCGGTCCAAAAGTCACCCCCCCCCCCCCTTTTAACTTTTGAACGAGTTG
This sequence comes from Brachypterus glaber, assembly GCA_958510825.1. NCBI lineage: Eukaryota > Metazoa > Arthropoda > Insecta > Coleoptera > Kateretidae > Brachypterus > Brachypterus glaber. The sequence goes on along the minus strand of OY294049.1, from coordinate 29,792,873 downwards.
AGATATCGACTTTTTTTTTTTAGAACTCTTAAATTTAAATAAGACAACTTAAACTATCTTTTAGCATATATTTGATATTTTCAGCTCTTAAAATGTGGGCAGGGGGACATGGGGGGACATTTTTTTTAATGGAAAGGGGGGGTCGTGTGATACATCATTTTAAAGCTTATAAAATTCTCTATTTAAACTAACATTTTTAAATTTTTTAAAAATGTTTTTTAAGGTTTTGATTTTTTAATTTTTTGTGCTAAAACATATTTTTTAAGTTTTTTTTTTATAAATTTTTATTTATGTCAACTAAAATTAGTTTAAAAGTATAATTAACATTTTATTATGATGAAATTAGGCATTTTTAAAAAAATATTTGTTTTTTTTAGAGGAATTTTTGACATTTAATACCCATTTTCAACCCCATTTTAAACACAATTTTTTTTTATATTTAAAAATATGGAGTTAAATGGAGAATTTTATAAGCTTTAAAATGATGTATTACACGACCCCCCATTCCATTTAAAAAAATGTGCCCCCGTGTCCACATTTTAAGAGCTGAAAGTATTAAATATATGCTAAAAGATAGTTTAAGTTGTCTTAATTAAAAGTTCCAAATTTGAAGTTGATATCTCAACTGGTTCAAAAGTTAAGAGGGGGGGGGGCTTTTGGACCGCTCTGTATATATATACACGGTGTCCCACGGTAGACAAATCAGTCAAATTGTGGCGTTATTATCAAAGCTATTAAAATATATTTTTTACCAGTCAATATAGACCTAGTTACCTTCAATTTACGCCAGAAAAAAGTGTTGTACTTTTTTCTGTTTTTAGGCTAGAGCAACAAACAGAATTTTTTTTTTAGCATAATAACATTTTTTAACGCCAAAATTTAAAAAAATAATATCATTTCTTTATCATATGATAGTTTTTTTTACTAAAAACAATAGTTTTCTATTTAAATTTTTAATTTTAGAAAACGGTAAAAAATGGTAAGTGCATTATGGAATGACCCCGCTAATGTAAAAGAGAGGATGCTATGAAAATAAATGTTTGCAAATCTGACGTTCACGATAAAAAATGTCAAATCTAATGTTATTAATTAGATTTTTACTTAGACTTAGTAAGGACCTTGTGGACTAGGGTATTTTATACTACAGAGTGTATTACTTAATTACTAATAAATTTTGATTTTTTGCGCTCAATCAAATTTTTTAATTGGTATGATTGGATTAATCTTAGATTAATCTTAGCAGTTTTTTTTACAAAGTCAAGTCTATATCATAATGAAAGTATTGGTAAAGCAAGTTATTATAAAACCTATTGGACAACTTATGATAAAACATGTTTTATAATTATGAGATTTTAAAAAACATAATTAATTAGCTTGTAAAGAACCCCCTTCCCTCGCAGTTGCATGAAGTTGCAGCTGGTTCATATTAGCAGGGCCGGATTCAGGGGGGTGCAGGGGGTACAGATTACCCGGGGTCCGGGCTCGAAGGGGGCCCGGCGACAGAAGTTTTTAATAAACAGTTTATTTATTTATACTCCCCCAGATCGATAAGGCGTCAAAATGAGCAAATAAGTAGATCCCGTTCCAAATGGGCAATAGAAAAAATTTCGCCGCGGCAGCGCTTAAGCCTTTTTGGATTTTTGTAAAAAATAATATTGCACTGTTACTAGTGTTTTAAAATTTGTAAAAAAATTCGCCCGCGGCGCTAGGGCTAATTACCTACGTATTTTTTTTAGTTCAAGCTTGCAAAAGCTTAAAATTTGTAAAAAAATTGCCTGCGGCGCCAGAGCTATCAAAATTGAAAAAAATTTGGACTTTAATGATGGGACAATTATGTTTTGAAAAAATGGAGGCCCGAGTAAAAAGATGCACCGGGGCCCGGGCTGGCTCTGTCCGGCCCTGCATATTAGGGTCACTTCATCTAGTCCTACTTAGCGCTTTTGTTCTTAGGCGTTTGTTTTGTTTTTTTGAACCAAACCAGACCAAAAATTACACCAAATACAGAAGAAAAAAGGAAAAAAACTGTCATATTATGGGCAATTTAGTCAATTAATTTATTGTTATGTAATTAATTACGTACATTTTGGTTGGAATTAAAAGTTAAATGATACTAAGAATAATTCTCATAAGTTAAAATATCAAATTGATTGTTATTATTAATATTATTTATTAATATGCGAAACGCAAGACGTATTTATGATATTTGAATTAATTAACTCATCATTGTGTCAAATTCCATACATCTACAAAATATTACGCCTTTCTAGAATATTTTCAGTGTTATTAGAATTGTTTTGTACAATATTTCAAATAAATCCATGTTAGTCCTTAGGTTTTCCCAAATCACTCCAGTTCTGATGAAAAAAGGTCAAAATTACGCATCTAACTTCAGAGAATCATGGGAATATAAATGCCATTTCACAAAATCTATTATTAGCAAATAATTCTAATTCTTTGCGAGTCTTCCACGATTCAAATGGATTCAAATCAAGCAGCAAGTTAATAAATTTAAATAATTTACTATCATCGGGGAACTTTCTACTATTCTTCTCGTTGTTTCTCTTAAATTTCGAGCACATTCTCCATAAGTTAAAATAATTTCTTTCTTTACTTCTAAAGTTATCATTTTGGCATTCAAAACTTGGTTTTATAAAAATCTTGCTTTGTTAATTTTTTGATTATAATGTAAAATCAAATTTGACATTTATTGTCATCATATACGACTTATTTAAAAAATTTAATTTCAAGGCATCCTACTCTTTTGCCATAGCGGGGTCATTCCATTATGCAATTGCCCTTTTTAAGGTTTTATAAAACTAAGAATTTAAATCGAAAATTATTGTTTTTAGTGAAAAAAAACTATCATATGATAAAGAAAAAATTGTTAATTTTTTTAATTTTGGCATTTGAAAGTATTGTTATGCTTTTTAAAGTGCATGTGTGGAGCTCTAGCTCAAAACCAAAAAAGAGTAGAAAACTTTTGTTTTGGGTCAATTGAAGATAATTAGGTCCATATTGACTGGTAAAAGTTTCATGTTGATATCTTTGTTAATAACGCCACAGTTTGACTGATTTGTCTACCGTG
>OY294049.1:29707577-29789588 GCA_958510825.1 Brachypterus glaber | reverse complement strand
GAGAACCAATAATTTTAAAAGTCTGATATTTTGCACTTTGGGAACGTTCAAGTATTACGTAACGCAAATTTTGATCATTTTGGACTTTTATATAATATAATATAATAATTTCTCCTTTATTTTTTAAATTGGAGAAAAGTTGTTTTGTAGTTTACTCAATAATACTTACCCGAATTATCCTAAGCCGAAACAGAACCCAAAAATTTATACAGGGTGTCTCAGAAAGCAGGTCAAATCTAACAAATTTAAAATAGCCATAACTAATTTTTTTTTAATGGCACCCTAAAGTTTTTTAAATTTGCTTTAAAAAGAAAATGAGATCGCTATATAATTTGCAAATAACTCTAAAACGTTTTAGAGTCATTTGCAAATTATTGTGAAAAAGCCGTATTTCTATTAAAATTTGTTATACTTGTTAATCAAGTAGGCCAGTAAAATGAATCGATTTGTATTTAGGTATTTTCCTTAAGGACCATTAATATTAACCTTAAAAGTAAAGTCCCTTTTGACATTAACTAAAACATTTTGAAAATCATCAGGTACTTTTTTCTTTTTGTAATCGTGCATCTTGTGCTTTTCTAAGATTCTTTGGATGCTTGAATACGAAATTCCCAATCGTGACTATCTGCAGGAATTTAGTCATGTGGATGAGTAAATTGGAAGAAATTTGTGTGAATCAGGATATTTTGTATTTCATTTTCTGCAGGTTCTACTAATTATTTAATTATTTTCACTAAAAATAGCAAATAAATCCAAAATAACAGGGTAAGAATAAGCATCTGCCATTATTTTACTCTAATTTATCACGATATTTAAGTTAACGAAATAAATACGAAATTTCATTTACCGGCTTACTTGAGTAAATACAACTTTAAAAATTTACAAAAATACGCTTTTTTACAATAATTTGCAAATAACTCGAAAACGGTTAATGTTAGGTATAGGGTAACCTATATTGATTTTAAAGGAAATTTAATTCTCTATTTAACTAAATAAAAAAAACTATAGAGTGCAATTTAAAAAAAATTGTTATGGCTATTTTAAATTTGTTAGATTTGACCTGCTTTCTGAGACACCCTGTATAAATTTTTGGGTTCTGTTTTAGCTTAGGATAATTCGGGTATGTATTATTGAGTAAACTACAAAACAACTTTTCTCTATTTTAAAAAATCAAGGAGCAATTATTTTTTTTGGGGATGCTTGAATTTACTAATTTTTCGCTAAAAACTTGAATAACTCAAAAGCTACCAGAGATAGACGTAAAGTGTTAAAAATCAAAATAAAGAAAATTAATTGAGAATTTTAAAAAATATATAGGTTGGTCCATTTAAAAATCGAAATTAAGTGCCACTTCCGGTACAACCGGAAGTGGCACAAGCATAAAAATATTTTTAATCGATTGGCCATATTCAAAAACCCCAAAGTACAAAATATCAGATTCTTAAAATTATTCGTTCTTAAAAAACTTTTAATAGACCACTTCCGTGAATAACCCTGTATAAAAAGTTCAAGGGATCATTCTGGTTTATAATTTTCAGAAAATTGATTTTGTTTTTTTCGGTCGGCGGCGGTGATTTCTCCGGAACCACTGAACCGATCCTTATGAAATTTTAACCACATATTCTACACATAAATAGCTTCAACGCATTTTATAACCGTATTAAAATTTTAATTTTTACTATTTTTTTTTGCCAAAAACAGTAAGAAAAACCTCATTTCTTTTTCTTGAAATCTCCGCCATTTTATTATTTATTAATAAATATTAATATCCATAAAATACGCGAGAGCCACAGTCATACTGAATCTAAATATTTTTGATGTTTTCGTTTTAGATGAGCCGTTATCAAGATATCAATGCCGCCAGCGACATATCTACTTTTCGAGGAGTTACGTTTGCCTGTTATTTTTATGTAAAAAAAGTGATTGAAGTAAAAAAAAAAGATTGTTTTATGTATTTCGAGAGTGTATTTATTAAGCTCAATATCAATATCTATAATAATACCTTCTTAAAAAATTGACAAAAATAGCCCTTTTTTGGAGCATCTAAACCAGAATGATCCCTTAATTCAGCCAATAACTTCGATTTATTTGGGAAAAAACATAAAATTAATCCCTTAATTGGGCCCTGTCATGCAAAATGAAACCAACCCACAATATTTCACATATTTTAGAAATGTAGTATGGACATATCTAGATCAGTATACGACAGCATGTTACTTTTTATTTTTTGGTTAGTTGCTTTTTGCATAACAGGGCCCAATTATATTTTAAAGTTAGTGAAAAATGTTTATAATAACTTAATATTAAAAATCATTTAGTTATTTGAATAAAAACATTAAAAATAGCATAAAATTTTAATGCAGGTATATTTTTTTGCTTTTTAGAACACGTAATAAAAAATACTTTTATTCCAACGTTTCGGCGTTTATTGTACAGCCATTTTCAAGGATGAATTTAAAAATAAATGTATAAATAAAATAAAGTAAAAATATTTGGACTTTTAAAAGTCAACAAATATATAAAATTAATTAAGGTGTACAGGTATAAGTGTTAATGAGTTAGTGAAAAGATTTATCTTAATATGTTTAGATATAAAGTGCTTAAGCTTTGAGTATCCTTTCTAAAGTTTATAGTATTATTTGAATTTAATTTAATGTGAACCATTTCTAAAAATTTTCGTTTAAATTTATTTTTCTCCCTATCTAAAATTTTAACATTATCGAAGTCGAAAAAATGACCTTCATTGAAATGGTGAGTGCTGAGGGCTGTTTTATCCTTATAACAGATATTTTTACAACTGGATTTATGCTGTGATACCCTAGATTTGAGAATATTTTTTGTTTCACCTAAATAAAACTTTGTACAATTTTTGCAGTCTATTTTATAAATAAGTCCTGATTTTAAATTATCTGGGGTTTTGTCTTTTAATTTATTATAAAGTTGATTTATTGTAAAATCATTGTGGTTTGATATTACAATGTTTTCCTTTTTTAAAATGTTTGTAATTTTTAAACTTAAATTGGGTATTAAAGGTAATTTAAAACATTTTATATCGTTTGGATTTAATCGAGGATTATTATTTTGATTATTTTGTGTATTTTGATTTTAAAAAAGAATTGTATTAAGTAAGTTTAAAGGGTAACCATTTTCAAAAAGTATGTTTTTAATTTTATTTAAATTTTTATTGTGAAATTGCTGATCACTTAATTTTAGAATTCTATTTTTCAAAATTTTAACTGTATTAAATTTATATTTTTTATTTTGGAAGGAATCAAAATGTAAATATCGATTTGAACTGTAAGGTTTTTGGTACCAATCTGTTAATATAGAACCATTTTCCTGTCTTATTAACGTAATGTCTAAATAGTTTAGTTTTTTATTGTTTTCTTTTTCGAGAGTGAATTGAATTTTTTGGTTAATTTGCTCTTCCCCGTTAGGAATTATTGTAAAAATATCATCCACAAAGATTTTAAGACAAACAAAATTAAATTGCAAACCTCTAATTACTTCTTCTAAAATAAAATTCATAACTATTGCAGCAAAAATTGGGGAGGCTGGGTTGCCCATTGCTGCTCCACATATTTGTTTAAAAAACTCGCCATTTAAAGAAAAATAACCGCTGGCAAAACAAAGCTCAACTAATCCTAAAAATTTATTTTTTGGTATATTTGTAAAGTCTTCTAAAATAACCCATTTATCATTAATAACTTTTAAAACTAAGTCTTTAGGGATATTACTAAACATAGAACAAACATCTAGGGATATCATAACATAATTATTTGGAATATGAATGGTTCTAATAAAATTAGTGAATTCAAATGAATCCTTTAAGTGATATTGAAATGTAGGTAGTAAATTGTTTAAAATGTCTGTTATAAATTTGGAAGTATAATAAGTGGGTGAATCAATACAAGAAACTACAGGTCTTAACTTTAAAGGGCCGCTTTTATGGATTTTGGGCAGGCCATAAATTTTAGGTGAAACAGATCTATAAATTGCAAGTTTTTTGTAAGTATCCTTATCAATATATGACCTTTTTTGAAGGGAACTAATTAGATCAATGTTTTTTGTCTGTAAAGAAGAAGTTGGGTCTTTTTGTAATTTAGTATAAGTAGTTGGATCATTGATTAATTCTTTCATTTTTGTTCTATATTCTGCTTTTTCCATAACAACGGTAACATTACCTTTATCCGAATTTGTTACAAAAATATCTTCATAGCTGGTGATTTTTCTTTTTTCTGTTTAATTTGATGATTTTTAATAGCTCGAGATAGGTTTAGTCTTAAATTGTTTTTTTCGTCTTCGGTCCTTTCTTGGCTTTGTATAATATTTTCAGAGTCCGTTAGTATTTTTCTATATAAATTATTGTTTATTTCAGGTTTTATAGCGAAGGATCGTCCCAGTGATAAAAAATTGTTAATATCTTCTGGTAGTTGATGATTCGTTAAATTCTTTAACCAAGATTTTTGTCCCAAAGGAATTTTGTTAAAGTTTATAGATTTTAAATTATTTATTTTGTGAATTTGTGTTAATTTAATTTTATGAAATTCTCTTTCGTATATATTCTGCAGGCCATTTTTTAAATCCCTAATTAGGTTTTCTGGTATATCATCAACTACCAGAAGAAATTAACAATTTTTTATCACTGGGACCATCCTTTGCTATAAAACCTGAAATAAACAATAATTTATATAAAAAAATACTAACGGACTCTGAAAATATTATACAAAGCCAAGAAAGGACCGAAGACGAAAAAAACAATTTAAGACTAAACCTATCTCGAGCTATTAAAAATCATCAAATTAAACAGAAAAAAGAAAAATCACCAGCTATGGAGAAATTTAAAGAATGTAAGGAATTTTTAAAAAATCACCAAGATATTTTTGTAACAAATTCGGATAAAGGTAATGTTACCGTTGTTATGGAAAAAGCAGAATATAGAACACAAATGAAAGAATTAATCAATGATCCAACTACTTATACTAAATTACAAAAAGACCCAACTTCTTCTTTACAGACAAAAAACATTGATCTAATTAGTTCCCTTCAAAAAAGGTCATATATTGATAAGGATACTTACAAAAAACTTGACAGACATTTTAAACAATTTACTACCTACATTTCAATATCACTTAAAGGATTCATTTGAATTCGCTAATTTTATTAGAACCATTCTGTTCAGGACTCTGAACAGGGGTTTGATATTTAGTAATAGATATTCCAAATAATTATGTTATGATATCCCTAGATGTTTGTTCTATGTTTAGTAATATCCCTAAAGACTTAGTTTTAAAAGTTATTAATGATAAATGGGTTATTTTAGAAGACTTTACAAATATACCAAAAAATAAATTTTTAGGATTAGTTGAGCTTTGTTTTGCCAGCGGTTATTTTTCTTTCAATGGCGAGTTTTTTTAAACAAATATGTGGAGCAGCAATGGACAACCCAGCCTCCCCAATTTTTGCTGCAATAGTTATGAATTTTATTTTAGAAGAAGTAATTAGAGGTTTGCAATTTAATTTTGTTTGTCTTAAAATCTTTGTGGATGATATTTTTACAATAATTCCTAACGGAGAAGAGCAAAATGTGTTAAATTTATTTAATTCATTTAACCAAAAAATTCAATTCACTCTCGAAAAAGAAAACAATAAAAAACTAAACTATTTAGACATTACGTTAATAAGACAGGAAAATGGTTCTATATTAACAGATTGGTACTAAAAACCTTACAGTTCAAATCGATATTTACATTTTGATTCCTTCCAAAATAAAAAATATAAATTTAATACAGTTAAAATTTTGAAAAATAGAATTCTAAAATTAAGTGATCAGCAATTTCACAATAAAAATTTAAATAAAATTAAAAACATACTTTTGGAAAATGGTTACCCTTTAAACTTACTTAATACAATTCTTTTTCAAAGTCAGAATACACAAAATAATCAAAATAATAATCCTCGATTAAATCCAAACGATATAAAATATTTTAAATTACCTTTAATACCCAATTTAAGTTTAAAAATTACAAACATTTTAAAAAAGGAAAACATTGTAATATCAAACCACAATGATTTTACAATAAATCAACTTTATAATAAATTAAAAGACAAAACCCCAGATAATTTAAAATCAGGACTTATTTATAAAATAGACTGCAAAAATTGTACAAAGTTTTATTTAGGTGAAACAAAAAATATTCTCAAATCTAGGGTATCACAGCATAAATCCAGTTGTAAAAATATCTGTTATAAGGATAAAACAGCCCTCAGCACTCACCATTTCAATGAAGGTCATTTTTTCGACTTCGATAATGTTAAAATTTTAGATAGGGAGAAAAATAAATTTAAACGAAAATTTTTAGACACATTAAATTAAATTCAAATAATACTATAAACTTTAGAAAGGATACTCAAAACTTAATCACTTTATATCTAAACATATTAAGATAAATCTTTTCACTAACTCATTAACACTTATACCTGTACACCTTAATTAATTTTATATATTTGTCAAGTTGACTTTTAAAAGTCCAAATATTTTTACTTTATTTTATTTATACATTTATTTTTTAATTCATCCTTGAAAATGTCTGTACAATAAACGCCGAAACGTTGGAATAAAAGAATTTTTTATTACGTGTTCTAAAAAGCAAGAAAATATACCTACATATAATTTAATAGAACAAGAATAGTAATATTTTAAAATTTTAATATTTGTTTAAAATATAACCACACTTCCTTAAGAAAAAATGCCCTTCGGCGGACGATGGCGGCTGTGATTTTTTTGGAACATCATTCTAGACACCTTAATGAATATAAAACTTCTAATTAGAGCTTGGCGGTAACAACGTAACCTCTTTGTATAAATTAATTTTATAAAATAAAAACGCATTTTTTTCAGTGTATATTTTTAGGTTCGAAGAAAAATTGAGATTTTTATAAACCAAAATATTCAGAATAGTTAGAAGACAATGATTTCCCAACATTTGTTTGAATTCAGTTCCTCAAAAAAAAAAGGTATACCAATTTTAAAATTGGGCTTATCTTTTTGTGAAAACGGCAAAATTAAAAAAATTCAAGTTTAAGGCTCTGTCACAAACAAACAAAAATTATCTATGAAAAAATGTATATAAAATCGTTTAGCCCAATCATTTAGCACTGCAATGGTGTATAGTTTATACCAAAATGGCCAACTTTAGTCTCAAAAATTCCACAAATTATAATGCAAAAATTTTAATTGACAAAAAAATGTTAAAAAAAAAATAAAAAATTGTATATGGTGGAATGAAGAATTTCATAAACATGACCCCTTTTTATTCAAAAAGATAATTTCTTGCCCCTTGCCTTCATCATGTCCACAAAAAATATTAAATATATACCAAAAACTATTTGGGTTATTTTAGGCACGTGTTGCAAATTTCAAGTGGATATCTTGAGCCATTCAAAAGTAAAGGGGCTTTTGACACGCACTATACATATACCGGGTGTCCCACCAGGTTCTTGACAAGGTTTATCTCCGTTATTTGAAAAGATATAAATGTTTGCAAACAATAGCGTTAAATGGGAGCCAAAGAAGATAGACATATCCACAACCACAGACCCTTGAAACCATGCCGAACTTCTGTTTTTCAAATCATTTTTATCAAAGAATATGAAAGTATATTTTATTCTAAATTCAACCATGTATTATAAGTGGTATATTATATTTTAAGGGGCTCCAAATAAAAATTCTTATTTAATAGGGTGGTATTTAGAACAAAGTTGCAGGTGGTTCCAGGAGAGTGGGTTATTAATGGTTGTTTTTGGAAACATTAATCAGTTCTCTTTTAGGTATAATCTAACGTACGTTTTTGGATTTTTTTTTGTTGAAAAATAAAGCTTGTGATTTCATGGGGTTGTACTTTGGATCCCCTTAAACAAATAAGATATGGTTGAATTTAGAATGAAATGTGCTTTCATATTCTTTAGTAAAAATAGGGGGGGGGGGGGTGTTATTGAAAAAACAAAACTTGGAGTGGTTCCAAGAGGGTGGGTAAATAAGGGGTAGTTTTGCATATGTCCGTCAATTCTACTCGCATTTAATTTAATTTTTTAAAAAAAAAAAATATCTTTTTAAATAAGGGAAATATAGCCCGTCTAAAACCTTGTGGGACATTATTATTAGTAAATAATAGTAATTTGGAGCCCCTTTAAAGAATAAGATACCTCTTATAATACATGGTTGAATTAAGAATGAAATGCGGGGGGGTGATATTTGAAAAACAGAAGTTGGAAGTAGTATCTAGGGGTGGGTAAGCAAGGGGTGGTTTTGGATATGCCAATAAAATCTTCAATGGCTCCCATTTAATTTAATAAAGGTATTACAAAAAATGTAATACAGGCTTATTCACGGAAGTGGTCTATTAAAAGTTTATGGAGAACCAATAATTTTAAGTCTGATATTTTGCACTTTGGAAACGTTCAAGTATTACGTAACGCAAATTTAGATCATTTTGGACCCCGACCCCCCCCCTCCTGTAACGCTATTTTACTATACCATTTTTTTGTTGAAAAATATAGCTTGTAATCTGATGGGGTTGTACTTTGGATCCCCTTAAACAAATAAGATATGGTTGAATTTAGAATGAAATGTGCTTTCATATTCTTTAGTAAAAATAGGGGGGGGGGGTGCTATTGAAAAAAAAACTTGGAGTGGTTCCAAGAGGGTGTGTAAATAAGGGGTAGTTTTGGATATGCCAATAAAATCTTCAATGGCTCCCATTTAATGCTATTTTTTGCAAAAATGTCTATATTTTTTAATAACGGAGATATAGTTTGTCAAGGACCTGGTATAGGCAGCGACTTACCACTTGGGCTTTTTGAGTCGGCGAGCACCTGCAACAAACAACAGCTGGAGCAGCAGTGGCTAACTCCATAAATTCTGGCTGATAATAAGAAAGACAAACTTCTAAACTTTCACCACTTATCACTAGAGCACAGTCTTGTTTCCTTCGGAAAGCATTCAACTCTAAATGAGCGTCCGTCCGTGTCACAACCTTTTTTAATATGTGAAGACCTAAATAAAAAAAAACAAATTAGGAGAGCATTATTATACTCTTCTTCTTTATTTTAATGGTCCTGAGTAAATATCTTATTCTGTCCGAAAATTAAAATATATCTTTAAACTTACTAGCGTACTACAGTCGATCGAGAAAGAGCGTATGACCTATAACGTGTAGTCGGTAAGAGAGAAGCCTACTTTTTACATTTTTCGAGAATATAGTATACTTCCTGACGGACAATGCTTTGTACTTAGAGACTCTTTCTGAACCTTATTTTTTGGTGGACTGACACAAATACATGAGTGCTGCGTACTCTTCACGGTTCGAGGCTGTTTTCTTCTATTCGCAAAAGCCTTTGAAAGGTCCGAAAATAACGCCTACAGCGGCTGCGAAGTATGTAGGCAAGTTGAGGACATTCGTCAACAATTCGCTCAACAGGAAAAGTGTCGGCTAAGCACGAAAAAATGATTTTAAACATGTTTATGCGGAATCCTCAATGAACGCTGCGCCAAGAGGCGAAGAAACTGATGCAGAAAGGTTTGGTACTCATCTCAGGGCTCACGACTTAAGTGGCGTAGTACAATAAAGAAAACTTTGTTGAGTGAAAAAAAGAGAAAAACGACTCGCGTGGGCCAAGGAAAACATCGATAGAGACTGCCCGACGCAAACCCCATTGAGAATGTGTGGTTATTCATCAAGCACAAGCTTCGCGGAAAAAGGTATAGACATTAGAGCAGCTGTCGCGAGACTCTTTGACTGCAAATTTATGTAAAAATGTTTAGTATAGATACATTTTTAAATAAAAAATGCGTGACACGCACTAACTTAAACGACTAAGTAATTTTACCTTGTGTTTTCGAGACTAGTCTCGAACTTTTGGCAATACACGTTGCTGTTTCAAGTTTGTCACCAGTCAACATCCAAATCTTGATACCAGCATTTCGCAATAACTCTAAAGTATTCCTAACATTATCTTGTAACTTATCTTCTACACCAGTAATACATAACAACTCCATCTCCCTTTCTAAAGATTCTACTACTTGTGCTACTAGAGCCACTCTGTCCGAAGTTGACATACGGGCTGCATTATATTTAGTCTAAAACATGTGAAAAATACTGAATTTAGATAACATGAATTCCTTGACTTAAGCTACCTACCTCAAAATCTAAATACTGTTCTTCAGTAAGCGTTTTCCTAGCTACGACCAATGTTCTTAATCCATCTCTAGCCATATTGCCAACTTCTTCATCCAACCAATCGCTGTACTGAACTATCGCAGCCATAACAACATCCGCGCCTTTTAAGTAGAACAAAATTTCCCCGGTTTGCAAATCTTTCACGATAATTCCCATACGTTTAGTTTCGCTGGTAAACGGAAACACTTGAAGAATAGCGTAGTTTATAAGTCTACCATCAGGTGTCTTCAGTTGCATAGACGTTAAATCGCGCTTGCTCAAACATAAACCGACATCTTGAGTCCATTGGACTAAAGCTACTTCGTCGGGACTTGAAGCTTGGTAGGTAACTGATATTTGGGATGATATATGTTGATCGGCTTCGGTTTCTGATGTCACAGAGCCTGTTTCGTCGTTGATTTCGTTTGTTTCGTATACGGGCGTAACGTTGTGACATAAAGCTAAAGCTTGAACGGCGTCCTTAATGCGAGTGTTTTCGGAAGTTCGGAATTTTTTAGTGACAGCGCTGTTTGAACTTTCGCCTGATGATTTGAATAAGTATTTTAATATATTGCTCAACTAAAAAATTATTTTTAGATATTAATATATTGTTCAAAATGATTTAACTAATTTTGGAATTAATAAGCAGGACAAACGACAAAATTCGAAACACCTACCATAATGGTACTAACATTTAAGAGTAAATCGTTTTTAAAACTGTACATCAGAGACTCTTAACCAAATTAAACACAATTACCGTCCGACAAAATAACCTGTTGATTTATTATCACATTTTATATGTTTTACACTTTTTGAGTTAAAACAGTTTTCCCTGTCCTCTTTATCTTTATCTAGCTTTTAATAATTTCTAGCTAATTCATTACTATTAGGATCGTAGTATGCTAGGAGATGCCACAGAACACCAATGAGAGGCAAGGCATTTCTTTCCGCCTACTGATGCCCTGCTAGCCAAGGTTATGTTGTCGGACAGTAAAAAGCTTGTTGTACTAAATAGTAATACTAACTAATACAACAAAATATGAATATTAATTAATTTAGATTGTCCTGATTATTGTTTTCAGAAATGTATGACATTGTATAACTTACATCGACAAAGCTGTCTGCTGCATAGCTTACAGATCCAAGATGGATTCTTTTCAAAACCATCGAATTTTGGGTTAAAGTACCAGTTTTATCCGATAAAAGATAGGAAATTCTTCCTAGTTCTTCAGGAATTGTCGTACATCTGACAGCAGTACCAAGCATAGCAGGATCTTTGCCAATCGCCCATGAGTAAAAAGATTTGCCCATGTCCAGATTTACCCTTAAACTTAATTAACTGATTGAAAGTAAGAACAAAACACAACAATAAAGAAGATTATAGTTTAATTTTTTCAACAATTTTAAAAAGAAAAAGTCATTGCTTGTAAGATGTGGATGAATTCTTAACATGTTTACTACATTTAATTGGCTTGTCTGTTGGGCAATAAAGTTATTTATTTATTTATTTACTAACCTGATAGGAATAATGTATGAAAACAAAAGAACAAATCTAAACATATATCTATACCATGGCCCACTGAACCCTTTCAAAGCCATCATAATCATAGATAGTGCAATTACAGCACAGAACAACAGTTTTGTAATGGTATTGACCTCCATATCTAATAGGCCAACTTTTGAACGTGGCTGAGAGTTGTTCATTACAGATCTGGTTTCTGGACCTAAAGATGTACAAGAACATCAAAAGAATATATCTAATGTTTAAACAAAAAAAACTGTAAATGTCAGGTTAATTTTATTATCATGACTATTTCACTGGTAAAAGTTACAGCTAGGTTAAAAACCTGGCTTAAAATGTATGGGTAGTTCTCAGGAAATTCCAAAATTTCATCTTAAGAAATTAATAAAAAACATTGTAATTAATTTATTATTTTCTGTGAATTTCATAGTACTTATGTTACTAGACTTTGATGATATAGTGGTCTCCAGAATAAATGTGTTTTAAGATAATTATGAAAGTAGTTAAAAAACTTGAGAGTGAGGGAATGACGACGACAATAAAACATGTATAGAGAATCTTGTTATTTATTTTCAAAATATTGTTCTTACATTGGTATTACCTTGTACTTAAATCACAAGATTCTCTATAAAAATATACAAGTTTTATTGTTGAAGAATCATAATTTACTTTACTTTGCTTTTTGTAACAGAAACCCTAACACACCCAAGATGAATTCGCCAATATTTAAAAATTAACAGTACTGCCAACAATCAAAAACTAATGGAAGCGTTCACACATGATTAAAAATGCGTTCATAAATTGGCTGTCAGTAAAGATATGAGGGAATGATTTTTTTTGTTGGGACACATAAAAAAATAATTTTTTTAGTCCTTATTTTTTGTTCCAAAATAATAATTTCAAAAAAATATTGTATTTTTAAACGATTAGTCAAACTTGCAATTAGTTTTTTTTTGAGAAATTGTTGATTTAAAAATCCGAAAGTATTTTAATCTGGAGCTTGGGACATAGTGAGGGAATGATTTTCGGAACATTATTTTTTTATTTTTTTTACTTACACATGATTCGGAAATTATTACTGATACTAGTAGCCACAATAATGGAGCTTGCAAGGAAACAATCGTACCGATAAAAGTTGGTCACATTTTTGTTAAAACTGAAAGGACAGGAATTTCGAGATTTCGATTTCGAGAACTACCCGTATATTAATAATATATAAATTACCTGTGTAAATTACAACCCCAGTTGCCTGTCCTGAAGCAATTATGCAATTACTCCAAAGAGTGTTTTCCAAATCCAAACTCTCGTCATTATTTAAGGAATCCAACTAAAAAAGGCAAAAACCATTCAAGTATTACGTAACGCTCTGGGGGGGGGGTTTCGAAAACGTTACACCGCGTAACAGAGAGGGGTGGGTTTGAGTAAAAATTTTACGTAACACTTAAATAATTATAAACTTATAACATAATTATTGGATCTAGGTAATGATCTAGGCCTAAGATACGGATTCGTTGCAAATTTTATAGCACACGGCGTTCACTAAATCCTCTAAAGTAAAAAAATAAAGATGGAAAACCATAGGTAATAACCGGTTTTCGGTTAACCGGTTGCAGAAATTACCTCAGACCGGTTTTTGGTTAAAATACGGAAGCAATAACCGGTTAAAACCCGGTTTAAACCTTAAAGCAAAATTTCCTTTCAATTTCTTTACTTTTTGTAAAAAAAATGTTACGTAAAAAAATTTTACGCAGCGTTACATGTGGGGGTGAGGCCACATTTTTTGTTACGTAATACTTAAACGTTCCCTAAGCTAGAAAGCAGTAACTCCATTTGTCAATAGCAGCGTTTTCAAAATATTACATTAGAGTTGACGTGAAAACGTCGCTATGCGACAAATGTAGCTACTGCTTTCTAGCTTATTAGGGCAGTATACAGTGTGTAGGTATTGTCACTTACTTTCTTAATAAAATATTATTTGCATAGTAATGGGGGTTATCCCGTACAATAAATAAATAATATAAATCTACATCAGAAAATATGAAAAAAATGTGCTATAAACATGTCTAAAAATGCCGCTTTAAAAGGGGCTAAAAAAATCGCTTATTTAATAACTCAGGAACTTTGAGCTATAGCAACGAGGTTTTTTCATATGATCTAAGCTAAATAAGGCTATTATCTTATGTCATTTTCATGTAGTTATTTTTTTACCTTTGTTTTAATACCTTAAGATTAACCGTTGTAGAAAAATGTATTTGAAGTTTTTTTCTTTATTTTTTTTTATGTAAATTTACCCTGCACCATTGAAATTTTGGTTGTTAACTTTTTAGTGTTCAATTTTTGGTCTTTGAAACGTGAAATTTCAACTCTATAAAACGGTTAATCTTACGTTATAATACAACAAGTATTACTTTTTTATATATTTATACAGAAAAAAGTTTTGGGCAAAACAATGACAAGGCTCCCCGTTTTGCAGGCCCCTGTTTGAAATGACTAGATGTAAATTTGGGCCTCTCATAGGAAAATCATTCAAAGATTTTTGATTGTAATTCTTTGCACTGCCATCAAAGACAACGCGGAGTTCGGTGGTTGTACTTTCTAATTTACAAACTGCACTGCGTGGTAGTAATTTGGTTCTGGCTGACTCAAAAATGACAATGAAATGGCTTTATGAGTATGTGACTCATACATAACTTGCTGAATAACTAATAAACTTTAGACCAGGATTATGTCCTATCAAAATTAGTAAGAGTTTGAAGTTTTTATTAAAAGTGTGATAAAAAATATAGTATTCTATTTAAAAAATAACAAAGTAGTGTAGTGTAAGGTAAAAATGGAACACTCTGTATAAATTAGAATAATTTACGTTAAATGCACTATCACATTGAGGGCTTTTTAACATAGGGGCGTATATTACATTTTTTTTTTGATTTTGAAATTTTGATGGTTTTAGGTTTATCTTATCAAACCAAATTTAAAACGCTCAAAATCTCAAAATCAAAGCAAATGTCACATACACCCCTACGTTATGAAGCCCTTGATATCATGTAACTTTTGTTTCAAAATGTTTGCTTTAACTCTTATAGTAAATGAGTTATTGAAATTTTCCACAGTAGTGGGACACCCTGTATAAAAAATAGTTTTGGGCGCCAAAAATAAGTGAATGAATGGTGGGATCATAAATTGGTACACAGTATAATAGTCAACAAAATTAGGTGATATTAATTGATGATTTATTATTATACTATTCACAGCGCAAGCGCTAGAATAGTATTATACGGTAGTTTAGAATTTCCCAAATTCGCCAAAAAACGTCCCACTTTGGTTTTTTGCAAATTTTAACTTTTTCCGACCCCTGATTTTTTTTCATAAATTGATTAAATCAATTTAGGCAAATATAAAAAAATCGTTCAGATGGATCGTTTTTTTTACGTTTTTTCTAATTTATTGTACTTATACTTATATAGTATATACTATGTTAGTAGGATGTGCCTGTAGAGCAGTAAATAGAAATATATATTTTATATATAGTATAGTAAATTTAAATTAGAGTAAAATTTTAATTAAAGTAAAATAATGAATTCAAGTAAAATACTAAAAAAAAGTAAAATAAAAAAAATCATCATATCTGTGATTTATGTTATGTAAATTTAAAAAATTAAAATTAATGTAAAATATAAGTTAAATTAAAGTAGTAAAAAAGTAAAAAAAAAGAACAACTTTATCTTATAAAAATTATTAAAAAAACAAATTAGTATGTAATATATTAAGAACTTTAAGTTCTTTGTATATATTTGTATATAAATGTCATTTACCATGTAAATTTTTTAAATTTAAATTTGGTTTATTTTATGATAGAAAAATGGGCTGTTGGCGTAAAATGTGAAAAAAAGGTATTAGAAGTGACCTCCAATTTGCGTCCTTCTAAAGAAAATGGAAGATTATTATTATGGATAAAATTATGTACATGTCATGATGGAGAGTAAAGAAAATATTGCCTTTTGCCATCTGTGAATTAAATTAAAAATAATCTAAATTTATTGTAATTATAACACTCTGAGTATGTATAAACTACCTTTTTAAAGGTCCAAAAATGAGTATAAACTAATAAACTAAACTAAATCAAATTTAATGTGAAATATTTAAGCTATTAATTAGAGGTGTCCCTCCATAAACTTTATATTATAATTATTATTAATTATTGATTATTAATTACACAGGTCAACATTTAGAATGGAAAAAAACACCGGACCAGACCCAGGTACCCAGGGGTTTTTGGGGTCACTGATTTCGAGGTCGGTCAAGCTCTATCACATCAGTTTCAAGGTCATTTGAAGGTCAAACCGAGAAAAGGTGGTTGAAAAAATCTGAAAAAAATCATAAATAACTTTTTGAGGTAGCTGATTCCGATGCTAAGGGTGGTCAAGCTCTATCACGTCAGTTTCAAGGTCATATGAAGGTCAAACTGAGAAAAGGTGGTTGAAAAAATCTGAAAAAAATCATAAATAAGTTTTTGAGGTAGCTGATTCCGATGCTAAGGGTGGTCAAGCTCTATCACGTCAGTTTCAAAGTCATTTGAAGGTCAAACTGAGAAAACATCTGAAAAAAATATATAAGTTTTTGGGGTCGCTGAGTTCGAATCCGGTGTTTTCTTACCCTTAAAAGGCATCCAAAGGTCGTTGCAAGGTCATTACTAGGAAATTTCGAGGTTAATTAGTGAGGAGAATGTCAAAAAAATTTATATGTTCAAAATATCAAAATATTCACTCGTTCAAGTAGCTTTCCGACAAAAGAAAGCAGAGTAATAGGTCGGCATCCTTCAATACCTTCTTTTGTGCTTCCTGATTTTCTTATCATTATAATTCTTCCTTCTTTCCATACTTTGGGAAAATATCCATGTTCCAAACAGTGATTAAATATTCTGGCCAAGAAGTTATCTATAATTGGACAAAGCACTTTTAGTAGCACAACTGGGATATTATCAGGTCCTGGAGTCTTTCTGTTGTTCAGTGCTCTAATAAACATGACTACCTCCTCTCTAGTTACCTCCCTAATGTCTGCCTCATTTGTAGTAATAAATCTAGCCCTTAACCTAAGTTCGGTCTGTTGGTCGGTGTCCTCTTCCGCTTTATCCTCTTTTACCCATCTATCAATTATTCTCTTAGCAGTCTCTTCTCGTTCTTCTGTGTACTGTCCGTTCTCAATCTCTATGGTGGACTCAATAAATTTGGACCCTAGTTTTTTTGTGGTCAACTTGTAGGGAAGACTCCAGGGGGAAGTATTTAGTTCAGTGGTAACAAACTTGTTCCATGATTTTAGTCTCACTGTCTCAATCTTATATAAGTGAGCCTCTTTGGCGGATTCGTATGCTTCCCTAAGCCTTTCTCTTTCCTCTCTTGCTCTTTGAAACGCTTTTCGGGCTGAATGAAGTCTTCTTTTGCTCTCCTCCGTTTGTTCATTCCACCAGGTGGGTTTGGATGTAAAGCATTTTTTCTTACGAAAACAGGTATCAGTAATGTTTTGTAGAAGCTTTGTGAAATTATTAGCTGCTGCGTCTAGTGCTACGATATCTTGAATGGGAAAGGTATTTTCAATTTCTTCTATTCCTCTTACTGCCATTTCCAGAGCAAGATTCCGGTCTAGATTAGTTTTGCTTCTAACCCACTTATATCTAAGACCAGATGCCGAGTTTGTAAATAAGTTAAAAGTTATTAACCTATGGTCGCTACCTGTACTATCAGAGTGTACTTTCCAATCAGTAATTTTATGCATTCCCAGGTCTGTTGTTACTGTGACGTCTATATTACTGGTTCCATGTACATTACTGAAGGTTCGAGGAAAGCCAGGTAGGTTAACAACATGTAGGTGTCTTTCCGAAAGAAATTCGGATATTTCGTTACCCCTAGCATCATTTCTGTCTGAGTTCCACAGGATGTTGCGAGCATTTGTGTCAATTCCTATCAATATAAGTGAATCAGAGATTCCTAAGAGTGCTTGAGTGAGTCCATTCAGGTCCGGAGCAATATCTCTTTGAGAATTGATAGGCGGCCAATATGCAGAAATAACAGTAAACTGTGGAAACTTTCCACAGCTGACTTTGACAACACATTGCTTGTCAGACGTGTGCTGTTTGACAAGTAGTCCATCAAGTGTGGGATTGAGTAGAATAACCGCGGCTCTAAACTCATTATCTGTACTAGCAAATATCTTGAATTTGCCACAGTGTGGAATATAGTAGGCTCCTTTATTTCCTCGTTTCCTGTACGGTTCTTGGATAATGAGTACGTCAATTTTTTGGTCGATAGCTGATGTAATCATGTCGGAGGTGGCTGTAAAATACTTTTGCAGGTTAACTTGTCCAAATTTTAGTGAGCCCATAGTATTGAAAGTAGTTTCAATTAGTTTCGTAATCCGTGTTTTCGACTTGCTCGTGCAACCTCCTCTTCATAACTCCACACCTGTTAGATCCAACGATATGTTTAACATCATCCCTCATGTTCCTAATATTGTTATATGACGTGCACAAAGTACAGACAGCTATATCGGGTTTGTCCTTATTAGGGCATGTGTTCGACTGGTGCTTATCCAGGCAATATTTACAGGCTGGATTGTGCTTTGAGTCATCGCACTTGGAAGCAATATGGCCAAACTTTAGGCACCTGAAGCACTGTGAAAAACGAACATGATCCCGTACCCAGACAGACAGACAGACAGACAGACAAAAAAAAAAAAAAAAGGAAAGGGGGAGCCCAGCACTGAAGGTACCCCACCTTGGTTTTCCCACCATGGAAAACCAAGGTGGCCACCACCCCTGAATAGCTGTACACAGTCTATTCAGTCCTCTGTAACCCTGTCCTTTTTTGAAATCCCAATCTTTATTTATTAATCCTAATACAATGGAATACAAATGCCACGGTTTGGTACAATACCTTATTCAAGGCCCAAACCCACAAATTTGCAGTGCGGACTAGCCGCAGCTGCAGGAGGTACCGTAACCCTCCTTTAATACCCACCCGGCACTCGCGCACTTAATCACGGGCACACTCACACTATACTTTTTACAGCTTACTGTTCAATTGCGTTCTTGTCTTCTGTCCCTAAATTCATCTGCAATAAAATTTTTGAGAAGATCCAGACTATCAATTTCCTGCAGATCCTGTACCAAAGAGTTGATACTTATAACGCCTACCAAGTTGCTTATAGTGTTTCTTTCATTAGCGAAATTTGGACAGTTTAAAATTCGGTGGATTGGGTTGTCTTCCTCTAGACACTCAAGACAGTTAGCGCTATTTATTTTTCCGACTCTGTATAGATGCTTTTGGAAATTACCATGCCCTGTTAAAATCTGTACAATTTCTCGATCCAGAATGAAATTCAAAGCCATTCGACGCTCAATGCTGGGGAAAAAGCTATGGGTTACTCTTCCTTGAGAAGCCTCGTCCCAAGTAAGCTGCCAAAGCCGAATTGTTTCCGCGGAAAGTGATCTTAGAGCTTCAGTTCTCGGAAGACCGGGTTCCAAATTTAGGTTACCATGCGAAGCATGAAGCCTCCTCCTGAGAAGCCTTTTAGCGTTTAGCTCGCTTAGCGTAATCGACATAGGCGGTATTTTGGCTAGTACGCAGGCGGCCTGGTAAGAAGTGGATGCGTACGTCCCGCTGATTATCCTCGCACATATTCCGCTAACACTGTTAGCCGTTAGCCGTTGTTGCTCTGGCGTATGTTGAGTATGCTCCCCAAATTTCATACCCGTATATAAGTGAGGGGATTGTAGCACGTTCATAAATAGTACGAAGGGAATTATCAGGGGGATTGTAGAGATATCTAGTCAGACTTTTGAGTTGCAAAAATGTACTCTTGGCTTTATCAGCCGCAAATTTAATATGAGCAGAAAAGTTACGTTTTATGTCCAAAATAAATCCCAAGTACTTAGCCTCTTGAACTCTTTTGATAATTCTGTTGTACAAACGAATGGCTGGCTTTCTTACCAATTTGGGTCCAAAGAGCATGTAGCAGGATTTATCATGGGAGAATTTCAATTTGTTAGTAGTTGCCCAATCTGTGATAATCGCCAAGTCCGCATTGGCTCTGTTTTCCAGGCTAGTTCTAGTCGGTGCACTAACAACATAAGCAAGATCATCAGCATATGCAATAATTTCTCCGTGACCCAGGATTGACATCAGAAGTTTTTTAAGTCCAGCGTTCCAAAGATGAGGGCCCATGACCGATCCTTGGCCACATCCTTTTTCCAGTTGTTTGGTGACCATTGCCCCAGCATATACTAGATGGGAAAACCGATCCTTAAAATAATTCTTAATGATACTAAGAATATGGTTTGGAACATTAGACTCGGCCAGCGAGTTGATAATAGTGGGCCACCAGATATTGTCGAATGCTCCATTAATGTCAAGAAGTACAATTAGCTTGTATTGATCAGGCTGCGCGTCAATCGCATCCAAGGTAGCACGGCAGGCAGTTATGGTACTTCTTCCTTTTGTAAATCCGTGTTGATTATTCCCAAATAAATTCTCAGCATTGTCCAACCTTTGTTTTATAACTTTTTCCAGTATTTTACCCAAAAAGGATAAAAGTGTTATAGGTCTGCAACCGTCCAACCCTTCCTTATTACTACTGGCTTTACGAATAACCACAATTCTGCCTTGCTTCCATACCTTAGGAAAAATCCCAAGTCTCAAACAAGCAGTGTAAAATCTAGCAAGAAAGTCAGCTAAAACTGGACTAAGAACTTTAAGAAGAATCACGGGTATATTGTCGGGGCCTGGAGCCTTCTTGTTACTGAACGACCTTATGTGAGAGACGACTTCATTAGCAAACACTTCTCGAACTTCGGTCTCGACAGTTGTAATAAACCTCGACCTTAATCTAAGTTCTGATTGTACATCCGTATCCTCGTTTACATTGTCCTCTTTAACCCACTTATTTATAATGGCGTTTGCAGTCTCTTCTCTGCCTTCGGTAAAACTGCCATCCTCTCTCTTTACTGTAACTTCTACAGAGCCAAAATCACGCTTTTTAGAGGCAAGTTTATAAGGTAAACTCCAGGGGGGAGTCCTTAGTTCATCGGAAACAAATTTATTCCATGACTTTTCTTTAACACTCTGAATCTTTAAGGAGTGAGATACCTTAGCTTCATCATAAGCAGTTTTCAAAGTTTCCCTGATGTCACCTCTAGCTTTTTGATAGGCTCTTCTTGCAGAGTGTAATTTTTGTTTGCTAGCTTCAGTGTGATCGTTCCACCACATAGGCTTGCTGGTAAAGAGTTTTCTTTTACGGAAACAAGAGTCTGTAATTAGCTGAAGCAGGTTGGTTAGATTTTCAGCAGCAAGTTCTAAATCGTCAGGGGTATCCAAGCTTAAACCATCCTCTAGATCATCCAATCCCCTTACTGCCATATCAAGGGCTAGATTACGGTCAAGATTTGTTTTGCTTCTGACCCATTTAAAGTTAAGGCTGGCGCCGGAGTTTGCTTGTAGAGAAAAAGTGATAAGTCTGTGGTCGCTAGTGGACAAGTCAGGATGCACCATCCAGTTACTTATCTTCTGCAGCCCAAAATCAGTCACGGCGGTAACATCGATATTACTACTACCTTCCGATGTGCAAAAAGTCTTGGGAAAGCCTGGCTGGTTTACGATGTGAAGCTCTTTTTCTACAAGGAAAGCTGCAATATCATCACCTCGGGCATCATTGTTATCCGAATTCCAGATTCTGTTTTTAGCATTAGCATCCATACCAATTAGAACAAGGCGATCAGTTGTAAGAGTAAGTGCCTGCCGTAGGTTATGGACATCTGGAGTAATATCTCACTGGCAGTTAGGTGGAGGCCAGAAAGCAGATATGACTGTGAATTCACTACTTTCGCACTTAACTCGTACGACGCACTGCTTGTTAGAGGTATGTTGCTTAATTAACATGCAGTTCAGAGTTGGATTAAATACAATTATTGCGGCTCTAAAATCTGTGTCTGTACTAGCGTAGACTCTGTACTGCGTGCAATGAGGTATATAGAAACTGCCGCTGCTACCCCTAGTTCTATAAGGTTCTTGCAATAAGAGAATATCAAGCCCCAAGTCAATAGCGGTGGTGATTATATTGGAAGTTATAATTTTTGCCTTCTGTAAGTTAACTTGTCCAATTTTTAGAGTACCTGCCCAGTTAGAACTACGATCAATTAGTTCAGTAATCTGTATTTTCCACCTGCTCATGCAACCTCCTTTCTACCACTCCACATTTAGCTGATCCTGCTGAGTGTTTGATATCCTCTTTTGTGTTCTTATTTTTATTATAGGTCGTACATAGAACGCAAACAGCCTCATCGGGCTTATCCTTCTTCGGACAAGTTGTAGACTCGTGCTTGTCCAGACAGAATCTACATGCCGGAACGTGCTTATCGGGGTCGCATTTAGAGGCGATGTGTCCAAACTTGAGGCATCTATAGCATTGGGATACCTGTACGTGGTCTCTAACTCCACACGTGTGCCATTGCAGTCCTATTTTTTCCCGTGCAATTAGCGCAGCTCTTGCTCTGGGGTCAGCTTCCACAACCCAGTGCACATAATGCCTATCTCGCTTCCCGAATTTGTAAACAGGTCGTATTGTTCCTATGTCGGTGTCCGGAAAATTTTCATCTTTGATTGCTGCTTCCAAGTCGCCTTCAGATATACCCACCGGAACATTGAAGATAGCCAGTCTCGGTTTAAGTTTATCCAGTTTGGATGTCTTGACTTTAAGATTTATAATTTCTTCAGCATTCATAATTTCTGACGTTTTGTCGTTTTCTGCCTCGATAACTATACCATCTCTATTTTTGTAGATTCTCGGTCTTTCCAGACCCAGCTTGCTTGGTACAATGCCTTTCATCACCTTATCCTTTAGTTGATCTGCGGTAGTATTTGGATCTTCCGGTTGCAAGAGAACTCTATAGGTTTTCTTAGGTACAGCGTTATTGCCAGTGGGCATACCGACTCGGGGAACAGCATTTCTTGCAGCAATTTGACTATAGGCTTGGGGGGTATAGTGTTATTGGTTTCTATAGTGCTCTTAACTTCCTTTATAGCTTCCCCCTGGGCCTTGCTGTGATAACTAATTGCTTCTTTTACCTGCTTCAATTCCTCTAACAAACTACCCTGGGAGCTTAAGACTTGACACACAATTTGTCCGTAGACGTCCGTAATAGCCGAGTTTAATTTTTGAATCAAGCTATGCATAGCTGTCCTAACGTCGAGATAATTTTCCCTTCGCAAGCCATTATTTTTGGATTCCATGTTTTTTGTGATAGTAAAAACGTCCGCTAGCTTTGATGAGAGAGCTTTTTCTTTACGTGCAGGAGGAGTGCCCTCTTTTCTTCTTCGCTTAGAGCCAGTTACTGGTGAAAAACTATCATCTAAGCCAGCAACATTTTTTGTATCTGAACCAATGTCATGCAATGAACTTGTAGTTTGTCCTGTATTTTCCTGACCGTCCGGTGGTTCAGGGTCCTTATGCAGAGGGTCCGACATTTGGAAACTACTTAAGCGATAATATCATACACAGTTCGTACATGAGTACCGGTAGTACCGGAGACTTCAATGCATGTATAGACACAAAACTTTGTTCTATACTTCTGCTCTCCTGATACACAAGATTGACTAAATACGTTACAAACGTCCTTAACTAATATATTTACAACTTAAGTCTATAGGGATTTATGTACAAAGGTCCTTAATTGTTAAATAAACATAAATAAACAAAGCGGGAGTACTTTGTATAACACGAGTGTGAGTCCTGTCTCCAATGTCTTGGAATTTCACAACACCGAACAGCCGGTTCAGTGGCGCAGCGGCAACGCTCCCGCCTCCGAATTCGAAGGTCCGGGGTTCAGCCCCCGGCCGGACCAAATAACTTTTTTTAATTTTAACGAAAAATTAAATTTAAATATTGTCAAAAACAACTTGGCCCCAAAAGTAGCAGATGTCTCACGAAAAATTAGCGAAGCACTAGCAGGACACTTGAACTTAACCTCAAAAACACTGACGGAGAAGCAAACGTCCACTCTCGACGGCTGCTAACGCAAGACAGACAGACAGACAGACAGACAAAAAAAAAGGAAAGGGGGGAGCCCAGTACTGAAGGTACCCCACCATGGCGAACCATGATGGCCAACGACCCCCGGATAGCAGTGAAGCTGTCAACCCGGTCCTCTGCAAAATTATAACCCTTTCCTTTTGCTGCATTGCAGCTTTAATAACACATAGCCTTTATTAATGACACAAGTGACATTTGAGCGAGGTAGGTACAATACCTTCAGGAAGGCCCTAACCCACTTAAGAATTTGCGGCGAAGCCGCGGGAGGTACCGTAACCCTCCCTCTATCCTAGACGCACTCGAACCATTGTCTATCCCATCACAACTTTTTGTACTTAAATTATTTAACACGCGGCACTTGTTACACTAACACACTGCAATGAACTGTTTGAGCAGATCAACTCTATCCAGTTCAGCTAGTTCTTCCACAATTGTGTCGATCCTTATATCTTCCAGTAACTCGAGAACGATATTTCGTGGTCCGTCGAATGTCCTGCAGCTTATGATTCTATGTACAGGATTGTCCTCCTGATTACAATCAACACAGTCTCCGCTTATTTCTTTTCCTACTCGTTTTAGATGTGCTTTAAAGTGCCCATGTCCTGTGAGTACCTGTGCCAATTCCCTATCTAAATTAAAATTGTTTAAAAACCTCCTGTCTATACTTGGGAAGAAAGCGTATGTAATTCTTCCTTGTTCGACTTCGTCCCAGGTTTGTTGCCATTGCCTTAATGTCTCCGCGTTGAGTAGTATTTTTGCCTCATTACGATTAATGCCTGGTTCCAGTTCAAGTTCACCGTGACTGGCGTTTAATCCACGACTGAGATCCCTTTTCGCTTTGAGCTCCTGTAGCTTTATGGATAAAGGAGGAATTTTAGCTAGAACACATGCAGCGTGGTAGGAAGTCGAGTTGTAGGTTCCGGCAATTACTCTGGCACAAGTACCACTGACACTATCTATCGAGCTCTTAGCCCTTACGTAAAACGAATAGTTTTCCCAAATTTCATGACCGTAGTTGACCATCGGAATTGTCACACTCTCATATATAGTCCTAAGCTCGTTCTCTGGAGGATTGTACAGGAATTTATTGAGGCTTCTAAGTTTTAAAAATGTACTTTTGGCTCTATCCGTAGCTTGCTTAATGTGTGCGGCAAAGTTTCGTTTGGTGTCGAGAATAAAGCCAAGGTACCTTGCGCTAGCAACCCTTTGTATTATTCTCCCGTACAATCTTATTGCTGGTCTGCGCAATAATTTTGGTCCGAATTGTAGATAGCAGGACTTTTCTTTGGAGAAGACTAGTTTATTGTTGGTTGCCCAGTCGGTAATAAGTCGGAGATCAGAATTCGCTCGGAATTCTAGTGTTTCCCTTGTCGGAGCACTCACGACGTAAGCTAAGTCATCGGCATATGCGACTAGTTCACCAAACTGTATACCAATGTTGAGCAGTTTCTTCAAGCCTGAATTCCAAAGAGATGGACCCATAACCGAGCCTTGACCACAACCCTTTTCAACATTTTTGGAGACCTCAACACCACGATATACCAAACTCGAAACGCGGTCTTTAAAATAACTCTTAATTATCTTTAGAATGTGATTTGGTATGTTGGAATCAGCTAAAGAGTTTATGATAGTGGGCCACCAGATGTTGTCGAAAGCTCCTTGAATGTCCAAAAGAACCACAATCTTATATTTATGAGGTTGGGCATCTATTGCACTAAGTGTGGCATTGCAGGCACTAAGTGTGTTTCGACCATGAACGAAACCATCTTGGGTTTCTCCAAAAAGATTGTCGTTCTCCTCAAGCCTTGATTTGATCACTTTTTCAAGAATTTTGCCCAAAAAAGAGAGTAGGGTTATTGGTCGACAACCGTCTAATCCTGCCTTGTTGCTACCTGCTTTACGTATGATAACTATTTTCCCCTTCTTCCATATTTTTGGAAAATAACCAAACTTTAAGCAATCATTAAAGAATTCTGCAAGAAACTCAGCAATGATAGGACACAGCACTTTAAGTAGGATAACTGGAATATTATCAGGCCCTGGTGCTTTTTTCTTGTTAAGGCTTCTTATGTAATAGGCTATTTCACCTGATGTCACTTCTGTAATATCCGTGTCATTAGTGGTTATATATCTGGATCTTAATCTTTGTTCTGTTTGTTGGTCTGTATCTTCTGCCTCGTTGTCTTCCTTTACAAACTTATCAATGACTGCTGTAGCGGTGTCTTCTCTACTTATTGTGTATACACTACATGTAGTTACCATCTATACCTTGAACAGTTGATTCGACAGTCCCAAAACTCTTTTTCTTTGAAGCGATTTTGTACGGCAGGCTCCATGGAGAAGTATTAAGTTCGTTTGTCACAAAGTTGTTCCATGATTTACGTTGGACAATTTCTATCTTTGTTGAGTGTGACTCTTTCGCTTGCTCGTAAGCGTCTCTAAGTCTGACTCTGTCATTTGGCCCAGCTCTTTGAAAGGCTTTTCTAGCTCTGTGTAATTTACTTTTGCTTTCCTCCGTTTGATCATTCCACCAAGAAGGTTTGCATACAAAGAGTTTTCTTCGGCGAAAGCACGTATCTGATATATTCGTGAGCAAAGAAGTAAAGCTTTCGGCGACTCTATCCAGCGACAATGCACTTCTAGGCATCATGTTTTCTTGCAGGTCTTCTAAACCACGTGTAGCCATATCTAATGCAAGATTTCGATCGAGATTGGTTTTACTTCTAACCCATACATACCTTCGAGCGTCCATTGAGCTAAGAGTTAGACTATACGTAATAAGCCGATGGTCGCTTCCCATACTATCTGGATGTACTCTCCAATCGGTAATGTAACGTAGGCCTAATTCAGTAGTGGTTGTAACATCTATGTTACTTATCCCCCGATGATTTGTAAAAGTATTAGCATATCCCGGTTGGCTGACAATATGCAGATCCTTTTCTGCCAACACGTTTGCAACCTCTTCGCCTCTGGTATCATTTAATTCTGAGTGCCATAACCTATTTCTAGCATTACTGTCAACACCAATTAGAATAAGTGAGTCGGTGGTTACGTTAAGTGCCTCTTTTAAGTTTTCTAAATTAGGTGTAATATCTCTTTCACTATTGATAGGTGGCCAGTAGGCTGAAATAACTGTGAGATTAGAATCTGCGCACTTAATTCTGACAACACATTGCTTATTAGAAGTGTGTTGCCTCACCAGAATACCATCTAATGTAGGGTTAAAGATAATTACAGCCGCTCTAAAATCGTTGTCCGTACTTGCAAATACTTTATAATTTGTACAGTTGGGGATATAGAACTTTCCGCTGGAGCCTCTTGTTCTATATGGCTCCTGTACCAAGAGTATGTCTAGCCCCATGTCAATTGCAGTAGTGATAATATCAGAGGTAGCAAGTTTAGATTTCTGTAAGTTGATTTGACCCATCTTCAGAATTCCTGCCCGGATGGATCTGTGTTCAATCAGTTCCGTAATTGGTATTTTCTACTTGTCCCTGCAATCTCCTTTTCATCACTGAGCATTTGACCGAGCCTGCTACATGCTTAACGTCGTTATTGTTATAAGCCGTGCAGAGAGTACAGTGGGCTTCCTCAGGCTTATCTTTCTTTGGACAGTATTTGGACTCATGCTTATCTAAACAATAACGGCAGGCAGGATCATGTTTATCAGGGTCACATTTGGAAGCAATATGTCCAAATTTTAAGCACCTGTAGCATTGTGAAATACGAACATGATCTTTAACTTCGCAAGTGTGCCACTGCAAACCAATTTTACCACGAGCAAGGAGTGCAACCCTTGCACCGGGATCAGCCTCCACCACCCAGTGAACGTAATGCTTGTCTCTTTTGCCGAACTTGTAGATAGGTTTAATCGAGCCAATGTTCACGTCTGAAAAGTTTTCTGCCATAATTGCTGCTTCTAGATCCCCTTCTGAAATACTAACTGGAATATTAAAAATGGCTAATCTGGGCTTTAGTTTATCCAATTTTGACGCCTGGACTTTAAGTTCCTTTAGTTCTTGTACTTGTAAAATTTCAGCCCTTTTGTCGTTTTCAGCCTCAATTACACACCATCTCTATTCTTGTATATTCTTGGCCTGTCTAGTCCTAGCCTGCTTGGTACGATACCTTTCATAACTTTATCTTTAAGCTGGTCAGCAGTGATATTTGGGTCTTCTGATTTTATAAGAACTCGATATGTTTTCTTAGGAATGGCGCTCTTTCCGGTGGGCATAGTTACTTTGGAAACGGCGTTCTTGGCGGCAATTTGGCTATACGCAGGTGCAGCAACAGCATTGGATTGCAGTGAATTTTTAAAGTCAGCAATGGCTGCGTCTTGTATTATACTTTGGCTTTCAATGATGTTCTTAATTTGTTTGATTTCTTGTAACAAGTTACCTTGATTACTTAAAACCTGACACACAAGCTCTCCATAGACGTCTGTAATGGCTGCATTCAATTTCTGAATTAAAGTATGCATACTTGACAGACAGCACATTGTCTCTTTTGAGTCCGCTGTTCTTCGATTCCATCAACTTTGTTAAGGCAAAAACATTACTTAATTTCGAAGAAAAACTTGTGTTATCATTACGTTGGCCGGGACTACCCTCTTTTCTCCTACGCTTCGATCCAGATACAGGCGAGACGTTATCATTTAACTCAGCAGCAGCAGCAGCAGCAGCAGCAGCGGTAGCAGCAGATAAGGCAGCAGCAGCAGCAGCGGTCGCAGCGACAGCAGCCCCTGGCTCCTCGTTCATTGCCAATGTTATTTGCGTAGAACTGGATAAGGGATCACTTGCATTTGACTCTTTATTTTCTAGGGGATCATGTGGTTTTGGGTCCTTATTTGGAGGGCCCATCCTTTTAGATAGCTTGCCGAATTTTTAAATCACAAAATTAGTGACTGCAACGATACAGCAGACACAAAACCTATGGACAGACAGACAGACAGACAGACAGACAGACAGACAGACAGACAGACAGACAGACAGACAGACAGACAGACAGACAGACAGACAGACAGACGGACAGACAGACAGACAGACAGACAGACAGACAGACAGACAGACAGACAGACAGACAGACAGACAGACAGACAGACAGACAGACAGACAGACAGACAGACAGACAGACAGACAGACAGACAGACAGACAGACAGACAGACAGACAGACAGACAGACAGACAGACAGACAGACAGACAGACAGACAGACAGACAGACAGACAGACAGACAGACAGACAGACAGACAGACAGACAGACAGACAGACAGACAGACAGACAGACAGACAGACAGACAGACAGACAGACAGACAGACAGACAGACAGACAGACAGACAGACAGACAGACAGACAGACAGACAGACAGACAGACAGACAGACAGAGAAATGTGAAAAAATCGGAAAAAAAATTTGAAAAAAAAAATGTGTATTTCAATACTTTTAATTTTACAAAAAAATACAAGGAATTCAAAAATCTATATGTCGAGAAGCTACTGTCAGAGTAAGTGCGCGAAAAAAAATAAAAAGGTTAAAATTAAAGTGCAGAGTTTACTTTATTGCTCATTTGTGGCAAAACTATCAAATTCTTTTAAAAACTTTATACTTAATTGGCGTGGTCCATTGAAATTCGTCCAGCATAGGGCGCTCGACTATTTTTAAATTCAATAATTTTTTGCCTGTTGTTAAACCTATATATGTGTACTCTAAAACCATTTTTGTTTTATTTTTATATTGCTTCGTTTGGGGGTGCCAACCCTCCAAAATTTGAATTTTTCTGATTTTTGGATGTTGGGAAACTTGATATATCTTGGTTGTTAAATGAGATAGCGATATGGAACAAACGTAGGTTTTTTAATCAATTATTGGGCTACCTTTCTTGCTGAATACACTTTTTTCCCAAAAAAATTAAAATAGGTTAAAATGATATAAAATTCAACAAAATCACGATTTTTAAATTTCAATATTTTTTTATAGGGCTGACTTAAGGGTTCAATTTTTTTGTAAAAAGTTCTATATAATTACTATGAACTGTAAAAGTTTTAAACCAAAATATTTATTTATAAATTTTGTACAGCACTTTGAAAATATTACTTTTTCGAAAATACCCTATTTTGAGCCTCTATTACTCAGTCTTGACCAATTTTAAAAATCTGACACACACACGAAAGCTCTATATGTTAACATTCCAGAAAAAAAAAATCAAGAATGTGTTTTGCCTTAAAATGAAAATATAATTAAAACAAAATGACTTAAATCGAAATATTTTATTATTTGAATTTGTTACTAACCTTTGTGCGTTTAATTAATGTTACGTAAAAATACCCTTAAATAAAGTATTTTATATAAAAAATGAAAAATATATACTTATCAGCATTTTCTATTTTTTTTTGGGATTTTTTCTTTGGCTGTACTTTTTACTTTTTTCTTTATTGTTTGGTTTTTCTTGTACTGAAGATTCTTTTTTATATCCAGATTCTTCTTTTTAATGAGTTTTTTTCTACAATACTTAGTTTTCTTGATAATCTTTTTTACTTTTATTATTAATGCTTCCTTAAATTCTGTAGATTGGGAAGTTTTGTAGCATCTAATAATTTCTTCCGAAATAAGTACAAATCGGTGATATTGCCTAGTTTCAGGTATCGAAATACAGTTTTCAAATCTTGGTTTAAGAAAATCATTATGGTCTTGTATTTCTTTGGAATCTACGTATATATATGTAACGCCAGTTATATTTTCTTTACAGTATTTAAACATATCCTCTGTATTTAAAATTTGATTATCTATCGTTCTTTGTAGACTGGACTTCGTCAGTTTTCTCTTTGTTGTTCCTCCCACTCTTGCTTGTGTTTGCATAGATTAAGGAAATTTTTCCTGTTTTTGTGTTGACTGCTTGCTCCATCGCTGAAGTAAATTAAACTGTTTATCATTGGAACCTTAGTTTTAATATCATTTATGACATGTTTTTGAAATGCATAAACAGCGACAGTATTATGTTCAAGATGATCACTTATTATACATAAACTTCGATGCTTAACTTCATCAAGCTCTTTGTCATAATAATAATATATAAAAGGATGTATTGTCGCTTGCTTCTTCGACCATTGGTGACTTTGAATTTCCTCTTGAATAATGAAAGAGAAATTTTCAGAAAAATCACCCATGACAATACATTCTGTTTCAGAAAGCTTATTTTTCTTTTCTTTAAGAAACCGAGATTGTTCTTTGGAAATAAAGTGATGCTTTTTTAAAACATCAAGCTTACCAACCAGTGAGTTAAAAAATTCATCACTTCTTTGAATAACTGTAACCATTTCAGCTCTGTCTGTTGTTAGCCACTGCTTATAGGTCACATCATCGGGCATATCAATAATTTCATCTGACTCCAAAAAAAGTTCGAGGAGAAAGTGTTTTTTAGGACAATTATTACAATTTCCTATCATGCAATTATAATTAGTTAGGTCACAAACCATAAACTCTAATAAATCCTTATAATCAGCATGATGATGATACGTGCAGACGCAAACGGTATGCGTACCAGAAGCAGCAGCTAGAATGCACCATTTTGGCCGCAGTTCACAGAACTTTGACCGCCCGATTTTCCATTCAGGATGTTTTTCTTTAAATGCTACAAACAACTCGTTCAAGTCACATAAAACCAATCGCTTCTGCTTGTGTTCTTTTACATTATTAATCTTTACTGAAACTGAGTCGTTTTGGCCAGGACACATTCTACTGTTTTCGTCATCCTCATAAAAGGCTATTACTTTTTCTATCGTTTCATCTGAAATTCCATCCCTTTTATATTTTACCAATTCAGGCATAATTCCTTGTTCTTTTATCAATCTTCTTGTCAGCCTAACCAAATGATGGGAAACAATAAGCTCTGTGCATATTTTTTGTTTAGACCATAAATTAGGTAAAAGACTAATTATTTTAACCTTTTCTTCCTTCTTTGCATTTTCGCATTTTTGTTTTAACTTTTCTATAAACCCTTTATATTCTAATTCTAAAGAAGGGTTGGGCAAGCTTTGTTCTTTGCAAGGTAATACTTGGTCAAAAGAAAGTTCCAAATTTTTTCTAAAACTGACATTAACTTTGTTTAATTTTGTTTCTAATTTCTGTTTTCTTTTTTCTGTGCTGCATTTTGTAATTTTTGATATGGGGGATAAGCCCAAAGATGAACACACAGATTCTATTTTATCTAAACTTTCCTTCGGTGATATAAAAGGTTTTTCTGCATGACACTTGTACTCGTGGTGCCACTATCGTCAAAATTGTCTATATCATTCAAAATTTTCTTTATTTTCTTCGTTAATTTTTGACTTAATTTTTCGACATGATAAACACAAAGATTTGCCAGGTATTATGTGTAGAATCTTCGTTTTTAACATCTTCAAGCGAAATTTCCCTTAGATGTGTATGTATTATTTTTTTGTGTCGATTGAAGGGATCACAGCATTATCGTCCAAAGATGCTATGATAATATTTTAAGAACATGATATTCACAAATGGACACTATATCTCTTGATTTTAGTAAAATTTGATCTTCACAGCTATATTCATTAAAAAGCTTTATTCTTTTTTTTACAACTCCATAACAATTCTTGTGGCATTCTTCACTGATATAAGTTCCAATAGAGCACTCCATACTTAAACATACGTTTATGTACTAAATTATTACTTTAAATGCCTGTATTTATATATATATATTTCTTAAACTGTAATTAGAATTCAGATTTATTATCCCAAAATAAGTAGTGGAAAAAGGGAGATTAGCGTTTATTTCTATATAAATTTAATCCTTTAAAAGGCTTAGTGCTCATAACTGCTTTAAATCGGTAATTATAATATAAAATAATAATAAAATATACATTATTTTTATAAAATAATCTTAAGATAAGTATTAAAAAGGTATATTTTCAAAGATAAAATGATTAAATTTAGGTGATATATTTTTCGATTTAATTTTAATTTAGGGCAAAACACATTCTGGAAATTTTTAGGTTGGTTCGCTTTCATGTGTTAAAAATTCAGATTTTTAAAAATGCAGAAGTATATATTTTTAAGTATTTATATAAAATATTGTATTTTAAGATATTTTTACGTACCATTAATTATACGCACAAAGGTTAGTAACAAATTAAAGTAATAAAATATTTGGATTTAAGTCAATTTTGTTTTAATTATATTTTCATTTTAAGGCAAAACACATTCTTGATTTTTTTTTTCTGCAATGTTAAAATAGAGAGTTTTCATGTGTAAAAATTTCAGATTTTTAAAATTGGTAAAATCTGAGTAATAGAGGCTCAAAACAGGGTATTTTCGAAAAAGTAATATTTTTAAAGTGCTGTAAAAAATTTATAAATATATATTTTGATTTAAAACTTTTACAGTTCATAGTACTTATATAGAACTTTTTACAAAAAAAAATTGAACCCTAAAGTCAGCCCTATAAAAAAATATTGAAATTTAAAAATCGTGATTTTGTTGAATTTTATGCCAAACTTTGAATGCCATTTTAACCTATTTTAATTTTTTTGAGAAAAAAGTGTTTTTGGCAAAAAAGGTAGCCCAATAGTTAATTAAAAAACCTACGCTTGTTTCATGTCGCTATCTCATTTAACAACCAAGAAATATCAAGTTTCCCAACATGCAAAAATCAGAAAAATTCAAATTTGGGAGGGTGACCACGCCCAAACGAAGCAATATAAAAATTAAAAAAAAAAATGGTTTTAGAGTACACATATACACGGTGTCCCACGGTAGACAAATCAGTCAAATTGTGGCGTTATTATCAAAGCTATTAAAATATATTTTTTACCAGTCAATATAGACCTAGTTACCTTCAATTTACGCCAGAAAAAAGTGTTGTACTTTTTTCTGTTTTTAGGCTAGAGCAACAAACAGAATTTTTTTTTAGCATAATAACATTTTTTAACGCCAAAATTTAAAAAAATAATATCATTTCTTTATCATATGATAGTTTTTTTTACTAAAAACAATAGTTTTCTATTTAAATTTTTAATTTTAGAAAACGGTAAAAAATGGTAAGTGCATTATGGAATGACCCCGCTAATGTAAAAGAGAGGATGATATGAAAATAAATGTTTGCAAATATGACGTTCACGATAAAAATAAATGTCAAATCTAATGTTATAAATTAGATTTTTACTTAGACTTAGTAAGGACCTTGTGGACTAGGGTATTTTATACTACAGAGTGTATTACTTAATTACTAATAAATTTTGATTTTTTGCGCTCAATCAAATTTTTTAATTGGTATGATTGGATTAATCTTAGATTAATCTTAGCAGTTTTTTTTACAAAGTCAAGTCTATATCATAATGAAAGTATTGGTAAAGCAAGTTATTATAAAACCTATTGGACAACTTATGATAAAACATGTTTTATAATTATTAGATTTTAAAAAACATAATTAATTAGCTTGTAAAGAACCCCCTTCCCTCGCAGTTGCATGAAGTTGCAGCTGGTTCATATTAGCAGGGCCGGATTCAGGGGGGTGCAGGAGGTACAGATTACCCGGGGCCCGGGCTCGAAGGGGGCCCGGCGACAGAAGTTTTTAAAAAACAGTTTATTTATTTATACTCCCCCAGATCGATAAGGCGTCAAAATGAGCAAATAAGTAGATCTCGTTCCAAATGGGCAATAGAAAAAATTTCGCCGCGGCAGCGCTTAAGCCTTTTTGGATTTTTGTAAAAAATAATAGTGCACTGTTACTAGTGTTTTAAAATTTGTAAAAAAATTCGCCCGCGGCGCTAGGGCTAATTTACCTACGTATTTTTTTTAGTTCAAGCTTGCAAAGGCTTAAAATTTGTAACAAAATTGCCTGCGGCGCCAGAGCTATCAAAATTGAATAAAATTTCGCCTGCGGCGCTAAGACTTTATTATTTTTTACATACTTAAGCTTGCTGAACTATGAAAATAAAACAGTCAGAAATTAACATAATTTGGAAAAATTTTCGACTGCGGCGCTTAGTTAATGAATGGGGGCGCCGCTTCGGCCCTCAGTGCCTTAGCTGCAGGCCTGCATGGGACAATTATGTTTTGAAAAAATGGGGGCCCGAGTAAAAAGTTGCACCGGGGCCCGGGCTGGCTCTGTCCGGCCCTGCATATTAGGGTCACTTCATCTAGTCCTACTTCGTGCTTTTGTTCTTAGTCGTTTGTTTTGTTTTTTTGAACCAAACCAGACCAAAATTAGACCAAATACAGAAGAACAAAGGAAAAAAACTGTCATATTATGGGCAATTTAGTCAATTAATTTATTGTTATGTAATTAATTACGTACATTTTGGTTGGAATTAAAAGTTAAATGATACTAAGAATAATTCTCATAAGTTAAAATATCAAATTGATTGTTATTATTAATATTATTTATTAATATGCGAAACGCAAGACGTATTTATGATATTTGAATTAATTATCTCATCATTGTGTCAAATTCCATACATCTATAAAATATTACGCCTTTCTAGAATATTTTCAGTGTTATTAGAATTGTTTTGTACAATATTTCAAATAAATCCATGTTAGTCCTTAGGTTTTCCCAAATCACTCCAGTTCTGATGAAAAAAGGTCAAAATTACGCATCTAACTTCAGAGAATCATGGGAATATAAATGCCATTTCACAAAATCTATTATTAGCAAATAATTCTAATTCTTTGCGAGTCTTCCACGATTCAAATGGATTCAAATCAAGCAGCAAGTTAATATGTATCTGCATTGATACTCTTCCCCACATCGTCTACATAAGAAGCCCCCATTTTTAACATGATAAAGCAATTTAATTTTGTTTAGATGTCTGAGTCTGTCTGTGTATCTATCTGTCTTTTTGTAAAGTAGTTAGTCATAGTCGTTTCGTAAATGTTCAAAAGTTCTCCCATCCTCCTGAATACACATAAAAAGCCTACTTTCAAAATTATGTCTGACTCGTTGAAGCATTACCGGTGTTATTTTGTTAAATGCTTCAACGATTCTTTGACGCATATTTTCAGAAGTGGTGGGAGCTTGTCGGTAAACCCTGTCCTTTACAAATCCCCACAAAAAAATATCACACGGGGTTAAATCGGGTGATCTTGCTGGCCAGGCAATTTGACCACTACGACCTATCCATGTATTATAAGTCTCATCCAAAAAAGTCCTCACCTCATGAAAAAAATGAGCAGGAGCCCCATCCTGCATAAAAATTATGTCATTTCGCAAATTTAGTGGTACGTCTTCTAAAAGTTCCGGTAATTCATCACGCAAAAAATTTAGGTACATATTCCCATTTAGATGCCCATTAAAAAAGTAAGGTCCAATAACCGAATCCCCCAGTACCCCTCCCCAAAGATTTAAAGACCAAATCCGCTGGTTGTCAACATGCCTAACCCAATGCGGATTTTCAACAGACCAATAATGCATGTTATGCCTGTTGACAACTCCATTGCTTTTAAATGTAGATTCGTCACTAAACAAAATTTTGGTAGAAAGTCCTCGTCATCCCCTGTTAATTCCAAAAGTTCATCAAAAAATCGAACCCTATTTTCAAAATCCCTCCCATGTAACTCTTGATTAAGACATAATTTATACGGATGTAATTTAGAATTTTTAATAACCCTACTAACTGATGTGCGTGATAAATGATGTTCCCTTGCGATTATCCTTGTAGACGTGTGGGGATCATTGATAACTGCTTCTTGAATTATAGTTATAGTTTCAGGATCTTTGGTTACTGGACTTTCGCAAACTTTTTTTATGTCCCTCACTCCTCCAGTATCCAAAAATAAATTAACAATTCTTCGTACGCTAAAGTAACTTATACTATCATCGGGGAACTTTTCTACTATTCTTCTCGTTGTTTCTCTTAAATTTCGAGCACATTCTCCATAAGTTAAAATAATTTCTTTCTTTAATAATAATAATAATAATAATAATAATAATATTTATTGCATTTAAGTTTCACAATATAAATAATAAATAATTTGCAACAAATATGCTAATATGCACTAAAATTTACAAAGTAAATTTGAATGTGCGTATATAAAAAAAAAAAAAAAAACATAGAATACATCAAATACATAATATTAAATACTACATTTTATACATAAAACAAAATAATTATAAGTGTTTGGGGAGGTAGATTGGGTAAGTATACACTTTAAGTAATGCTGTAGAATTTATATAGACAGAGTTATAAATAAGAATACATTTATTTTTGCTTTTTTATTTATTTTTTTTTTTTTATTTTTTTTAAAGGAGTGAGTAATTTTACCGAGTTAGACATTTTTCAGATCTATAATATTATGGACGTATACTCTAGGTAAGTTAATAATATAGTTTTTACATGTTGTTTTAAATGAATTTAGTACTAAAATATTTTTTATTTCAGGAGGAAACGAATTATAAACCCTTGGGCCCAGGTATTTGCTGCTTCTTTGACCAATAGTCTTAAATACTTTTGGAACAAGTAAGTTTTTATTATTTCTTGTAACTGTCGATCTAAATTCTTTTTTTGCAGAGTGCATATGTATACTTAAGGATAGATAATAAAGCTGCCTGCAGTCCATTCTTCTTGACAATGAGAAGATTTCATCAGACGGGTAAGTATAACTCTTTTTGTGAATAACTTTAAGTATTCTTTTTTGGGTTATTTCCAGATCTTCTAAGAAACTCCTGTATACCCCACCCCAACCTAGTATACCATACCTCAAGTGAGATTCTACTAGAGCACTATAAATCATATTGAGTTGTTGAAGATTAAGAATTTGATTTAAAATTTTAAAATAGGGAATAAAACATCTAATTTTACTATTAATTTGTTTTACATGCAAATCCCACCTGAGGTGCTGATCTATAGTGATTCCCAGGAACTTAGTAGATTTGGTATTTTTTATGGAGAAGTTATCATCTTCAGTAAAAAAAGTAAGTATATCCAACTCTGGTATACTATTTGAGTAGCATCCGAATGTCATAAATACGGTCTTGTCAAAATTTAGTGTTAAAATATTGTGGTCAAACCAGCTCTTGATAAGAACAAAGTCAGACAGGACCATACTTATGAGTTCTTCCCAGCTAGTACCCTTATATAGTACAGTGGTATCATCAGCGAAACTTATGATTTTGCCTCTAGTTTTTACTAAAAAGAGGTTATTTATGTATAATATAAATAGTAGTGGCCCCAATATAGTGCCTTGTGGTACACCAAATTCAGGTGAAAGTGGGTCACTCATGTGTTTTCCTATTTTAACAAACTGTTCTCTATCTTTTAGGTAACTTCTAATAAGTTTTAACAAGGTACCCCTTATACCCAACCGTTCCAATGTATTGATTAACTTCTCATGACAGACAGTATCAAAAGCCTTCGCAAGGTCTAA
Organism: Brachypterus glaber; assembly: GCA_958510825.1. Classification (NCBI taxonomy): domain Eukaryota; kingdom Metazoa; phylum Arthropoda; class Insecta; order Coleoptera; family Kateretidae; genus Brachypterus; species Brachypterus glaber. Next base: position 29,751,399 of record OY294049.1, on the reverse strand, counting down.
GAATATACATAAGGTAGGTATACCTTTATCTAGAGAGTCATAAAGATCATTAATTAGATCAGTTATAGCATGTTGCGTAGACTTACCCTTTTGAAAGCCGTACTGCCTGTCAGAGATAATCAAATACTTTTTAATAAAATTCTCAATTCTGTTTTTTACAAGTGTTTCAAATACCTTGGTAAAGTTGGTTATAAGGGATATAGGCCTATAATTGACAGGGTCCAGTTTGTCACCTTTTTTATAAATTGGCACTACTATTGAGGTTTTAAATGCCTTCGGACACACTCCTGAATCAAATATTTCATTCATAAGTTTCGCCAATGGATACTCTATAGAATTTGAGATATTCTTTATTATTTGACTGGAAATTTCATCAATTCCTACAGATTTCTTATTTTTAAGGTTTTTTATTACTATACTGATTTCTTTAGGGCTGGTGGGCATTAAAAACATAGAATTAGCAATTTCTAATTTATTCTCTTTATAATTGTTAAGTTTTTTAATTTTTTTAGCTAGTTTCCCTCCCATTTTAATGTAGTGCTTATTAAAAATATTGCAGATTTTCTCCTTATCTTTGACTATATTATTTTTATGCCGTAGTTCATTAATTTTATTTTTATTTTCGCCGGTTTTAGTGTTTTTAAGTTCGTTTATCGTGTTCCACATTTGTTTGTTACTATTGCTATTTTGAATTTTATTTTTATAATAATCGCTTTTTGCTTTAGATATTATTTTGTTTAATTTATTTCTAAAGGAGTTGTAGGTAGCTTTAATATTTTGATCTTTTGTAACGTAAAACTGTTTTAAAAGATTATCCCTGTTTATTATGGAATTAATAATTCCTTGAGTAATCCAAGGCTTACGTTTAACTTTTTCTTTCCTAATTTTTTTGCAAATTGTGTTTTTAACTATATATTTTTTAACTGTATTAATAAAGTTATTTGTTGCAGTTTCTACGTCACTATTGAGAAGAGAGTCCCAGCTAATATTATTTAAATCTTGATTTAATGTTTTATAGTTAATTTGCTTAATAAAATTATTTTTACTCATTTTATGTTTTATTTTTTGACCCATTATTATTTGTACCGCCGTTGGATAATGGTCGGTTATGTTAGTACTTACGGTTATAGGTATGATGAAATCTTCCAAATTATCTTTTGTTTTTATAAATATATGGTCTAAACAGGTGCCGGATAATTTTCTTGTAATATTGTTAATAAATGACTTAAACAAATTTTCATTCATGATATTAAGGTATTCGCTTGCTGTCGAATCAGGGTTTAAAATGTCAATATTTAAGTCTCCTGTTAATAGACATATTTCATCCCTAGTTACATTATTTGCTAGATATTTATCTAGGTCAGTTATAAACTTTCTTTCATTTACAGGATTAAGTCTATAAATACCCAGCAAATTTATAACGCTATTATTAAAATTAATTTTAGCATTTATTACCTTACATTCATCTATGTACTCCAATTTATAAGTGTATTCAAGACCATCTTTCACGAACAATATCACACCGTCATTTTGATTGTAAACCCCTTCACTATAAATTATGTTATATCCATCCAGTTTTATATATTCTGCATTAACTTGCCTAGTTTCAGTCAGTAAAATACAATCAAATTTATCCGAAAACTGTTCTAAAAAAATTTCTAACTCTGGTAAATTTTTATTAACACTTCTTATGTTTAGATTAAGCAATTTAAAATTTAAAGTATTCTTATTTATTTCGAATACAGAATTACATTCTACAGCATTTTCTACAAACTCTGTTCTTATATTATTTTCACTAAAGTCCCGAATAAAAGGATCCATTTAAGCAATATAACACAATAACTTTATACCCAATCTTATCTTCTTACAAAATTCACTCTTAGATTACAGAAATAAAATCTTAAAACTAAAATACACAAAATATTAACCTATAATTAACAAAATTAAAATAATAAAAATGTTTGTGCCACTATATGTATGTGGAGATTATGTTTTTTTATATGTACCAGGAGACCCAGCATTCACCACGGAACGTAGAACTCGAGATGCTTGTGGATTTTTGTTGTCTACTTTGTTTTTTTTGCTAGGATCAGTAAGGATTAACGATTCCTCTAAACGTCTCTTGTTAGGATTTGTATTTGCTTTTGCCTCTTTTTCTTCAGTTTGATTTACTCTCTCTACGTTGCTGTCTTTTGGTCTTATGTTCTCTCTATCTTCCTTTATGATTTCTAACTCTTTTTCCAAATTATTTTCTTGTGGGTCTTGATTTGTTACTTTTATTTCAGGTACAGTGTTCTTTAGTTGTTGATAGGTAAATTTTTCGCCGTTTATAATAAGTATGTTATCTCTTAGTTTGGTACTTAAATTTTTTTCTTTAGCAGCTTTGTAATGTTGCAAAAGTAATTTTTTCTCGTCCCTTTCTTCCTTGGTCAAGTCACTTGATATAGAGATGTTAGTGCCTTTTAGTTTAGCAATATTTTTGAAGATGTCTTGTTTTCTTATATTTGAGACAAAATTGACCAGAAGTGGGCGGACAGTATCTCCTTTTTTACCTATTCTATAAATTTTATTTAGGTCTTCTCTGCTTATGTTTATTTCTAATTTAGTTTCTAAAAAGTTTTTAAATACGTCCAGATCAGAACCGGTTTCGCTTAATCCGTAGATTATAATGTTGTTACTTTTTTGAGCTGTTTCCACGAATCTTAGTTTATCTTTCAGTTGTTTATTTTCTAGCTCTAGGTTTATAATTTTTTCAGTATTTTCCTTTAGTTTCTCAGTATTTATATTAATAGATTTTTGTATATCCTGTATGGAATTTTTAATTGATGAAAACTCTTCTTTATTTAGCTGTATAGATTCTAAAAGCGTCGCCATTAATTGTTCATTTGTTATTTGGGTTGCCATTTTGCTTACGCGTTAAATACGTAAAGTATTTTACGAAATGCGAAGAGCTCCGTATACGAGTGCATATGACACCGGTCCTCCACGCGGCGGTCCCCGGTTCGAGTCACGGCAGGATTAATGCTTTTTTTTCTTTTTTATTTTTTTTCCAAAATTTATTTATTTATTTTGATATGTGCCTTTATTTTTTCCCTTTTTTTTTCTCAATTTTTTAAATCAAGTTTTCTTCACAGTTTGTTCACAGTTTGGACATTAAATGCACGTAGTTAAAACCATTATTGTTAAAAATATCCCACAAACTTGATATTTACTTTACTTCTAAAGTTATCATTTTGGCATTCAAAACTTGGTTTTATAAAAATCTTGCTTTGTTAATTTTTTGATTATAATGTAAAATCAAATTTGACATTTATTGTAATCATATACGACTTATTTAAAAAATTTAATTTCAAGGCATCCTACTCATTTGCCATAGCGGGGTTATTCCATTATGCAATTGCCCTTTTTTAAGGTTTTATAAAATTAAGAATTTAAATCGAAAATTATTGTTTTTAGTGAAAAAAACTATCATATGATAAAGAAAAATTGTTACTTTTTTTTTAATTTTGGCATTTGAAAGTATTGTTATGCTTTTAAAAGTGCATGTGTGGAGCTCTAGCTCAAAACCAAAAAAGAGTAGAAAACTTTTGTTTTGGGTCAATTGAAGATAATTAGGTCCATATTGACTGGTAAAAGTTTCATGTTGATATCTTTGTTAATAACGCCACAGTTTGACTGATTTGTCTACCGTGGGACACCGTGTATAGGTTTAACAACACACAAAAAATTAATTTATTTGGAACTGGTCGAGCGCCCAAATAATTTAAAATTGGACGGTTCTCAATGGATTACTTTAATTTGTAGATTATAAAATTCTCTACAAAAATATTTATACAAATATTTTTTTATTTTGCTTAGTTTGTTCCTAAAAAGTAAATAAATGAAAAAGATATAAAATTAAAGTACACAGTGTAAACTTTTTTCCCGAGACCAAAAAATATATTCTTCTTATCAATTTAAAGGCGCAGAATCCAAATTTGACCTTAAAAAAAAATATTAATTATTAATTATTAATTATTAATTATTAATTATTAATTATTAATTATTAATTATTAATTATTAATTATTAATTATTAATTATTAATTATTAATTATTAATTATTAATTATTAATTATTAATTATTAATTATTAATTATTTACATTTTGTTTACATTTTGTTTAACCAGGTACTATTCTACTTAATTAAGCATCCCCTAAGTCCAGGACTTGTATGGGCTAGTAGTAGAGGGAACCACCGGCTTTAATTGACTTTCGAACCAATTTTTAATTTAATAATTTTTAATTTAATTAATAACACTAGGCAACACGGTTTCTTGCCCCGATTGGAGTCATATGTTTTTTAACTAATTTTGGGTCGCTGAAACCGAATCTGGCCTCAGAATATTTCTATTACCTAAGTATTCTGAGAAAAATAAGATAAAAATGTTAAAAAATCATTATTTTATCTCTCTTTTTCTAAAATCATGGGAGACAAAAATATTCCAAGGACAAATTTGGATTCGGCGACTCAATATTAGTTAAAAAATATCCAACTTAAAACAGAATCTTTAAATTCATAGGTAGAATAAATAGGGATATTATGAAAAAAAAAAAAATATTAAAAAAAATGGATAATGTGACAAAACTAAGTAGGGGTGGAGGGTAAGAAGAAGGGTGCATAAGGGGACCAGCTTATCGCCACGTACTCATGCTAAAAATTGTCAAAAATCATTACTAGGGGGTCAAAAATGAACTAAAAAAATGTTACGTATTATGGTTCTTATGTAATAAAGTAACACTTTTATGATGTAGAACCATTAAAACAACAAAAAAAATACACATTATTTTGTTTTATAAATTATTTTTAAATTGGCATAATTGCATGTACTAAAATTTAAAAAATAAGACTTTGAATTTGAATTTTTTTTAAGGTCAAATTTGGATTCTGCGCCTTTAAATTGATAAGAATATATTTTTTGGGCTCGGGAAAAAAGTTTACACTGTGTACTTTAATTTTATATCTTTTTTATTTATTTACTTTTTAGGAACAAACTAAGCAAAATAAAAAAATATTTGTATAAATATTTTTGTAGAGAATTTTATAATCTACAAATTGAAGTAATCCATTGAGAACCGTCCAATTTTAAATTATTCGGGCGCTCGACCAGTTCCAAATAAATTAATTTTTTGTGTGTTGTTAAACCTATACACGGTGTCCCACGGTAGACAAATCAGTCAAACTGTGGAGTTATTAACAAAGATATCAACATGAAACTTTTACCAGTCAATATGGTCCTAATTATCTTCAATTGACCCAAAACAAAAGTTTTCTACTCCTTTTTTGGTTTTGAGCTGGAGCTCCACACATGCACTTTTAAAAGCATAACAATACTTTCAAATGCCTAAATTAAAAAAAGTAACAATTTTTCTTTATCATATGATAGTTTTTTTCACTAAAAACAATAATTTTCGATTTAAATTCTTAATTTTATAAAACCTTAAAAAAGGGCAATTGCATAATGGAATGACCCCGCTATGGCAAAAGAGTAGGATGCCTTGAAATTAATTTTTTTAAATAAGTCGTATATGATGACAATAAATGTCAAATTTGATTTTACATTATAATCAAAAAATTAACAAAGCAAGATTTTTATAAAACCAAGTTTTGAATGCCAAAATGATAACTTTAGAAGTAAAGAAACAACGAGAAGAATAGTAGAAAAGTTCCCCGATGATAGTATTAGTTACTTTAGCGTACGAAGAATTGTTAGGAGTGAGGGACATAAAAAAAGTTTGCGAAAGTCCAGTAACCAAAGATCCTGAAACTATAAATATAATTCAAGAAGCAGTTATCAATGATCCCCACACGTCTACAAGGATAATCGCAAGGGAACATCATTTATCACGCACATCAGTTAGTAGGGTTATTAAAAATTCTAAATTACATCCGTATAAATTATGTCTTAATCAAGAGTTACATGGGAGGGATTTTGAAAATAGGGTTCGATTTTGTGATGAACTTTTGGAATTAACAGGGGATGACGAGGACTTTTCTACCAAAATTTTGTTTAGTGACGAATCTATCTTATTATTAATTATTAATTATTAATTATTAATTATTAATTATTAATTATTAATTATTAATTATTAATTATTAATTATTAATTAATAATTAATAATTAATAATTAATAATTAATAATTAATAATTAATAATTAATAATTAATAATTAATAATTAATAATTAATAATTAATAATTAATAATTAATAATTAATAATTAATAATTAATAATTAATAATTAATAATTAATAATTAATAATTAATAATTATTAATTATTATAATGATAATGATAATTGTTGGTGAAGTCGAGCGAAATTTATTTTTTTTTTTGCATTTTTGGATTTGAAATGAAATTGAAATGTCATGAAACGTCGATAAAATGTGAAAAAGTGGGTGTTAACATTGGAGAGCAGCAAGGGGGGAAAAGGGGGTAAAAAAACAATATTTTTGGCAATAACTGGCTTATTATTGATCGAAAGGTAACAATTTTTATCATGCAACAAAATTAATTAAAATATAAAGAACTTTCACTTTCGGGTTTAGACCGTGTTAATGGATTTTCACTTTCCGACGTTTCGTCTCTTACTACTAGAGACATCTTCAGGGATTAATCTGAAACTAAGTTTCGAATCAACTTGTGTCACTATTTATGACGAGTTGTGGTTATTCACCCGTGACGAGGTTTTTCCTATCAAAGACTTCCATATAGCAGGTAAGTGGTAACCAGTGTCCCGATTGATATTGTTAGGATGCTTGATGATTTCTATCGATTCCCGTATCTTCCTTGGCATTTTTCTATTTTCTGTTAATATTTGTTTTGTTTCAGACAAATTGATTTTATGACCTGTTTCATGTACATGTTCGGCTACTGCCGATAAGGAAATTTGTTTCTTTCTAAACCCGAAAGTGAAAGTTCTTTATATCTTCATGGCCGTGAAAGCTTAAAATCTAAAATTAATTAAAATTTTAATAGAAAATAAAAAAACACTTTTTATCGGTGCAGGAAGTTTTATCCTACGATCAATAATAATGCCTCCTTTGTCCCCATTACCTTATCCCAATGTAAACCATATTTGACATCAGAAAAACTACGAAGGTCCTGAATCACATATTAAAATTTTTTAAATCTGACCTTTCGTTTAAAGGTTACAAGGTTTTTAAACAGAGGGCAGAGAGACAGATTTTTTTAACACTCACTTCTTTTACATTTTCTCGATGTTTTATGACATTTCAAATCCAAAAATGCAAAAACAAAAAATTTGAAATTTAAAACAATAATTCATTAGTAAAAAAATATAAGACCTTTGGCGTTGGAGATACGGCTTTTTGTATTGTAGTGACTGTAATTAATAATTTTACTACTATAAAATATATATTTATATTTACTGCTCTGGCGTGGTCCATTGAAATTCGTCCAGCATAGGGCGCTCGACTATTTTTAAATTCAATAATTTTTTGCCTGTTGTTAAACCTATATATGTGTACTCTAAAACCATTTTTGTTTTATTTTTATATTGCTTCTTTTGGGGGTGGGAACCCTCCAAAATTTGAATTTTTCTGATTTTTGGATGTTGGGAAACTTGATATATCTTGGTTGTTAAATGAGATAGCGATATGGAACAAACGTAGGTTTTTTAATCAATTATTGGGCTACCTTTCTTGCTGAATACACTTTTTTACCAAAAAAATTAAAATAGATTAAAATGGTATCCAAAGTTTAATATAAAATTCAACAAAATCACGATTTTTAAATTTCAATATTTTTTTATAGGGTTCAATTTTTTTTTGTAAAAAGTTCTATATAATTACTATGAACTGTAAAAGTTTTAAACCAAAATATTTATTTATAAATTTTTTACAGCACTTTGAAAATATTACTTTTTCGAAAATACCCTATTTTGAGCCTCTATTACTCAGTCTTGACCAATTTTAAAAATCTGAAATTTTTACACACAAAAGCTCTATATGTTAACATTCCAGAAAAAAAATCAAGAATGTGTTTTGCCTTAAAATGAAAATATAATTAAAACAAAATGACTTAAATCGAAATATTTTATTATTTGAATTTGTTACTAACCTTTGTGAGTTTAATTAATGTTACGTAAAAATACCCTAAAATACAGTATTTTATATAAAAAAATAAAAATATATACTTATCAGCATTTTCTATTTTTTTTTGGGATTTTTTCTTTGGCTGTACTTTTTTCTTTATTGTTTGGTTTTTCTTGTACTGAAGATTCTTTTTTGTATCCAGCACAGATTTTACATACTAGATAAAATATTAACGTATTCAAAGTGACTAACACATGCGACTCTCCCTCTCTCTCGAATTTTCGTGTCTCTGTTTACAGTAACATCCACAGTTTTATTGGTATTATCTGGTGTTTTTTTTTACGTTGGTTATCTTGGACAGTGAAGTTTTAACACAGACGTCAAAATCACAAGATGAGGTTAACTTTGAAAAATATAAATAAACTTTTGATTTTTACTGAATATAAATCTAAAAACAATATATGACTATATATAAATAAATAAAAAACAAACCAAACCAAGTGGTGTAGTGACCATATCAGCTTTCTCAGTCAAAAAGGACCTATTATAGAGACCTATTGGAAAATCCCTATGCATAAACCTATTCAATTGTTTTGTTTTGTTGTTATAAGTTTAAGTAGAAAAATCTATATGAAACGTAGGCATCTATAAGTTTTCTATGTTTTTGAACATATATTTTCCTAGACCTACTGGAAATTTTTAGTAGGACAATCCCTATGAAACGTGTAAGTATCTATAAGTTTTCACATTTTTTTTTGGACAAAGGTTTTCCAAAAAACCTATAGGTACACAATTCATAAAAAAATTCCTACTTCGACCTATAAAACAATTTTATAGGATTACAAACGTTTTCTATAAAACATGTAGATATTTATAGGTTTTGGATGGGGATTTTCCCATTACTTTTTAATTGATAGTATTAATGTCTTTAATTGTAGAGTAATGAAATTATGCCATCCAGTATGATAATAACCAACTTATGGAAATAAAAATGCGAGTTTATGTGCAGATAAGCATAAGGAAGTATGCATCAAAGAAAATATATAATACTAAAATAGCCTTAGCTGGAGCAACCTTGGGACATACGAAGACCTTTAAAACCAAAATTTTACTGTAGTAATCTTAATATATATATATATATCAATTTTTATTTAATGTTTATACAGAGCGGTTCAAAAGTTAAGAGGGGGGGGGGGTGAGTTGAGATATCGACTTCAAATTTGGAACTTTTAAATAAGACAACTTAAACTATCTTTTAGCATATATTTAATACTTTCAGCTCTTAAAATGTGGGCAGGGGGGCATGGGGTCACATTTTTTTAAATGGAAAGGGGGTCGTGTAAAACATCATTTTAAAGCTTATAAAATTCTCCATTTAACTCCATATTTTTAAATAAAAACAAAATGGGTTTAAAATGGGGTTGAAAATGGGTATTAATGTCAAAATTCCTCTAAAAAAAATAAATAATTTTTTAAAAATGCCTAATTTCATCATAAAAAAATGTTAATTATACTTTTAAACTAATTTTAGTTGACATAAATAAAAATTTATAAAAAGACTTAAAAAATCGAATGTTTTAGCACAAAAAATTGAAAAATCAAAACCTTAAAAAACGTTTTTAAAAAATTAAAAAATGTTAGTGTAAATAGAGAATTTTATAAGCTTTAAAATGATGTATCACACGACCCCCCTTTTCATTTAACAAAAATGTCCCCCCATGCCCACATTTTAAGAGCTGAAAATATCAAATATATGCTAAAATATAGTTTAAGTTGTCTTATTTAAGAGTTCTAAATTTGAAGTCGATATCTCAACTCGTTCAAAAGTTAAAAGGGGGGGGGGTGACTTTTGGACCGCACTGTATACATATTTCATATAGGATTAATCTTGATATAAAGTAAAAATGGATAGACGAGTAGTTAATTTTAAAAATTGTTTTAATAAATTAAGTATATAAATATATTAATAAATTTTATTATAAAAAAATTGTATGTAATATTTGGTAGAATAATATCAGAAACTAACATAGAGATTCTCTATTATGTAATATACAGAGTTGATACTTTCATTACGATAACAGGGTTGGACAAGAGTAATTTTAAATTATTTTTGGTGAGTTTCTTTAATACATACCTATGCCGAATAAGAAATAATAATGACCAAGTTGATACTTTTATTACAATAACAGGGTCAGACAACAGGAATATTAAATTATTTCTAATTTTTGGGCTGTTTGTTTAATACATATCTATGCCGAATAAGATTATGTCTGTATACAGACAATGCCGAATAAGAGAATAAGATTATGTCTGTATACAGACATATAAACTTATTCGGCATAAATATGTATTAAACAAACTGACCAAAAATTAGGAATAATTTAATATTCCTGTTGTCCCACCCTGTTATTGTATTGAAAGTATCAACTCTGGTCATTATAAATATGATTTTTAATATATTATATCTTATACACTGTATGAGAAAATACAAATCGCACTTCACAGTGCGTAAACTAAATAGCACTCTGTATGGATATTTGCATATATTTCTGAAGACTTTTTAAATAATTTTTTTTGGTATACATTTTCTATTAAAAAAAATGTATTAAGTTAAAAGAAATAGATGCCAGTGACCCTATAGAGTGCTATTTAGTTTACGCACTGTGATGTCATATTCGTATTCTCATAAAACGGTGTATACATATGATTAATATATCAAATATTAAAATTCTTACACAAGTGTCTATCACAAAAGTTTTTGTCAAAAAACTTTTTGATCACAAAAGTGTCTGTCTAATCACAGTTTGTTTTACTAATAAGGGAAAATATAAATATCAATGATAAAAAAATAGTAAAATAATATAAACTGAATATAAATATACAACTGAACACTCCGGGTTTGCTCTAGGCTCTCTGGCCAGGTCATGTGGACTTCTAAATTCTGGTAACTTCCTTTCCGATATCTTTCCTCTTCTGATTTTCTACAATTAAGTTTTTATTTTGAAGGAATTTGGTTATTTCTACTGCTATGGATTTATTGGGGTCACAAGCAGGGAATTTAGGCTAATAGGGGTTGAGCATGTCTTAGCTAGGGCTCCATAGAAGGATGAATATTGTTGGGTCTTCCTTTATGTTAATTTTAAACAAGTGGGAGTTGGTAAAGCAGTGTTTACCTCTCATATGACATATTTTTGTTGTTTTTTTACTGGTTAGTCCTAAGTTATTAACCATGTTCTCTTTTTTAATTCTGTCCTTTCCCAGTACATGCGTCCTTTTAAGGGACTCCCTTAATTTGTTCCATACTGTCCCATTCTTTTTTCCACTTCATAAATAGGATTTCTTTTGTTTCTTGGTTGTAATCACGGAAATGCGTTTTGACTCGAACCACGAGATTTTCCAGGCTTCATTCGCTATTCTGTCGGCTGCTCCATTTTCCGTAATTTTTGTATGTCCCGGAATCCAGCAAAAGTTAACAAAACACATGAACAAAGCAAAAAAATCCACAAGCCAAACAGATTACTGAAAGGTAAACAAAAACAAAGGAGCGCCTAGTTATAGCTACCCGCACCCGAAATGCGCCTGCGTAGTAGAGGGCTAACCGTTTTTCAATATATTATTCTAAATCCAAACCAATTTTTTACAAAAAAAAAAAACAGGCACAAAACTATTATAAATGTATTATCAAATATTAGAACCCCTTACGCCATCTATTGTATAAATATGAATACATGTCCTTGACATATATTTTTGACAGTATTAGAAGGAATAAAGTAGAGTGTGCTGAATAACACGTGGTTTAATAGGTTATGAGCCCAGTAGGCCGGTTTTAAAAGGTGTTTTTTACCGTGTTGCACAAGAATGTCTGCTTCAGGTTATGCAATTAATGTTCCGAAATAAAAAGGACGAGAAAATTATGATGATTGGGCCTTCGCCGCAGAAAATTTTCTTATCCTGGAGGGTGTATCGAAGTACATCACACAAGAACCAGGTACAGGGGCTGAAGATGTAGCTAAGGATACCAATACTAAGGCCAAGTTAATTTTGACTATAGATCCATCTTTGTATATTCACATAAAAGCTGTTAAAACTACAAAAGAATTATGGACTAAGTTAAAAACACTATTTGATGACTCCGGTTTCTCAAGAAGAATAAGTTTACTAAGAAATTTGATCTCAATCCGTCTGGAGAACTGTGATTCAATGACAACCTATGTTACGCAAATACTTGAGACGAGTCAAAAACTAAGTGGGACAGGATTTCAGATTAACGATGAATGGACTGGTTCATTGTTGCTGGCAGGTTTACCAGAGAAATTTTCACCCATGATAATGGCCATAGAGCATTCAGGAATCCAGATAACAGCCGATACCATAAAAACAAAATTATTGGACTTCGGACCTAGCGAGGGTGATGTTGATAGTGCTTTTGCTGCAAGAAGTTGGCATAAACGAAATTATAAGGGTGGCTACACTGGTGCAAATAGTTCAAATGTACCAGCGGGTGGTAGCAGTGCACCGAAGTTTATGTCAAATGTCAAAACAATAAAATGTTATCGCTGTAAGAAAACGGGACACTATCGTAATCAGTGTAGATTTAATAACCCTACGGACACAAATTTTAAACAGTCGAACGCGTTCAGTGCCGTATTCTTGAACGGCAGTTTTAATAAAAGTGACTGGTACATAGACTCCGGGGCTAGTGTCCATATGACTGCCAACGAAAGTTGGATTAAAAATGCACTATATGAACAAGGTACGCGAGAGATAATAGTAGCGAATAAAAACAAAGTGCCAGTTTTATGTTCAGGAGATATAAGGATTATCACAGTGAGCAATGGATGCCAATATGATATTGCAGTGAAGGATGTCCTTTGTGTGCCAAGTTTGACGACTAATCTACTGTCGGTGAGTCAATTAATTGAAAAGGGGAACAGAGTATCATTTGGGAAAAATGGCTGTTTGATTTATAATCAGCAGAATAAGCAAGTGGCTACAGCAGACCTAATAAATGGTGTTTACAAGTTAAACGTAAACAAAGCTCAGTGCTTGCTAGCTGGCACAGATGTTTCGGGTGAAGTTTGGCACAGGAGGCTGGGGCATATAAATAGTAATGACCTCAACAAAATGAAGAATGGTGCAGTAAAAGGGCTTTCATATCCAGAGAAAGTGGCAATTGACAAATCAAACTGTACAGTATGTTGTGAAGGAAAACAATCTAGACTACCTTTTTCACATGTAGGTACAAGGACTTCAGAAGTATTGATTTAATACATGGGGACGTTTGTGGGCCAATGGAGACCCGATCTATTGGTGGATCAAAATTTTTTCTTGTTTTGGTGGATGATTATAGTCATATGTCATTTGTTTATTTTTTGAGGTCCAAAAATGAGGTATTTCAATATTTTAAAGAATTTAAATGTATGGTGGAAAATCAAAAAAACAAAAGGATTAAGGTTTTCAGGACGGATAATGGTGGTGAGTTCTGCAGTATGGAATTTGAAAACTATTTAAAGAATTCAGGCATTATTCATCAGAAAACAAATCCATATACACCGCAACAGAACGGATTATGTGAACGGCTTAATCGTACTGTTGTAGAAAAGGCAAGATGCTTATTATTCGATTCAGATATGGAAAAAAAATTTGGGGTGAGGCAGTAAATACCTCAATTATTTAAGGAACAGATCTATTGCTTCCGGATTAAATAACAGAACTCCATTTGAAGTATGGACAGGCAAGAAACCAGACTTGAGCAATATACGCATATTTGGCAGTACAGTGATGGCCCATATACCGAAGGAAAAACGGTTAAAATGGGATAAAAAGTCTAAAAAACATATTCTTGTGGGTTATGCCGAAAATGTAAAAGGTTATAAAATATATAATCCAAACAATAATACAGTAATCACCAGCAGAGATGTTATTATTTTTGAAAACATAGAAAAATCCAAAGAAAGTTTATTAATTCACAAAAAGGAAGAAAATATTGAAGATATAAGAAAAACAAGTTTTGACTACAAAAAGGAAGAAAATATTGATGAGAAAAAGGAAGAAATACTAGATGATGAAAAGGAAGAAAATACTGATGAAGAAATGGAAGAAAGTGAAGATTTTAAAAAGGAAGAAAATATTAATAACAGAGAAGAAGAAAGTATTGATTCAGTGGGGATACGACCATTATAAATAAAATAGGACAAAATGCTTTGAATCAAGCTTTGGATACTCCTGAAAGACCAGTAAGACCTAAACGTAAGCCTGAAAGGTATGGTTTTACAAACTTCTGTGTGGCTGATACCTGTGACGAAGGTGGTTTAATAACTTTTGAAGAAGCTATGAATGGACCAGAAAAGGAAAATTGGAAGCTTGCAATGAGGGAGGAACTACAATCATTTCAAGATAATGACGCCTGGGAACTAGTAGACACTCCAGAAAATGGAACAATAGTGCAGTGTTCAAGAAAAAGTTTGATATTGAAAATAAAGTGCGTTTTAGAGCAAGACTTGTTGCCAAGGGATATACTCAAGTACCAGGAGTGGATTTTGATGAAACAATCTCGCCAGTGGTAAGACATTCAACTTTGAGACTATTATTTGCCTTATCTGTAAAATTAGGCTTTGAAATTACTCATTTAAATGTCACAACTGCTTTCCTTAATGGATTTCTCGAAGAAAATGTTCATATGACAAAACCTAAAGGTTTTGATTTTGTTTCTGATGATAATAAAGTATTAAAATTAAAGAAAGCAATTTATGGCTTAAAACAGGCTTCTCGTGCTTGGTATAAAAGAGTAGATGACATTTTAAAAGATTAAGGTTTTAAAAAGTCTAGCCTAGAACCTTGCTTATTTTTTAAATTTGATAAAAATATTAAAATTATTGTAGCTTTATACGTAGACGATTTTTTCGTATTCTCAAATAATGAATCAGAAACCAATTCTCTTAAAAAGGTTTTGGGTTCTGCATTTAAAATCAAAGATTTGGGTCAGGTTAAACAATGTTTAGGAATGCGGGTTAAAATTGATAAAAATCAAGGAATAATTACATTAGACCAGGAATAATATATCAATCAATTGTTGTCAAAATTTAATATGTCCGATTGTCAAAAAATTACTACTATAGAACCTAATTTAAATATTTATAAAGGAGATGGCATTAAATCACAATTTCCATATCAACAACTGATTGGGGGTCTAATGTACTTAGCTGTTTTAACCAGGCCAGACATATCGTATTCTGTTGTTTTTTTAAGTCAATTTAATAACAGTTATGATGACAGTCATGTTAAGTATGCTAAAAGAATCTTAAAATACTTACAGAATACTAAAAATTATGGCTTAAGATATGAAAATAAAAATACGGAATTAATATGTTTTGTAGATGCTGACTGGGCTAGCAATACGTTGGATAGGAAATCCTATACAGGATATTGCTTTATTATGTCTAATTCTGCCATTTCGTGGGAAAGTAAAAAACAAAAAACAGTTGCACTTTCCAGCACGGAGGCAGAATATATGGCTATATCTGAAGCTTCTAAGGAAGCCATTTACCTTAAAAATTTATTGTCAGAAATAATGGGTGATATGCACACTATTAAATTATTTAATGATAACCAAAGTGCAAAAAAGTTATCAGAAAATCCTGCATATCATAAGAGATCAAAACATATTGATATCCGTCACCATTTTATTCGTGAAAAAGTAAATGAAAAATTAATAAAAATTGAATATGTACCTACAGCAGAAATGCCAGCGGACTTACTAACCAAAGGTCTATTTTCAGTAAAACATTATTATATCATGAATAAATTGGGACTAATTAGTTTATAATTAAAATTAAGTTTTTACTAGTTTTTTTTTGGTTTATAGATATTTTGATAAAGTGGGGGTATTATAAATGTATTATCAAATATTAGAACCCCTTACGCCATCTATTGTATAAATATGAATACATGTCCTTGACATATATTTTTGACAGTATTAGAAGGAATAAAGTAGAGTGTGCTGAATAACACGTGGTTTAATAAAAACCACCGTTAACCAACGCTAAAGTAAATTAACGTCCCGCAAACAACAAAAAACAAAAACAATCTCGGTGCGGGTAGCTATAATTAGGCGCTCGTAAAAACAATGCAGAATAACCAACGTAAAAAAAATCACTAGGGAAATACCACATAATACCAATAAAACTGTGGATGTTACTGTAAAGAGAGAAACGAAAATTCGAGAGAGTCGCATGAGTTAGTCAAATTTTTTTGATCTTGCAATGGAATCCCCAATCTAGTATATGAAATCTGTGGTATCCAGTTTCTTCTTTTTAATGAGTTTTTTTCTACAATACTTAGTTTTCTTGATAATCTTTTTTACTTTTATTATTAATGCTTCCTTAAATTCTGTAGATTGGGAAGTTTTGTAGCATCTAATAATTTCTTCCGAAATAGGTACAAATCGGTGATATTGCCTAGTTTCAGGTATCGAAATACAGTTTTCAAATCTTGGTTTAAGAAAATCATTATGGTCTTGTATTTCTTTGGAATCTACGTATATATATGTAACGCCAGTTATATTTTCTTTACAGTATTTAAACATATCCTCTGTATTTAAAATTTGATTATCTATCGTTCTTTGTAGACTGGACTTCGTCAGTTTTCTCTTTGTTGTTCCTCCCACTCCGTCGCATGCATACTTACCATGTGAAGATGCAAAAAAAAATCCATTCAGCTTTAATTCCAAAATCTTACTTGTGTTTGCATAGATTAAGGAAATTTTTCCTGTTTTTGTATTGACTGCTTGCTCCATCGCTGAAGTAAATTAAACTGTTTATCATTGGACCTTAGTTTTAATATCATTTATGACATGTTTTTGAAATGCATGAACAGCGACAGTATTATGTTCAAGATGATCACTTATTATACTTCGATGCTTAACTTCATCAAGCTCTTTGTCATAATAATATATAAAAGGATGTAGTGTCGCTTGCTCCTTCGACCAATGGTGACTTTGAATTTCGTCTTGAATAATGAAAGAGAAATTTTCAGAAAAATCACCCATGATACATTCTGTTTCAGAAAGCTTATTTTTCTTTTCTTTAAGAAACCGAGATTGTTCTTTGGAAATAAAGTGATGCTTTTTTAATCAAGCTTATCAACCAGTGAGTTAAAAAATTCATCACTACTTTGAACAACTGTAACCATTTCTGCTCTGTCTGTTGTTAGCCACTGCTTATAGGTCACATCATCGGGCATATCAATAATTTCATCTGACTCCAAAAAAATTTCGAGGAGAAAGTGTTTTTTTAGGACAATAATTACAATTTCCTATCATACAATTATAATTAGTTAGGTCACAAACCATAAACTCTAATAAATCCTTATAATCAGCATGCAGTCTAGCTCCATTAATCATAAGCTTTACATTTTGATGATACGTGCAGACGCAAACGGTATGCGTACCAGAAGCACCAGCTAGAATGCACCATTTTGGCCGCAGTTCACAGAACTTTGACCGCCCGATTTTACATTCAGGATGTTTTTCTTTAAATGCTACAAACAACTCGTTCAATTCACATAAAACCAATCGCTTCAGCCTGTGTTCTTTTACATTATTAATCTTTACTGAAACTGAGTCGTTTTGGCCAGGACACATTCTACTGTTTTCGTCATCCTCATAAAAGGCTATTACTTTTTCTATCGTTTCATCTGAAATTCCATTCCTTTTATATTTTACCAATTCAGGCATAATTCCTTGTTCTTTTATCAATCTTCTTGTCAGCCTAACCAAATGATGGGAAACATTAAACTCTGTGCATATTTTTTGTTTAGACCATAAATTAGGTAAAAGACTAATTATTTTAACCTTTTCTTCCTTCTTTGCATTTTCGCATTTTTGTTTTAACTTTTCTATCAACCCTTTATATTCTAATTCTAAAGAAGGGTAGGGCAAGCTTTGTTCTTTGCAAGGTAATACTTGGTCAAAAGAAAGTTCCAAATTTTTTCTAAAACTGACATTAACTTTGTTTAATTTTGTTTCTAATTTCTGTTTTCTTTTTTCTGTGCTGCATTTTGTAATTTTTGATATGGGGGATAAGCCCAAAGATGAACACACAGATTCTATTTTATCTAAACTTTCCTTCGGTGATATAAAAGGTTTTTCTGCATGACATCTTGTACTCGTGGTGCCACTATCGTCAAAATTGTCTATACCACATTCAAAATTTTCTTTATTTTCTTCGTTAATTTTTGACTTAATTTTTCGACATGATAAACACAAAGATTTGCCAGGTATTAAATGTGTAGAATCTTCGTTTTTAACATCTTCAAGCGAAATTTCCCTTAGATGTGTATGTATTATTTTTTTGTGCCGTTTGAAGGGATCACAGCATTTTCGTCCAAAGATGCTATGATAATATTTTAAGAACTTGAGATCATGATATTCACAAATGGACACTATATCTTCATTTACTCTTGATTTTAGTAAAATTTGATCTTCACAGCTATATTCATTAATAAGCTTTATTCTTTTTTTACAACTCCATAACAATTCTTGTGGTATTCTTCACTGATATAAGTTCCAATAGAGCACTCCATACTTAAACATACGTTTATGTACTAAATTATTACTTTAAATGCCTGTAATTATATATATTTCTTAAACTGTAATTAGAATTCAGATTTATTATTCCAAAATAAGTAGTGGAAAAAGGGAGATTAGCGTTTATTTCTGTATAAATTTAATCCTTTAAAAGGATTAGTGCTCATAACTGCTTTAAATTGGTAATTATAATATAAAATAATAATAAAATATACATTATTTTTATAAAATAATCTTAAGATAAGTATTAAAAAGGTATATTTTCAAAGATAAAATGATTAAATTTAGGTGATATATTTTTCGATTTAATTTTAATTTAGGGCAAAACACATTCTGGAAATTTTTAGGTTGGTTCGCTTACATATAGAGCTTTCATGTGTAAAAAATTCAGATTTTTAAAAATGGCTAGAAAAAAAATAGAAAATGCAGAAAAAGTATATATTTTTAAGTATTTATATAAAATATTGTATTTTAGGATATTTTTACGTACCATTAATTATACGCACAAAGGTTAGTAATAAATTAAAGTAATAAAATATTTGGATTTAAGTCAATTTTGTTTTAATTATATTTTCATTTTAAGGCAAAACACATTCTTGATTTTTTTTTCTGCAATGTTAACATATAGAGTTTTCATGTGTAAAAATTTCAGATTTTTAAAATTGGTCAAAGCTGAGTAATAGGCTCAAAACAGGGTATTTTCGAAAAAGTAATATTTTTAAAGTGCTGTAAAAAATTTATAAATACATACTATTTGAAATAGCGTCAGGTGATTCTACATGATAAAATATGACAAAAAGTTCCTATAAACATATGTCGAAAAATGCGTCATAAGGGAGCTACGCCCCTTTGAAAGTGGCTAATCCTACTACTAATCCTACCAAGGCCCGTTTTTATGTGTTATTTTCATGTACTTATTTCAACCAGGGGTGTGCGAAACGGGGGGGGGGGCTTATCAGTTTTTTGTCCCAAACTTTTTTCTGTGTAACTTTTTTGCTATTTTATTTTTGAAATATGATTCCTGAGGTCAAAATACATAAAAAAGGTACTCTTGTTGTAATACTGTATTATTAACCGTTTTCGAGAAAAATTCATTTGAAGAAAAATTAAATACTAAAATGTTGAAAACCAAAATTTTATTGATGCAGGGCGAATGTACATTAAAAACTAAAAAAAAACCTCATATACAGGTACTTCCAAAAATCAATCCTAATGGAGCTATGGTCTCCTAAATATGCACCATTTTTAAAGGGCTATTGTAGCTTTAAAAGCGTTTTTTCGACCTACATATATGGAAACTTTTTTTCTTAGTTTCTGATGTAGAATAACATTGCATCATTAAAATTTTGGTTTCGACATTTTAGTATTTAATTTTTCGTCCTCGAACCGTGAAATTTCACCTTCAAATGAACTTTTCTCGAAACCGGTTAATCCTACAGTATTACAACAAGAATACCTTTTTTATGTATTTTAACCTGAGGAATCATATTTCAAAAATAAAATTGCAAAAAAGTTACACAGAAAAAAAATTGGGACAAAAAGCTGATAAGCCCCCCCCCCCGTTTCGCACACCCCTGGTTTAAATAAGTACGTGAAAATGACATACAAAGATGGGCCTTATTAGGATGAATTCACGTGCAAAATCTCGTTAACATATCTCAAAGGGTTCCTGAGTTATTAAATAAAAACCGATTTTTTTTAGCCAATTTCAAAGGGGGGTAGCTCCCTTATGACGCATTTTTAGACATATGTTTATAGGAACTTTTTGTCATATTTTATCATGTAGAATCACCTGTTAAAATTTCCGACGCTATTTCAAATACACCCTGTATTTTGATTTAAAACTTTTACAGTTCATAGTACTTATATAGAACATTTTACAAAAAAAAAATTGAACCCTAAAGTAAGCCCTATAAAAAAATATTGAAATTTAAAAATCGTGATTTTGTTGAATTTTATGCCAAACTTTGAATGCCATTTTAACCTATTTTAAATTTTCTGAGAAAAAAGTGTTTTTGGCAAAAAAGGTAGCCCAATAGTTAATTAAAAAACCTACGCTTGTTCCATGTCGCTATCTCATTTAACAACCAAGAAATATCAAGTTTCCCAACATGCAAAAATCAGAAAAATTCAAATTTGGGAGGGTGACCACGCCCAAACGAAGCAATATAAAAATTAAAAAAAAATGGTTTTAGAGTACACATATATAGGTTTAACAACACACAAAAAATTAATTTATTTGAAACTGGTCGAGCGCCCAAATAATTTAAAATTGGACGGTTCTCAATGGATTACTTCCTCTATATGAACGTCCTATGAACAAGTACAATAAATTAGAAAAAACGTAAAATAAAAGATCGTTCCGAACGATTTTTTTTTATATTTGCCTAAATTGCTTCTTATGGTGTGTTTAATCAATTTATGAAAAAAAATCAGGGTTAGGAAACAAAAAGTTAAAATTTGCAAAAGACTACCGTGCGCCCTAGACAAAAAAATCTTGGATACAAACGTGTTTCATGAAAAAAAAAAAAAAATTAGAACGTTGAAAATTTCTGATGTGACGCGTTTTGTGTACACGATAACTCATGAACGAATTATCCCATCGACTCGAAATGTTCAGGAAAAAAAGTACTAGGATGGGAAGATCCCTATTATTTTTGAAAGTAATCCCTTAAAAATAAAAAACTTATAGATGGTTAAACTTTTTAAAAAAATAAAAAAAACTCAAACTCAAAGTCAACAAAATAATTTTCAAAAAATTTTTTTTTCAATTTTTTTTTTCGGTTTTTGCAAAAAAAAATCGTTGAAAAATGTTTTTAAGTTTTTTTTTTGAACAAAAAAAAAATAAATATATATATATATTTTATTTTTCGTTTTTGAAAAAAGATCTTTTTTAAATTGTTAAAAAAAGTTTTTTTCGAGTTTTTTTTTTAAGTATTTGTTAAGATGATATACCATTTACTGTGAACAGTATATAATGGAATGCGTAGCATTTCATATCTTCAAGGCTTGTTTTAGTTCTTACCCTGCTAAAAGTTCCAATGAATGAGTGAATATCTTTCTGCGGCTTCTCCGCATAAATACTAGCGCTGATTTCGAAAAGTTGAGGGTCACTGGCAAGTTTTTGTGTGGCAGGTACGGCCAAACGCAATTTCCAATCGGTTTCACCATCCAACTGATCAGTGCGCACGAAAACGGCACCGCTACTCTCGGATGTTCGTAAAAGAACCAAATCTGCGGGTAGTCTTTCATCTTTGTCCACTGTTATTAAATCGCCAACCTGCAAATTCCATTAATTAAGAAAGCTTCATAAAAAAATAAATCCGTTAATCAACAGTGGGCCGAATCGTAAATAAAATTTTATGGAACAGAGCGTAGATTGTAACTATTTTGATAAAAATGATGTACACACATCTCCCCTGAGGGTTTAAAAATAAAAGTAAACTTCTAATTTTGCATAGTCATTTTAGGGCTACCTAAGTATATAATATATATCTTATCTGTTTCTTAGATAAGGTAAGTTTCTCTACAGACAACAGTAAAAGAATATTGCAAGTAGAATTTAACTATACTTGTTATATGATTGTACTGTTGCCTATAGAATGTTCCGAGGAACTTTTACCATTATCTTAGAAATGAACAAGATAGGTATGTATTTTGCTGAAATATATACAATGTGATTTACTAGATTGTTCGCGGGAATTATTGAGAATGATAACATCGTTAAACATTTCAGGTTAATAAATAAAAACATTGTAGGTAAATAAAAAGCAGTGCTAATAAATGAGTATGAAAAATAGATTTTCTTTTATTCTTTAATTTTTTTTAATTAAATTATTTTCTTGCATTTCAGAACACTTTGGATGTAATAAAACAACCAAACCAGATTTTACATAAATAGCAAAAAAATAAATAAAAATTCTAAAAAATGTCGTTGACTGAGTTTACCTTTTTATTATAAAATTAAGGTAATTAATTAGTTAAAAAAGATATTTTAAGTAGTAGTGCCATCTGTGGAATTTAGACCTTACGTAAATCTATGTACCAAGCCATATATGAAGGTATTTAGTTTATACCACGCTTTATTGTAAGTTTGCATAACCGATCACACTAAAATTCTTAAGTTTTTGTCAAGCTTCGTCTAGTAAGAACACACAGTGCGAAATAAAAGAAATCTAGCGGAACTATTATTATTTGTAGGATAGGGTTAATAATAAATTAAATAAAAACTTATGCATATTGCTACACATGAGGGGTACTAAAAATGTACATAGTATTTTTTATCTAACTGATAACGCCACGTTTTTTTTTTAATAATTTAATTTATTTCTTTTTTTTAACAGGTAGAAAAAAAATACTGGCTAAAAATGAAAAGATAATTTACTATCGTTCATCATTATTTGGGTTTTTATAGAAATGTTTTGTTTTTATTAATTATATTAAAGGTATTTTGAATTGGTCCATTTTAAATGTTTCCGAAAGAAGTATATCCGTTCTAGTGACATTTTTATAGAACTATATTAATATTTATTATTATGGATAGTACAGAATCAAGTACGATTAATTAGCCTAATTTTATTACTATTTTTTTTTACAATTAAATGGTTATTTTTTTAAATAAATGTTCAAAAATCTCCCCTTTTGTCCCTTTCCGAATTATTTTTTATATATCCCTTCTGTTCACTTCACTTCCATATACACTGTGTATTTGAAACAGGGTCCGAATTTTTAAGGGGTGATTCTACATCAGAAAATATGACAAAAAGTTCCTATAAATATATGTCTAAAAATGCGTCGTAAGGGAGCTACGCCTCTTTGAAAGTGGCTAAAAAATTCGGTTTTTATTTAATAACTAAGACACCATTTGAGATATAGCAACGAGGTTTTGCACGTGAACTAATCTTAATAAGGCCCATCTTCGTATGTTATTTTCATGTACTTATTTTAACCAGGGGCGTGTGAAACGGGGGGCCATGTCAGTTTTTTGTCCCAAACTTTTTTCTGTGTAACTTTTTTGTGATTTTGTTTTTGGTATATGATTCCTCAGGTCAAAATACATAAAAAAGGTTGTAGGACTAACCGTTTTCGAGAAAATTTAATTTGAAGGTGAAATTTCACGGTTCGTGGACGAAAAATTAAATACTAAAATGTTGGTACACATACTTACCTCCCCTAAAAATACAATTTTATATAAAATTTACCCCTAACCCTAAAATATCACTTAATTTAAAACTACAATTAGGTTACGTACTCATCCCGTAATAATAAATTTTTACTATAAATAAAAAAAAAACCGTCAACCCCATACCACCCCCCATACGTCTAAGTTAACTCTGGAGGGCCATCTCTGTTTTACCCACTTAGAAAGAATAAAGTTAGA
Organism: Brachypterus glaber; assembly: GCA_958510825.1. Taxonomy (NCBI): domain Eukaryota; kingdom Metazoa; phylum Arthropoda; class Insecta; order Coleoptera; family Kateretidae; genus Brachypterus; species Brachypterus glaber. The sequence continues at coordinate 29,727,341 of OY294049.1, read as the reverse complement.
GAGCTGAAATTTTGTACACGTGCTCATCTCCGATCACCATACAATTTTATACAAAATTTATACAAAATAAAATTACCCTTAATCCCCCGAACCCCTATATTTAAGAAAAACCTTTTTTTACACGTGGTTACGTACTCATCCCGTAATAATAAAATTTTACTCTAAATAAAACACTGCCGTTAAACTCCCATCATCCCCCATGCGGCTAAGTTACCCTACAGGGCCCTCTCTGTTTTACGCACTTAGAATAAACTTAGAGAGGTGAAATTCGGTAGTCATGCTTATCTTCCGTAAATAAAATTTTATATGGAATACCCCTCTCCAAAATAGTCTATACGGCTAACCCCTTCTCTATTATATATATATATATATATCATAATTTGCTGGAAATACACAAAAATAAGGAAATACACAAAAATAAGGAGAACTTATTAAGAAACTCAAATGCTCATAGTCATGGAACTAGATCAAATGCTGATCAAATCAGACCTCCTTTTTTTAGATTAGCAAAAAGCATAAACAACAGTCTTAATATTGGACTTTACAATAAGTTACCAGATAACATTAAAATTCTACCGTTTGCGTCATTTAAAGTTAATATTAAAAGAGCTATGCTCAAGAATGCCTTTTATACCATAAACGAATTTATGGAGACTCCATCACTGGAAATTTTTAACAATTAGTTTGTAACTTTGTATTTTGTAAATTTCCTTTGTCTATTTTATGTTTGATGTATGAATTGTAATTTTCCTAATTTATTTTGTACTTTATACTGTATACTGTGTATTTTTTCATTTGTATTTGACTTGCCATTGTCACAGAGTTCATTCGTTATAAATTTGGCGAAGGTGCTTATTTATTTTTCATTAATTTTTCGCGGGTTATTTTAAACCCGTGTAACGTACTTTGCCAGTTACTGGAGGGGAGACCGCCTTGTTCGCGGACTCCTCGGCACGAAATGCACAGCGTCGGCCATTTCATTTTCCCGTCTGTTGCCGTACGGATCGTGCGGTACCAGAAATATCTGTGACATCGCTCGCTCTTAGCAACAGGTAAATTATTGTATTTTAAATTATATTTATATTGTAACTAAACAGTAAATTCTTTTAACAGGCGAAGTTTATGTTCTTGTACTGCATCTATGTGAATGTCCAAACAATAAATAAGGGTCCAAAGAAAATTGGTTTTTTCTCTTCACCAGCCAACCTTTTCAACCCCGAGTGAACTTATTAGCATCGAACCTAAGGCTTTGCTACATAATTTTGGCTACCAACGTGGGGCTGGTGAAAAAGAAAATTGGGATTTTTTTTTTGAGATGCCCTTGACACCAAGGACACCGCCACGTGGCATCAATAATTTTCAAGATCTTCGCTTCGATGATGAAATCGATGGACCCCGGCGTAGGAATCCGGATTGGTGGAGAAATCAGCCGTTTTTTCCACCCGGAACCGAGGACAATGGAGACAGGGTGTGGCCGCCACGTGTTCCACCTTTACATGGACAACCTTCATCAGCTTCAGCTACCATCATTCAACTTACAGCTGAGCAGCTTACGCAGCTAGTAACCCAGGCAGTTTCGGCGGTTTCTACAAAAAACTCTAAGGCAAGTCAACTTACTTCTCTAAATATCACTTTTAACCCTGAGGACTCCAATCCCATGGAGTTTTTAGAGGTTCTTGAGTCAAAAGTAGATGTTTATAACATACCTTTTGTAGAAATTGCTTTGTCAAAAACATATTTATTTACAGGAAAAGCTCTCATATGGGCTAAAGCCTACATGGATAGCTTTATTTCATACAGAGTTTTTAAAATAGCTTTTATTGATAGTTTTTGGGGGCCAAGAGAACAACTCAAGGTAAAACTTGAGTTGGAATCGGCCCGTTATAGCAACCAAGAGTCCCTAGTAGACCATTTTAACAAATTTGTAGTAAAAGCTAAGTATTTAAGGCCAAGATATGATGAAGAGTTGCTCATTGGTACAATAGCGCGCCATTTCCCACCCTCGGTCTCCGCCACCCTTGTTGGGGTTCACACACTAGTAGAGGCGCTAGATCGGCTTCAACACGCCGATTATTTTTTTAATAAAGATTTTTCCAAACAAACAAATAGTAATTTTAAACTATCAAATTATATTAGTGTCCTTTGATTATACAATTAATAAACAAATATCGGGACTAGGACTTTAAATAAAAACACTAACTTTTATGCACTAGCGACGTTTCGTCTTTAATCAAGACTTTATCAAGCTAAAAGAGAGAAAAAGACCTTATGTAATAATAACATAAAAAAATATATAACTTAAAAAAAAATATTAAAAAAATTAAAAACGTCTACTTTTTAATCTTATGCCTAGATAATACGAAAAACATTTACCTTAGCATACTTAAAACACTACATTTAACATAAATATTATTTAAATAAACAATTACGAACAATAAACAAAACTATAGAACCGTACACGTAGACATATTTCAAATTAACTGTATATGTTTTTTCTTCCTCTTTCTTATCACAAGAACACCTATATGTATTCTTGGTAGACTATAGTGAACTATATTTATATCAAAGACAAATGCTGAAGGCGCCTTTATATAAAATATAATAGTAAAAGCTAAATACCAACTTATCATATAACAAATGAATGCATATAACACATCGCAAACTATCAACTAAAAAAAAAAAAACTAAAAAAGAAAACAAAAAGAGAAAAAAAAAAAAAAGAAGAGAAAAAAAAAATAACTACCCATCAAAAGGCTAGGTTACATGATTTTTTTTGTCTTTTTCTCCCCCCTTTTAACCCCTTCAATTGTTCCCTTTTAATCAAAGAATAAGTAATAATAGTAGTAGTAGTAATAATAATAGTCCAAATACAAATAGTAATCTTAATCAAAAAAATAACAATTATAAACCTTTTTCAAATTTTAAAAATAAAAGTAATTATGTAAGAAATGCTAATGCTGTTTCTCAAGTTTTAGATGAGTTGGATGAGGAAGATCAGGAGGAACCAAAAAACGAGGAGGACGTTCACTAGAGGGTCCGAAAGTGATATCCAACGTCGAAAGGACCGTTCATCTAGAGCTAGACCCGAGGGATAATGTACACTCCGATGACGATCAGGATTTAAAGTCTGTGAGTGTAAAACTACCTACTCTTATTTTGGGTCTGTATAATTTTTATTTTCCCTGTCTGCTTGACACTGGCAGCGAAATATCCTGCATTAGCGACGCAGTTTGGTCACAATTATCCTCCTTACATAATGAACTACCTGTTTTTCCTTGCACAGGACTTAAAGTAGTGGGCGCTTTTCAATCCAGGCACAAAAAAGTAAACATTCAAGTTTTACTTGATTTCGAACTAGAAAATAATGTTTTTCAACACGAGTTTTTGGTTGTTGAAGGTCTATTACATCCTGTTATTCTAGGGGCGGATTGGCTCACGTTAGTAAAAGGAAAAATAAATTTCGAAAATAAAAAACTAACTTTATTTCATAACGAAAAAAAAGTTAAATTAAAAATTCAGGAAAACGATAATCGAATCAAAACATTAAAAATAAATGCTATTTCTTTTAAACAAGTAAACTATATCGAAAAAAATCCGTCGGTAGATACGGCAATTTCCATTGGGGAGGTTGATATTTCTGAAAAAGAAAAACAAATATTAAATAATTTAATAAAAGAATTTGAGGTTATTTTTTCGGACAAACCCGGCCTCACAAATTTGTATAAACACGAAATAAAATTAACTGATAAAAAAGGTTTTTTTATCAAACCTTATCCTTTACCAGTAAAGCATAAAAAACAAATTGAAACGGCAGTTAAACAAATGGAAGAATGGGGAATCATTAAAAAGGGCCCTAGTTCTTACATATCTCCTCTTTTAACCGTTTTAAAAAAAGATGGGTCTGTAAGGGTTGTTTTGGATGCGCGTAAGTTAAATAAACAAATAGAAAAAAGGCACGATTTACCACCAAAAATCGAAGATATTATGTTCTCTTTACATAATGTCAAATACATGTCAAAATTGGATTTTAGCTCAGGTTATTTTCAAATTCCCCTTACAGAAAATAGCAAACAATATACAGGTTTTATTTTTAATGGCCAAAGCTACGTTTTTAACGTTATGGCTTTTGGTCTCACCAACGCAGTAAGTGCGTTTTCAGATTGTTTAAGGGCTGTTTTTGGGTCTGATTTTGACGAATTTTTGACCATTTATTTAGATGACCTCCTGATAAGGTCGCGCACTTTTAGCGATCATATTCATCATTTACGTCTTGTTTTTTCCCGGCTGGAACAAGCCGGTTTTACGCTTAAGCTGAAAAAATGTTCCTTCGTAAAAAAAGAATTGCCTTACCTAGGATATTTAATTAGTGCGGACAGCATAAAACCTGATGAGCAGAGGATCCAGGCACTCCAGGACTATTCAGTCCCCAAAAATGTCAAGGAATTGCAGAGTTTTTTAGGGTTGGCAAATTTTGACAGGAATTTTTGTAAAAATTTTAGCTCTTTGGCCCAGCCTCTCACACAGCTTTTACGAAAAAAAATTCCTTGGATATGGGCTGACAAACAACAAAATGCCTTTGAAAACATTAAAAAAATCTTGCAGGAGGCAACCCTATTGTACCATCCAGAACCAGGTTTACCATACCATGTGGAAGTTGACAGTAGTGACATAGCCCTTGGTGCGGTCCTTTTTCAAATTAAGGAGGGGGAAAGACGTCCCGTCGCCTGGATAAGTCGTCTTTTGCTCCCTAGGGAGTCTAGGTATCATTCAAATGAGCGTGAAACACTCAGTTTAGTTTGGGCCTTGCAACGTTGGAGAATCCACCTTCTGGGCGGTCATTTCACGGTACATAGTGACAACAAAGGGCTTTCTTACATCTTTTCTTGCAGATTATTGTCACCAAGAATAACTAGGTGGGCTCTGGCCCTCCAGGAGTACGATTTCACCATCTCCCATATTTCTGGCCCCACTTACTGCATTGCCGACGCACTTTCTCGTTTCTCTGGCAGGTTACCAGCTCCCAGCGATAAACAGTTTATTATTTTTAACTTCGAATTTTCTAAAGATTTCAGCAAAAACCTAAAAAAAATTAAAGAATATCAACAAGCGGACCCAGTTTGTTCTAACATTATATCTGAGGTAAAATCCAATCCAAACGACATTAAAATACAGGGGCGTTACGCTTTACACAACGATATTTTGTTTTGGAGACAAGGGGCGGACGAGCCATGTTTACTTTTTGTACCTTCCAGTATGAGACAAAATTTTATAAAAGAATATCATGAGGCCCTAGGGCATTTTGGGGTTTATAAAACCTGGTCTGCACTGAGGTACGAAGTACATTTTCCTAATATGTTTAGAGAGATAAAAAAATTTTGCAACTCGTGTGTTTCTTGTCAAAAAACCAAACATTCTATTCTCTCAAATCCGCCCATCCAACCTATAATAACCGAGGGTAAAGATGATTTAATAGCAGTTGATTTTTACGGGCCCCTGCCACGATCTAGGGGCGGGGCAACGTTCATTTTTGTGGTGCTAAATTATTTTACTAAATATGTAACTTTTTACCCCTTAAAGTCAGCAACTACCAGAGCCAGTTTAAATAAACTAGTAATCGACTATTTTCCAACCATGGGCCGGCCCCTAAGGGTCCTTTCAGACCATGGAAGTCAATTTACTTCAGAACGCTGGTTAAATTCGCTTAGTGCAATAGGGGTTAAAGCCATTTTTAGCTCAATAAGGCACCCACAATCTAACGGAGCTTGTGAAAGAATTATGAGAGAAATATCTCGCCTAGCTCGTACTTATTGTAGTGAAAAGCATACGCGATGGGCTTGGGAAATTAAAAAGTTTCAGGATTTCTATAACAACGTTTGTCATGAGTCAACGGGTTTCACACCAAACGAACTTCAGTTTGGGCGGGAAAGGTTACGGTTGTTACCGCCGTATTTACACCCACCTTCCGCGCCTGACGAAGATTTTCAGTATATTCACAACCAAAAACTTGTTTTGGCTCAAGAAACTTTTCTGGGAAAAGCAGCCAAACGTAAATTAAACTATAAATCGGGTAAACTTATTAAATTTAAAAATAATGAGTTAGTACTACTAAGGGCGGACCCGGTCTCCAGTGCAGCTGCAGGGAAAACAAAAAAATTTATGCTTTTGTTTGAGGGTCCATACAAAATTCACAAAAAGGTTAGTTTTGACACTTACATTCTGCATTATCCTGAGGGAGATGCTGTGAGGGGTACCTTTCATGCCTCACTCATTAAGCCATATGTGCTTTCTCAATAAAAGTACTCCTGATGTTCCTCATTAAGGCCTTAATTTTTGTTTAGCTGGCCTTGGTGATTCTTAGCCTTTAAAGACCCTTAATTTATAGTTTTTGTACCTGTGAACGTCGCAGTGCTAGTCATATACCTAAAACAAACCGAACATGTATTTATTTATTTATTAAGTTTAGGTATTTATATTTTGTGGTTCATTATGCTGTTTAAACTCAAATTGTTTATTATAAATTATATTTTGTCATAAATTTTTAAAACCTGTAAATTATTTTAGTATTTAAAAAAAAAAAAAAAAAAAAGAAAAAAAAAATATGGTAAATTTTTCCTATTTATATTAACTTATTTTAAATTATTTCTAACAGACCCTTATTATTCTAAGTTTTGTTTTATATTTAAGTGTTATATGTACCTACCTGTTCTATTATCTTTTTCTATGTAATAATTTCATCCCAAAGTCTTTGTTTAATATTTGGGCAAATATTTTTAGGTTATGTAACACTTTTGTTTATGTCACGCTGTCATTTACTTTTAGCGCTCTTGTTAGGGATGGGCAAATGTCACAGAGTTCATTCGTTATAAATTTGGCGAAGGTGCTTATTTATTTTTCATTAATTTTTCGCGGGTTATTTTAAACCCGTGTAACGTACTTTGCCAGTTACTGGAGGGGAGACCGCCTTGTTCGCGGACTCCTCGGCACGAAATGCACAGCGTCGGCCATTTCATTTTCCCGTCTGTTGCCGTACGGATCGTGCGGTACCAGAAATATCTGTGACATCGCTCGCTCTTAGCAACAGGTAAATTATTGTATTTTAAATTATATTTATATTGTAACTAAACAGTAAATTCTTTTAACAGGCGAAGTTTATGTTCTTGTACTGCATCTATGTGAATGTCCAAACAATAAATAAGGGTCCAAAGAAAATTGGTTTTTTCTCTTCACCAGCCAACCTTTTCAACCCCGAGTGAACTTATTAGCATCGAACCTAAGGCTTTGCTACACCATATATTGTAAAGTAAAATGTTCAATAAAGATTATTATTATTATTATACCCAGATTGTCGCAGCATAAGTCCAGTTGTAATAATATTGTTTATAATAAAACTGCCTTAAGCAACCACCATTTTAATTTAGGACATTTTTTTGATTTTGAAAATGTAGAAATTTTGGATAGGGAAAAAAATAGATTTAAAAGGAATTTTTTGGAAATGATAAATATAAAAATTAATAATAATACGGTAAATTATAGGACAGACACTCAATATCTCAGTAAAATATACTTAAATATTATTAAATAATGAATTTTGTATATTTTTTTTATTTATTTTTTGTCAATTTGTTTTTTACTTATTCACATATCTTAATTTTTTACTTATTTACATATCTTAACTAAACACTTATACCTATACTTTATACACTTATACATCTATACACCTTTACACCTTTACCTATTTTAATTAATTTTCATCTATCAGTTTTTTGACAATTAGATTTTAAGTTTGTATAATTTTTTATTTCTATTTTTAATTTTTACCCTGAAGAAGAAGGGACATATTACCTTCGAAACGTTGGAACTGTTCATATATATTTATTTTATTTATTAAAGTGTTCTTAATAGCAAGATTTTTTCATTATTTTATATAAAAAAGAACAAGAAATATTATAATTATACCCACTTAAAAAAACTTAGAAAGCTAAAATTTAGTACGCATACTTATCTCCGTTGACAATACAATTTTGTATAAAATCATTGTTTCACACCCAATAAGGGTTACTTTACATATTATTAAAGGATAACTAAAAAACTTGAAAATAAAATAATATAAAAACAAGTTTAAAGTTAAAACCCTTCTGTTAATTAAATGTTATGTATAACTAAAAAGTAGAAAACAAGATATTTACATACATTTTCAAAAAGTAGATTTTTAAAAGAAGGGTTTTGGAAACAATCAAAAATTTCAAAACCTTTCTTTTTAAAATCTACTTTTTGAAAATGTATATAAATATCTTGTTTTCTACTTTTTAGTTATATATAACATTTAATTAATAGAAGGGTTTTAACTTTAAAAACCTGTTTTTATATTATTTTTTAATTATCTATAAATATCCCATTAAAATATTGTTTAGTTTTTAGCTGCTGGTTTTTACTGTTTTTTGAGATAATAATTATTGTCAGCAATCACAGACAAATTTTTTGAATATGGAAAAGCGTGAAAAATCTAAAATATAAATTAATAAAAAAGTTCGATTTTATCAGGAAGAAGAGTCCATTATCACGTTCGCTGCCGACGTCAATGGTATAGAATATAGCGGTCGCGTTCAAAATTAATTTCCTGACTTATTAGTAGAGATAGAAAACTGAATTTAATTTTATTTTGAAGATGATTGTTTAATCTTTAAAACGATGTATTGCAAAGTTATTTTCCTTAACACGTTCGCTGCCGGTTTTAATTTGTATAGTGCCCCCTAAGCCAACAAATGACGCTACATATGCGTCACGGGCAGCGAACGTATTAAACAACTAAAACAATTTATTGGTAGGCTAAGTGATAAAATTAAAATAAATGGGAACAAGTCAGGCGTATAGAAACACTTGAAATAGACTAATTCAAAATACCTTTAATATAATTATAATAATTTTAATAATTATTAAAAACAAAATTTTTCCAAATAATGATGAGCGGTAGTAAATTATCTTTTTATTTTTTGACAGTATTTTTTTTTGTACCTGTTAAAAAAAATTAAATATAATAAAATTATTTAACAAAAAATACTGTGCTTGATCAGTTAGATAAAAAATACTATGTATATTTATAGTACCCCTAATGGTAAGTATATTTTAACTTTAAATCATAATACAAATGTAATTTTTTGATTATTCGATCTATTATATATTAAATAAAGCTAATTTAATATCAAAATAGAACATATTTTCATTAAATCGTTAAAAAAAAGTCAATTAGTGGTACAATAAAAAAAAACAACATCCAGTGTTTGTTCAATTGGTCAGCTACTGGTGAAATGCATCAACTTTATTTACGTAATATAAGGCTAATAGAAAATTAAATATATATTTTTTTAAATTAATTAATAACTTTAGGAAGTGTCTACGGACCAGTATTTGACCATTATTCTTTCACAAGAAAGTCAAATATAACATATTTATTGAATAGTCAATTACTGGTACAAGCTTTGGACAAACACTGAAGCAATATAGTCAAACACTGGTTACGTTTGTTGTACTTTTTGACTATCGTGATTTTTTAATATAATTTAACAATTTTAATTAAAATATATATTTACCAAATAGTAACTTATTAAAGCGTGTAGAGACCAGTCTTTGACCATGTGTTTTTTCTTGAAAAAGACAAATATAAATGTATTTATTAGACGAATAATTACTTGTAAGAGCTTTGAACAAATACTGGAACAAAAGTTTTAAATACTCTAGAAATTAATTGTATAAGCATGTTTTTTATAACTAAACGTGAAAAAAAAATATCGAACCAGATAAAATAAACAATAAACAAGATAAAATAAGAAATAAACGAAAAAAACAAAAATGGGCATATATTTTTAAGTAGTAAATAAAATATTTGATATTTATTTAGTTTCATAATTTTGTGACTTGTCCTGATATTTTATGTAAATTTTAATCCGTACTCAAATTTAAATACTATTTTTATCTTAAAATAAAGCTAAAAAAATATGAACAAATACTGGTACAATGATTAGACAAAAACTGGCACAGCGTGGTCAGTGACTGGTACAAAAGGGAGTTTTTTCGTTTAAATAAGCAAATTAAATATTTTAAATGCTTATACATTCTAATACCTTAATAATAAACCTTAAAACCAAAGCTATCTACAAAAAAAAACAAAAAAAGTTTAAATACGATTTAATTTAAAACCATTTAAAGCATTTTGAAGTTAAAAATAGTTCTTAAGTGATCAATGACTGGCACGACTACCTTATATGTATTTAATTAAAAATAAAGAACGAGAAAAAACCTTATATTTTAATTTTAAATTCTTTGACTTTTCAAGTTTACCCCTAACTGATAAAATTAAAATAAATGGGAACAAGTCAGGCGTATAGAAACACTTGAAATAGACTAATTCAAAATACCTTTAATATAATTATAATAATTTTAATAATTATTAAAAACAAAATTTTTCCAAATAACTTTATTTTTTTAAATAGCACCCCTATATTTTTTTGGTTGTTTTGGATAGACCTTGAGTTTGCAAATACAACGTTGTATTATACTTGCTATTTTTAAGTTTTAAAAGTGGTAAAAAACATTTAAAAACAACCCCCTGATTTTAACTATATTTGGCACCGGTTTTCCCGATAATAAATTTCTGCAAACACCAGTTTAGTTGTTTAGTTGTTTATTCATGTTAATAAGGCCTTACAATTGTCATACAAAAAATACATTTAAAAAATAAATAAATCACATTTAAATAACATCAATATGTTTAAGATTATTAATTATATCACAGATGGAGTAGAAACAGTTTTCTATGAAAAAGTTTTTTATATGTAGCTTAAATTGTTTAAGGGGTAGGGTTTTTACCCCTGTAGGTAGCTGATTATAGGCAAGAGGGCCATAATAGTTTGTGCCATTTTTAGACCTGTCAATACGATGGAAATCTAAGTAGATATCATCATTCTGACGGGTAGGATAGGTGTGAATGTTTTTGTGTAAAGAATAACGATTATAATTTTTCTTCACATAAAGGAGACACTCCAACATATACATGGACGGTAGTGTAAGGATTTTAAGATCGCTAAAGCTCTGGGTGCAATCTTCCCTATATTCTAATTTATTAAGGATTCTGATTGATCGACGTTGAAGTCCGAAGATTCTATCAACAGAAGTGGCATGCCCCCAGGCTATAAGAGCGTAGCTAAGTCTACTATGAATGCTAGCGTAATATACAGTTTTCAGTACATCTGGGGTAACTACTCCAGCCAAACTCCTTAATGCATATATGCTTTTCACCAAGTTACTGGCCACAAAGTTGGTATGTTTTTCCCAAAGTAAGCCGTTATCGATATGGACACCCAAGAAGCGAACGGACTCGGGATTTGCAAAGTCACCGCAGTCTCTAAGAGTGAATACCATAACTTCGGTTTTGGATTCATTTAGGTTTAGTTTATTTGCAGCAAACCAGTCGCTGGCATCTAACTGCGCTTGTTTCAGGTCATCTAGCAGAGAAGACAAGTATTTACTTTTTTTGCGCATATTCGTGTCATCCGCGAACAAAACAAAATCAGTGTCAGGAGAACAGCTCTTTATATCGTTAATATAAATTAAAAAAAGTGTAGGGCCGAACACCGACCCTTGGGCGACGCCTATAAAAGTAAAGAGGGGTTCTGACTGATTACCATTTGATGACACTATTTGCTCGCGGCTGAACATGAATGATACTATTAGATCGATACTTTCTTTAGAGAAACCGTAAAAACTCAACTTCTGTGACAAAATCTCTGGGTCAACGCAGTCAAATGCCTTTGACAGGTCGCACCAAATTGAACCCGTGTATAATCCCGAGTCGAATCCCTCAGTTATGGCATCAAGAAACTCATTTATTGCATCTGCAGTAGATCTTCCATGTCTGAAGCCGAACTGGGACGTATTAAACAGATTATTCAGTTCAAAGAATCCCACGATTTGCTTCTTAAGTGCCTTCTCGAATATTTTTGAGAACAGAGGCGTGATAGAGATCGGCCTATAGTTTGAAGGATCGTCTTTAGGTCCTTTTTTATGAATTGGGACGATTTTTGTTACTTTTAGGGATTGAGGATATATACCAGAACTTATACATTCATTGTACAATATTGATAGCGGTAATGAAATTAGTTTGGAAATAGATTTAATTATTTTAACATTTATACCATAGTAATCAATAGTTGAACTGTTTTTTAAGTCTTTTATTATGTCCTCAATCTCGTTACTAGACAAATTTTGGAAACTAAATTTGAGTTTTTCCGAATTATTTATTGGGCTTTTTAAATATTCTCTAAAGTTTTTGTTTGACTGAGGTATTTTAGACCGCAGTGAAACAGGAATATTTGCAAAGAAGTTGTTAAACTCATCTGGTAATATTTTTGTGGTTTGCTGTTTAATTTTACAAGGTTTGTTGCTGTTTATTACTCTCCAAACTGCCTTCTGAGGATTGTCAGAAGCGGCAATATATTCTGAGTGTGCCTTGGTTTTTGCCTGAAGTATAGCTTCTTTATATTTTTTTCTATACATGTTTGTAATGTTAGTAATTTCGGGGTTATTTTCATATTTGGATACTTCATACATAAACCTAAGCCTTTCTCGCATGTTTCTGATGTTATTGTTGAACCAGTTTACAATTGGCTTTTTTTGAGCTTCTATAATATACTTTGTTTTTTCTGGGAAGGCAGTTTGCAGAGCATTTGTGATTTTTTTCAGAAAAACATCAAATTTAGTGTCTGGGTTTTTGTTTGTTTCTGATATAAAAGTCCAGTCAATGTTGTTGACCAGTGTATGTAAACTTTTTAATCCTGCTTCAGTTATGGGCCTAGAGACGATCCTTTTTTTTGGGACTTTAGTTTGTTTAACTTTAATTATTACACTATTGTGATCTGAAATATTAAGACATAGCACATTAGTGGAATAATAGTTTTTGGGCAGATTAGTAAATATGTTGTCAATGCATGCCAGGCGTCTGGTTGGATCCGTTATTGTTTGATGGAGGTTAAATGACTGCATAATGTCTAGCATTTTAGTGGTGTTACTATTTTTTATGTTAAAGTGAATATTAAAATCCCCATTTATTAGTATGTCGCCCCTAAATGAAGAAATCTTATTTAAAAGTTTATTTAAAGTTTGAAAATATGTATCCAAATTATTTATGGATGAGGATCTGTATATTGTTATTATAAGTAAACTAGTTTTTGGTCTATTATATTCTACAGCACAAACTTCACAATGAAGTTCCACTGACAGTTTCATGAGGTCATTCCTAACAGTACAATATTGAGCTAATTGATTGGTAGAGAAAATACATACCCCACCTCGAGTGTTAATTGTTCTTGAATAGCTACCTACAAGGGTGTAACCAGTAATGTTTATATAATCAAATTCACTGTTAACTAGCCAGTGTTCACTAAAACAAATAAAGCCGTTTTCCAACTGGATATTATTTTGTAGCTGGTCTTCTAATATATGTAGCTTGTTCCGTAAGCATTGTATGTTTAGGTGGAACACAATTAAGGAGTTGTTGTTGGCAATGAATGTTTCTGAAAATTTTCCTTGTTGGCTTCATGCTTACGGAAGTCGAAACGTTTAAAACCTACGCCTCTAGGCCAAAAGGATTTATTATAGAGCTGGTCTTTCAGTGCGAAGTCAGCTCCGAACATAAAACATTTATTTTGGTTGATATCTGTGGGTAGTTCTTTAATGACAAATTCAGAGTGGTATTTTTTGTCGGTTTTCATCTTAATCATGCTTAAAACGGTGTCTGCTGTTTTTTCCCTTTTAATGCGGTTTATATATAACCAAACTTTCGGACAGACAGCAAAGTTTTCAGTATCATTTGATTCCCCGACGGTTTTACTTTTTTTTGGTGCAGATTTATGTATATTTGTCGCTTTTGGTACGTTTTCTTTGATTTGGGGCACAGGAACAACATTTTGCGCTTGGTGAGTCTTAATACGCAGTATTTCGTTACTTTCCAATGTTTGTGTTGTGGTTGCAGGGTTTTTGATTACGTTGACAGGTAAGTTGGCTGCCCTGCCGTTCGGGGCTTCAAAATTGCGGGCCATTTGCAATGGACGTTGCTCTAGGTTGGTGATCCTGGATTGGTTCAAAACATTGCTGTATGACTTTTGGTTTTTTATGTTATTTTGTTCAATGATAGCGTTTTTATTTTCTAGGAGTAAAGTTTGGTTTCTTTCTAATAATAATTGATTATTTTGTTTGAGAATTAGGTTTTTATCCTTAGTTTCTTCTAGTAGATCTTTTAAGTATTTAATTTCCAGTAGTAATTTGTCATTTAGCTGACTTACGTGGCTGTTTTTTTGCTGATTCTCTCCTGTAGGTTCACAACATATGATTTTGTTGTCATCCACGGTCACAAATTTGCTTCTTTCAGCACAGCTTGCATGGAATATTGAATAACAGTTAATGCACACACTTATTTTACATTTTTTGGTTTTACAACACATAAATACTTGTTGATTTTCGGAGAGCTCTGACGATTCACCGTCATCGCCCGCCATCTTAACTTCTCGAGTTATAATATCTATATAAAGTAGCCCAAAATTAAATCCAACTCTACACCCCCAACTTAATTTTTTCAAATATTTTTTCGGTTGCTTTGGATAGGCTTTGAGCTTGCAAATACAATTATGAGTCCAAATGAGTTTTAGAACTGGTAAAAAGTTTAAAAACAACCCCTGGATCCCATCTATATTTAGGCAGTGATTTTATCGAAAATTAAAAGAGGGATAATTAAGTTTCGCAAAAACCAGTGTAAATGAGACTAAAAAAACTGACGAAAATTTTAATCTACCCCTCAATCCCCTCCCAAAACTTTGTTATCTCTTTTAGTTTGCGAGAAAATCACTGCCTAAAAATACGTGCGGTGAAAAAAAGTCACCCCCCCTTTTAACTTTTGAACGAGTTGAGATATCGACTTCAAATTTAGAACTCTTAAATAAGACAACTTAAACTATCTTTTAGCATATATTTGATATTTTCAGCTCTGAAAATGTGGGCAGGGGGGCATGGGGGGACTTTTTTTTAAATGGAACATACATCATTTTAAAGCTTATAAAATTCTCTATTTAAACTAACATTTTTAATTTTTTTAAAAATGTTTTTTAAGGTTTTGCTTTTTCAATTTTTTGTGCTAAAACATTCGGTTCTTTAAGTTTTTTTTTATAAATTTTTATTTATGTCAACTAAAATTAGTTTAAAAGTATAATTAACATTTTTTTATGATGAAATTAAATGGAGAATTTTATAAGCTTTAAAATGATATATTACATGACCCCCCTTTCCATTTAAAAAAATGTGCCCCCATGCCCCCTGCTCACATTTTAAGAGCTGAAAGTATTAAATATATGCTAAAAGATAGTTTAAGTTGTCTTATTTAAAAGTTCCAAATTTGAAGTCGATATCTCAACTGGTTCAAAAGTTAAGAGGGGGGGGGTGACTTTTGGACCGCTCTGTAGATGGGATCCGGGGGTAGTTTTTAAACTTTTTAACTACTTCAAAAACTTAAAAAGTCCAAAGCATTGTATTTGTAAGCTGAAAGTCTATCTAAAGCAATCGTATAGTGGTGCTATTTGAGAACAATAAAGTTGAAGGTAAGTTGTGGGAAGGGGTGTAGGGTGGATTTAATTTTGGGCTACATTTTATAGATATTGTTGTCCCATTTAAGGTGTTTTTTGCAGAATACATATCTTCTTTAGTTTTCGAGAAAATCAATGGGTAGAGTTGGGCCACTCGGTACATGGGTTAATATCAGAAAAGTATTATACTTCTTTCAGGTCAGAAAAAAAGTTCAAAATTACAACTTACTAGGAAAAAAAATATGTAAAATATTTATTGGGCAATAAGAAATACAATTTGTATGGTAGGCGCAAACTTTACGCACTGTGGTGCGCACTCGATACAAGTTAAAATTTTCAAAAAAATTATTATAGTCAAAATTAAACAAAACTTATTTGCATAGGGTTTTGGGTCGCAAAAATTGCAAATTCAAAATGGCAAATCCACTATGGTGACCGAAAATTTTTAAACATAAAAAATTGTATGTGTATGTGGGTTAAAATCAGAAAAGTACTTTTCAAGTCAGAAAAAAAGGTCAAAATTACAACTTACTAAGGAAAAAAATATACATGTACATTTATTAGGCAATAAGAAATATAATTTTCATAGTAGGCGCAAACTTTACCCACTTTTGAGCACTTGGCTAGATATAAGTTAAAATTTTCAAAAAATTTATTCGAATATCAAAATTTAACAAAACTTCTTAACATAGGGTTTTTGGGGTCAAAAAATCTGAATCTGATGTCAAAAATTGAAAATTTAAAATGGCGAATCCAATATGGCGACAGAACCTTTTAAACAAAAAAAAAATGTATTTATGGGTTTTTGTGGTCGGTATATCCAAATTTTAATTTAGATATATAAAATTATCATATTACTTTTTTAGTGATTATCAGGTCCGGTTTAAGGGCTCTAGGGCCTAGGCGTAAGTTAACTGTAAACAGTAACTTTTGCTATTTTTTAAATTAAACTGAAATTTAGAAATATAAAATAATCTTATATAAGTTTTTTTAATCAATATCAGGCCCGGCTCAGGGGCTTCTGTCACTCATAGGACATAGGGTTAATATCAAATTTACTTCTTTTTAGCAATTTATTTTAACAAAAATGCTTTAAAACAACTTAAAAATATAGAATAGAATAATAATTTCCCATCAACTTTCCCTCAAAAAAAATGGTCAGTTGCGAGTTAAACTGTACCGTATTTTTCTTATTTTTTTTCGTTTTCTTGCCCTACGTTAAATATTCCTAGCCGCAGCATAATAATGTAGAGGACATGCTTTGTAGAGAATTAGGTAAGCTTTTATTTGGTTCTCAACTTTTTTTCATAGGGTTAAGTAGTTATCGAGATCACAAAAAAATTGAATTTGTACTGTATTTTTCTTACTTTTTTTTCTGTGCGAACACCTCAAACAGTCCTAACATTAGCATAAAAATGCATATAACATTTATTATAGGTAATTATATAGGCTTTCATCCAGCGAAATATTTTTTTGCATTCGATAAGTTGTAAACGTTTTATCGCAAAAAAAAATGGTTATATACAGATTTTTTCTCTTTTCGTGCCTATGCCTCAAAGGGTACTAGCCGTAGCGTAAAAATGCATGGAACATTTTTTGCAGAGAATTTTATAAGCTTTCTTTTGGTGTATTTTTTTCCAAGTTAAGTGGTAAGCGACTTATTGCAAAAAAAATAAAAATACAAATTTTCCATGTATACGGACTAACCACGTAGATGGAAATTTAAAGTAGCGAATATTAGATGTTCATTTATTTTTCTAAAAATTTTATCAGAACATTGGATTACGAAGGCCAATTGTTTAAGATCAAAAGAT
The DNA here is from genome assembly GCA_958510825.1 of Brachypterus glaber. Taxonomy (NCBI): domain Eukaryota; kingdom Metazoa; phylum Arthropoda; class Insecta; order Coleoptera; family Kateretidae; genus Brachypterus; species Brachypterus glaber. The sequence continues at coordinate 29,709,904 of OY294049.1, read as the reverse complement.
AATAATTTTAAAATTCCATAGTCTGAAAATTGGAAAAAAACTGTAACCATGGACTGATGGACATTTAAAAAGGTACGCTTCTTTTTTTTTTCGAAAATTCCTCCCCAATAAAAAAGTGGGGTTATTAAAAGAAAAGTAACATTAACATTTAAGTACTTTATAAATAGGGTTTATTTGGGCATAATTACATATGTGATAAAACGTTTCATTGTAATGTAATAAACGACTACGTTTTTGTAGATGGACATCAATTTTTTGGTCCAAACTGATTATTGATACCAACTTTTTTGTTGGAACTCAAAGGCTTTGCTTAGTTTAAAAAATAATAACACTATCAAGTGTCTTTTAAAAAATAAATAGAAAGAAATAAATATAATGCAACACTTTGTACACATAAAATAAATATGTATATAAATGTTGCTGGGGAACACAAAATTTCGATAAAAATTACTATTAAACCAATATTTTCTCTCAACATAAAATATTTATTACACTGTATTTTAAGTTTTCAAATAAAACCAATTGAGTAGTGCTAGAATATGTAAGATTCTTAAAAAAAAATTGAATAACTTTTTTTTAGAGTGGGGACAAGAAAGTACTAAAAATTTGAGTTTGACCCATGTATTGAGGTCGGTATCACATCAATGTTGCTAGTTGGTATTTTACTAGAATTTACTAAAAACTTACTTCGCCACAAGAAAGCACTCCGCTATTTTAATCCAAATAGCCTAATTATAAGAATCATATTCAAAACACACACACACACTCACACACACACACACACACGCACGCACGCACGCACGCACGCACGCACGCACGCTCGCACGCTCGCACGCACGCTCGCACTGCGCATACTGCCAAATTGCCTAATAGTAATTGCTAAGATTTATAATGTAGGGGAAGGTATTCTATATCGTACCGGTCGGCAAATCGTACTTTTTAATTTCTATAACTTTGAAAAGATTTTTGAGACAACTTATGACTTTCAATAATAGCTAGTTTGGAGAATAATCCTTATACACAATTTGGAGAATAATCCTCATACACAATTTGGTCGTTGTAAATTAACCTTAAGGTATAGATAAGGTCGGTCAAAAAAAATTGCTTAAACTGATGTTACATACAGCATGATACATACAGTATGTATCTGCAAGTTTTTCTAAGCATATTTCTCTTCAGTGAGTACAGTTACCAAATTGTTTTATGTGTAAATACATTATTAATATCAGTAAAATTAGCATATAAACAAAAAATATACATATTTTTTAGTTTATATATTATATTTTTTATTTTTATGCAAAATAGGGAAGTTTTATAAATCGTACCGGTATTAATTTTTGTAAATCGTCCAGGGTTCATAGACACTTGTAATTTTAATAATTTATTCTAGTTAGATGACAATTAAAAATAAATAAAAATTACTACCCATGAAGTCCGTTAAATTCATGAGTAATACACGTAATTAAATAAATTCTCATGAGTAAATGGAAAAGCCTTTTTATCTTGGCATTATTTTTTTAATTTAAACAAACAATAAATAATTACGGTAAGTTTATTAAGAAGGTTCCCAAATCGTACTGTTTGGAGACCTTAACAAAACATGTACAAAATTGATTATAAATGTTATGAAGTTTAGCAAAAAAAAAATTATGTTCAATAATTATACTTTAACTAAAGAGCAAACTCTAAAATGTAACCAATTACAAAAAATATATAAAAATGTCTTAGGTGGTACGATTATAGCGAACTTACCCTACTTTAGCAAATTCACCAAAATAATAGTACCTACTCTACTTAAAACCGCCGAAATTAAAAACTTTTCTGAAGGTAAGTTATAATAAGTCTTGTTTTTTTATTCAATGCAATCGATATTTTTATAATTTTATCTGATGTTTTTAATGTAGGTAAACAAAACAAACTAATTTTTTAATATAATCAGCTAATTATGTTTTAATTTTATTAGAACTTTAGTTAAGGTAATTGTTAAATAATAACTTTTAAATTTAATAAATCTGGTATCTACATATTTTGTTTAACATGAGAACCAGTATTCCACAGGTTGAAACCAAGAAATGTGACATGATGTGTTTAATGTTATTTTATCATGTCGGTAAAAAAATAACCAATAAAATATTATGTTAAAAATGTGAAATTTAACATTTGGCAGTCCAATTTCGGTTTATGTAAATAAAATGTATTGGATGATTCTTGGAACTAATGGATTTTGTACACAAAAGGTAGGACTAATATGGTATAATTTGTTAGTTAATAAAAATTACCTTATAATTTGTTGGTTAATTAAAATTACCTGTTTTTTTTTTATTAAC
>OY294049.1:29667366-29707377 GCA_958510825.1 Brachypterus glaber | reverse complement strand
TCCACGGTTCGAGGACGAAAAATTAAATACTAAAATGTTGAAAACCAAAATTTTAATTATGTAGGGCGAATGTACATTAAAAACTAAGAAAAAAACCTCATATACAGGTACTTCCAAAAATCAATCCTAATGGAGCTATGGTCTCCTAAATACGCACCATTTTTAAAGGGCTATGGTAGCTTTAAAAGCGTTTTTTCGACATGTATGGAAACTTTTTTTCTTAGTTTTTGATGTAGAATAACATTGCATCATTAAAATTTTGGTTTTCGACATTTTAGTATTTAATTTTTCGTCCTCAAACCGTGAAAGGACATGGCACAATTTATAGGGAATTTTGGCCCTCGGTGAAATTCGCTAAATTTTTTATATGTTTTAGTTTATACTTTTTTAAAAGGAATTAGGAACGTTTCAAGCACTTTGTATGAACCGGTTTTTTTTCTATAAGGTGAAACGGGAATTCGTAATAAAATACAGGAATCGTGAAATCTTGGTTGAGTTAGTTTATTGTACACTAAAAAGATAAATTGTTATAAACTATTGTAAAATACAAGCACATAAAATAGTATACTAATTATTAGTGAATAAACCAAAATGACTTACCTAATAAACAGTCGTATTTTTAAATATTCAATTTATTATAAAAATATAGACATAGTTTTCTTAAAAGCGTACAACTCGAACTAAACTGAAATTACTGGTGGAAAGGTAAAAAATTAACGACAAAAAATGTGTTAAATTTAAAAGATAATTCCTTCGTTATCCGTAGGCAACTTACAGTGCACGTATAGATATTTTTGCTATGGTTCATCTTCCACCCCCTAAAAGTTGCGAAGCTATAAAGTGAGCACAAAAACCCACATGTGATTTGGATTGGGTACGGTGGTGTAAAGTAAGGCTTTAGGTGGCTTGCATGAAAGCATCCACGCTCATTTCCTATTAAATCTGTTAATAAATATGAGTCGAAGGAGATGATCTTTTTTACTCTGTAGGGGCCCTCAAATAACAACATAAATTTTTTTGTTTGTGCTGTTAAAATCGAGCTTATGTGATTAGCTTTTAGCAGGACGAGAGAATCAATAGCAAATTTTTTATAAGGTTTTCCTGGTTGCCTGAGTTCTCTGCGGGCCGCTTTTCCTTTTAAGGACGCCTCAGCCAAAAAAAGTTTTTTATTCGGGCTATAAGGCTCCGCCCTTGGCGCCGGACGTAAATCCGGGGGTAACAGGGTAAGTCGTTCTGTCCCAAATTGGAGTTCATCCGGGGTAAATGATGTGCTCTCATGTACAACAGAATTTAAGAACTTTACTAGTTTCGGTAGTTCATTACACCATTTCTTGTGATTTTCATGACAGAATGTTCTTACCAAACGCCCTACTTCACGTAAGGGCCGCTCGCTTGGATTAGCGCAGGGTACCGCTTGATACTTATTCGCCGGTATATTGCGTACCTAAATCAGATAACAGCCTTTTTGGAAACCCGTGTTTTGGGAAATAATTCGTAACAAGTCGATTCAATATTGCATTAGTGGTGGCCTTTTTTAGCGGATATAACTCAATATGTTTGGTAAACTGGTTTAGAACGATAAGGATGTAGGATACCCCCCCGCGGCTCCTTGGCAACGGGCCGTATACGTCTGAACACACTAAGTCATCTTTAGTGGTGGGGATAATCGCGTGCTGCGCAGGTTTAGGCAAAACTGATATTTTTGCCCGCTGGCAAATATCGCAAGATTTTAATACATTTTTCACCCGACGGTGCATGCCTTTAAACCACACTTCATAATTTAAAGCCTTCCATGTTTTAAAAATGCCAAAGTGGCCTAATGAGCTGTGAAACGCCACTATTATACTGACTACTAGCGGTTCTGGGATACAAAGTAAATCCGATTCATGTTCTTCGGAAATCCTGTATAAAATATCCCCATGCAATATAAACCGTTTTTTCAACTGGTTATCGGTACCTAATTTCGAAATTACGCTATTTAAATAATTGTCTTGTCTTTGTAAGTCCCTTATATCTTTTAATTGAGCCTGGATTTCGGTAGGTAAAACTATGGTACATAAAAGATTAAATACTTTATCTTTAGGCACGGGGTAACGCGCACACGAATACCTGCTAAGGGCATCAGCAACAAATTGCTGGCTACCCTGAACATAGTTCACTTTGAAGTCGTATTCTTGTAAAAGTAAGGCCCAACGCATAATTCGGGGCGACAAAAGACGGCAAGTCATTAAGTACGATAAGCTTTTGCAATCTGAAAAAAGCGTAAAATGTCGACCCAACAAATATGTCCGCCATTTAGTAACCGCAAATATGCAGGCCAAGAGCTCTTTTTCTGAGGCCGCATAGGCTTTTTCCCGCTCCAATAATAAGCGGCTTGCCCATGCTATCACCCTTCTTTCCCCAGAAGGCCCCGTCTGGTATAATTGAGCCCCTAATCCTAAATCTGAGGCATCTGCGCAGATAGCATAGGGGAGGGTGGGGTCATGATGATATAATAATGTTGCATCACATACGGCCTTTTTTACCGCTACAAACGAGTTTTCTTGCTCTGCCGTCCACTTAAATGTATTACCTTTCCTTAACAAACGCGTTAGTGGTTCGCAAATATCCGCAAACTTTTGCGAAAAAGCTCTATCATAGTTCACTGCTCCTAAAAATTTTTGAACTTGCTTTACCGTAGTTGGACGTGTGTAATCTACAATTCCCTGCGTACGATCCGGATACCCAGGGGACTGACCACATAACCCAGAAAGCTCATTTCCTTTTGTAAAAAACTACATTTTTTTAACTTAATCGTAAACCCAGCTTCCCGCAAAGTTTTGAAAACCATTTCTAAATGTACTAGATGTTCTTCGAAAGTATCGGAAAATATAAAGAAATCATCAATATAAATAATTAAAAAATTGGAGAACTTATCACCAAATACTAAATTCAAACATCGTGTTATTGAAGCGGCACTAGTTTTTAGACCGAAAGGGACTCGAACGAATACGTAAGTCACATTCTCAAACAGAAAACCTAGGTATTTTTCATCCCCTTTCCTAACAGGGATTTGATAATAGCTGTGAGAAAGATCTATGGAAGATAAAAACTTTTTACCACTTAATAATTTTATTGCTTCGTCAATCTTGTGTGGCCTAGCGTGGTCATTTTCTAGTTTTGTATTGAGAACTCGCGCGTCTAAACAAGTACGGAGGGTGCCATCCTTTTTTTTGTTACAGCAAGTGGTGAAACATAAGACGTTACTGCCTTTTTTATTACGCCCCAACTTTCTAACTGACTAATCGTTTTTTTTACTTCTTCCCGGTACGCAAAGGGAATAGGGTATTGTTTTTTAAAAAATTCGGTTGAATCTTTTAGTGCTACTTTGTGTTCATAAGCTCTTGTACAACCGGGTTTATTATCAAATATGGTAGAATACTTATTTAACAAATTAACCAATTGTTTTTTTTGAAGATCACTTATATCAATATTTCCGATATTTTTTTCAATATCAACTTGTTCGGTTTTACCTAAATAGTTACAATACAACGCGGGCTCTAATATAGTTTTTATGTTCATCGATTCGGGTATGTCACAACTGTTACATAACACAGTTTCTTTAATACACACCACTGAATCGTTTATGACTAACTTAAGGGTACCCGCGGCCATGTCTACATTGGCCTGATATGCACGTAAAAAGTCCATGCCAATTATAATGGGATAAACTAAATCATAAACAACCAAAAATTCCTGTTTGCATGAATTTTTATCAATGGACATCAAAATATTTGCTTGTATATTTACTTTTTTATGTTTCGCTTTAAACGCCCCTGATATTTTAACTCCGGTAACCGGAAAATATGGAATGACATTATGAAAATCACTGAGTTGACTCCATACTTGGTAATCCATTACAGTTACCATACTCCCTGTATCGATAAGCGCGGGGAATTGATGTCCATAAAGCTGAATTAAAATCGTAGGGGGTTTATTATTTTTTACTACATGATTAAAGTCACAATCGGGGATTAAGTCTAATTCGGGATCAATAAATAAATTGTCGGCTCTATTTAAAATAGTCTGAACCGCGGAGCCGCTTCGGTCAGATTGTTTTAGTTTTCCGAATCGTTATCGGAAATCTTATTTTTATTTTCGTCAATATCTAAGGTCGCTATTTTAGGTTGATTAAATTTATTATTAAAACCTTGACGATTAAATTGTGTATATTTCGGTGTTTTATCTACAAAAGTTTTTTGCTCATTTTTAAAGGTAATTTTTTTATCTGCCTCGCGCCTGAAATAGTCGTCAGCGTTTCTTAGCAATTGCAGGGCCGCACTACAGTTATTTACTCCTACTAACGTAGCTGAAATTGACGGCGGAAAATGCCGTGCTATTAAAGCCACTAAAAATCGCTCCTCATAAGGGGGTTGAAGATGACGTGCCAGGCTTACATTTTTATTAAAATAATCACCAAAACTACCATCCTCCTCCCTGTACCTCCCTAAATCTAATTTCAGTTTAAATTCATTTTGTTTCGTGTACCCCCAAAACTGATTTACAAACTCTTGTCTAAAATTTTGATAATTAATAAATCCGGCCATATGGGCATTTGCCCAATCCAAAGCCTTGTTTTTAAATATTTTATCTCGTAGGGCGACTAAGATATTATAGGGTAAGTCATTTTGGGCTATATATAAATCTAAAACAGACAAAAAATCCATAGGATGCACTTGAGGTTCTTCAAATGTTGGTAATTCAATTTTATATAGGGGCCTCTCTTGGTTCACCCCCCTCGCGGGGTTATTGTTGTTTTGACTAGCAGTAATCACATGGTGGATTTCAGGGTTGATCATTAAATTAGTGACTACTTGGGTCACTAAGGCGGATATCTGATTACTATCCATCATAAACTGGTTTCTGGGTTGTCCCACTGGGGACTCAGCCAGGGGTCTATTTTGGTTGCCCTGATTACGCCTGGGGATTGCCCCTGTAGACGCTGTTGCCCTTTCCAGGTTAAAATTAAAATTGGACATCCTACCTTGGTTTGCTGTAGCTCGTCTCCTCAGATCATACCTGTGTCCCTGGTCCTCCCCTGTGGTACGGTCCTGACCTTCTGTTGTTGGTTGGTTGTTCGGTCCTGTTGGCGTTCTTTAGAATTAGAATTAGAATTAGAATTAGAATTGTTTATTTAGTATTTGAGCCATTCTATAGAATGGATATACAAGTCATAATGTGTACAATGTACATACATATTTACAAAAATAATAGTAAATAGTTACGAAATAAGACATGTAAATAAATAATTAAAACATAGTATAAAGATAAAATAAACAGAACAAAACAAATATAAAATAAGACATGTAAATAAATAATAAATAATCAAAACACAGTATAAAGATAAAATAAACAGAACAAAAACAAATACAAAATAAATGGGATAAAATAGCAAAAACAAAAAGTACAAAACATTTAAAAATATATACTACATACAAATCATAATGATTTATCCTCCAAAAACTCTTTAATAGTGTAATAAGCTCTGTTTAATAAAAGACGCTTTATTGATGTTTTGAAAGTAGAACAGTTGGAAATTTTTTTGTATTCAGATGGTAGTTTATTAAAAATTTGAATACCACTGTATTCTGGAGACTTTTCATAAAGGGCCGATTTATGTTTTGGTATGGTAAGAACATCCCGGCATCTTGATATAGATCCATGTTTAAAACTGTTCAGGTTATCTCTAACATACAGAATGGACCTGTATATGTATATACAGGGTAATGTTAAAATTTGGCGCTGTTTAAATATAGGTTTACAAGAATCTTTAGATTTTATTCCGAATATAAGCCTTAAGATACGTTTTTGTTGAATAAATATTCTAGAACAGTTTGGAGTGCTACCCCATAGTAAAACATTGTAGGTTAAATGACTATAAACTAAAGAATAATAGATACTAAGCAGGCCTTGAGTATCCAGCATGTGTCTAACCCTCGACAAAGCAAAAAACGATTTGTTTAGCTTCTTAGATACCATATTTATATGGCTATTCCATCTCATGTCACAGTCAAGACCTATTCCAAGGAATTTTGTGCTTTGTGAGGCAGATATTTTATAAGTATCGAAAACTATGTCAAGTGGTGTTTCCAAAAAAGCAGAACGCATTCCATTATGGAAGTATAGACATACTGTTTTGTCAACATTTACAATGAGGTCATTTTGTTTGCACCAACTTATAAAATCCTGAATAACACTGGACAATAGTAGTTTGAGTTCCTCAAGAGTCTGTGCTGACACTAAAAATGAGGTGTCGTCTGCAAACATTATAAGTAGTTTAGCTTTTACGTGTTGAGGTAAGTCGTTTATGTATAAAAGAAAAATCAGAGGACCAAGCACAGACCCTTGAGGGATTCCCGAGAACATGTCGTGACTGTCAGAGAAAGAATTTTTTAGCTTAACAAACATTTTTCTATCAGTTAGGTAATCTATTAACCAGGACAACATAAAACCTCTAAAACCTAAATTGAAAAGCTTGGATTTAACGAACTTAAATTTTAGCGTATCAAAAGCCCGGGAGAGGTCGAAGAGAATAGCTGCTACGAATTCGCCATTATCCAAACATTTGTATATACAATTTACAAACTCGCAGGCTGCACTCTCCGTTGACCTTCCTTTTCTAAAACCATGTTGTGAGTTTGTTAAGATATTATGCTGCTCTAGAAACAGTACCATTCGATCATATACTACACGTTCAAACACTTTGGATATTACATTTAAAATAGCCACTGGACGATAGTTACATACGTCCTCCGGATTATTTTTCTTATACACGGGTATAATTGAGGCAATTTTTAATAGTTCAGGAAACTTTCCTGAGATAATTGACTTATTTACAAGATATGCCAATGGTTCCGATATGCTGTTGACAGTTGCTTTAAGTATTTTCGTAGGTATGTTATCAACCCCCCTGCTGCTTTTATTTTTTAGATTTAAAATTGCCTTTTTAATCTCGTCTTTAGTTATAGGGTCAAAAAAGAAAGAGTTTTTTACTGATTCAGAAGTTGAACATTGTTTGGACCGACTATTGCCAAAGTTTTTTTGCAAACTTATTTCCGTTATGTTTGCAAAGTAATTAGCAAATGAATCTGCTACTTGCTTTGGTTCAGTTAATATTTTGCTATCGGATTTTATCGTTATGTTTTCATTTTTGTTTGTACGACCCAAGGTTTTATTTACTAAATCCCACACAGTTTTCTGTTTATTTGCAGCTCTATCTATAATTTTTTTGTAATATTCCTTCTTCCTTTTTTTAATTAACATATTGTATTCTTTTTTTGCATTTTTATAAACTTTCCTATTTATTTCGTTATTAAATACTTTAGTTCTCCAAAAGAGAGCTTTTAAATTTCGTCCCGCATTTATAATATCTATTGTAACCCAGTTCTTATCTGCGCTGTTTTGAGATCTATTTTTCCTTTTTTTAAGAGGACAACATTTGTCTATTGCCCAGGTTAAAATATTCATAAACGAACTAAAATCTTGATTAATATCTGCACCATTTTCTAAATATAGATCGTCAAATTTTGTATTTATTAATAAAGTTATAAGATTATTAACGTTATCGTTACTAAAATTTCTAAATTCTGTAGAGTTTTTAGCTTTATAGATAGTTTCTTTTATTTTGATATTGTTATGGACAATCTTGTATTCTAATTTAATTGCTAAATGATCAGCTAGATTTGCCTGAAAGATAGTGGATTTGCAAAGAGATAATTCAGCGTTTGTCAGTATATAATCAATGGCACTGCTTGAAGTTTTACCATTTTTATCAGTGAAAATCCTGGTAAAATTGGAAGAGGTGGTTTTTAGATCAAAACTGGATAAGAAGTCTACAAATATCTGTTTTTCTAAATTTTCGGTGGAGTAATCTATATTTAAATCGCCGCAAATAAATACCTTATCACATATATTTTTACAGTGAAGTAACACTTCCGTGAGTTTAAGATAAAAAATTTTCTTGTCTCTATCAGGACGATAAACACTTATAATACAAAATTTACTGTCTCCATAAGAAATTTGCACTCCGCTACATTCAAAGTACATTTCCACTGAAAATTTTTCAATGTTTAATTTTTTGACAGAAAATTGGTTGCTTTTTTTAACAAAAATTGCCGATCCCCCCTTTGTGTTTTTTTTTCTGCCATAATATTCTATAATTTGGTAGTTTTTAAGATTAACCATCATAATATCGTCGTTTAAACACCAATGTTCAACTATACTCATAACATCAGGCATTTTCATCTTCAAAAAGAACATCTAAATTACAAAGCTTATTACCTATCGATTGAGCATTTAATTGTACTATTTTTATACTTGAAAAATTTCCTACATCTAAATTACATTTATCTCTAAAAAAGAATTGTTTTTGTTTGTCATGGTATTATGAGTGGGGTCATTGAGTGTAGATTCATTATCACTAGAAATATCAATAAGCTCATTGTTATAAATTGGAATTCTAGTTTCAGCAATATTTTCATTCAAACATGTTTCTACCAGAGGTATGTATGTTAAGTTACTATTTGAAATATTATTTCTCGCATTAGTGTTAAATAAATAGTAAATAAATTCCGCAAAATTTTGTTTGGCGTGGTGAATACTATTTAAATGATGAATACTATTTAGTTCATTATTGTTTAGTTCGAAATATTTTATAGTCTCTGCGTTATTACTATTTAAAATTGAATTGTATAAATTACTGTTCATTTTATAAATAAATTTATTTTCAGATACATTATTTTTGTAAAGTGTTGAAGTTATATAAATATTTGTTTTTGCACATGAATTAAATTTCGTTACCAGACAATTAAAATCAGTCATTTCTAAACTATTACAAAAGATAATAATATGGTCTTGTTCAGTATACTTAGCTGACAAGGCGTCTAAATGTTCAATAACTTGCTTAAAGTTAGCACCTGGTTTTGAGATAGTTTCTATCAAGTATTTGTTTGATAATTTTTTTGATAAAATAGAACTGAAATTTTTACCTGAATTATCTGTGAGGATAAGAATCTTTGATTTATGGACGTGTTCTACAGAATTATTATACTGAGGCTGTTTTAAACCATTACTTTTACTATTATTACTTGGTTTTTTAATGTTTAGCACTTCTATTATATTGATTTTATTGTTCTTTACACCTTGTAATCTCAGCGTTGAGTGGTGCTGTAGACAATCCAACGATTTTCCAGCTTGAGTTTCCGCTGATGCATGTTTCCCCTTTTTACAGTTGTTATGTAAAACGGTCTTCATGGGCTTATTTACGTGGTCATTCTCAGCAATAGAAACTTGGATACCCTTAGATTTGCAAAATTTTCTATCAGATGTTTGAGAGCTGGAGTTTACTAAGGTTCTAGGATAAAGGTTGATACTGCAGGAAGATTCTTCTGTTTGACAGGATATATTTTTGGAGGCTGAGCAAGTCTGGATCGTAGAAGATTTCACTTCGGGAATATCAGTTTGTGTAGCAACAGTAATATGTTTTTTGGTCAAAAGGTCCTTCATATATTTTAAATGTTCTTTGTATCCGCTAATTTCAGTATTTAGTTTTTTAATATTGTTCTTTAACTTATCGATAATTTCATCCTTTTCAGTTAATTTAAACTCTGCATTGGCAAGTTTATTTCTTAAATCCATAGTAATATTATTTTCATCCGTTAGTTTTGAATTATGATCATCGTCAATGGTTATGTTTAGTATGCTTATATTACTTCTTTTTGATTTCTTACTATTAGTCGCTTCAGTATTTTTTCTTGAAACTTGTTGAAGTTTAGTCAAATTACTTTTAGTTTTGTTTCTAGTAATTCGTGTGTCATCATTATTTTCCATTTTTCAAGCGAATTAATCTCGGAATTAATTCTAAAAATAAACTAATTATCCACTTGGATTAGCCCCAAAATCAACTGTCGGTACCTACTGATGATTTATTTTTATCAGTGGTAAATATTTGTTTACAAATATTCAAATGTTCGAAAAGAAGTTTATTAAGTAATATTTTTACCAGTTTTATTAGCGGCAGTGGTACGTTTTCTACACTTTTCACTATGGTACACTATTTTTCTATTAATTTTCAAGATATATGCAGAAATTTGTTTAAATTTGTTTAAAATTAGGAGCACTGTTTTGACGTCAATTCTACATGTCTGCATTTTACTTCAAACTCCCTTTTTTTTTGTGGGTAATGCAGGGAAACACGTTCCCTAAGCTACTAGTTGGGCGCCGGATGAAACGGGAATTCGTAATAAAATACAGGAATCGTGAAATCTTGGTTGAGTTAGTTTATTGTACACTAAAAAGATAAATTGTTATAAACTATTGTAAAATACAAGCACATAAAATAGTATACTAATTATTAGGGAATAAACCAAAATGACTTACCTAATAAACAGTCGTATTTTTAAATATTCAATTTATTATAAAAATATAGACATAGTTTTCTTAAAAGCGTACAACTCGAACTAAACTGAAATTACTGGTGGAAAGGTAAAAAATTAACGACAAAAAATGTGTTAAATTTAAAAGATAATTCCTTCGTTATCCGTAGGCAACTTACAGTGCACGTATATATATTTTTGCTATGGTTCAAAGGAAAATAAAAAAATATTTTTGCCCTACACTCCTCATAAAAATATTTTTCTAGTACTAGGCATTGTTTCGTTTGACAACTTGTCAGTGAAGGATATTCTGACGTATTTTTGAAGTTTTTTAGACTAAATTGTCAGTTTTATTGGGAAAAAGTAATGAAATACATATTGAAATTGGACAGAATAATTAAATAAGATGAAGAAAAGTGCAACAGCAATACTTCTTAAGGACTAAATTAGTGAAATAGGTGAAATAAGTTATTTGCTAACCTGGTAAAAAGTACTAAAACGTATATAAAATTGAACTAAAGAATGAAATAAGAAGAAAAGCAGAATAGAAATACGTTTTAAGGGAATCGTTTGTAAAATAATAAGCGATTTTAATGCCGAAAGTGTATCCCTTATTTTTTGTACGGCAAAAAAAACTGTTCTACAGAATTATTATACTGAGGCTGTTTTAAACCATTACTTTTACTATTATTACTTGGTTTTTTAATGTTTAGCACTTCTATTATATTGATTTTATTGTTCTTTACACCTTGTAATCTCAGCGTTGAGTGGTGCTGTAGACAATCCAACGATTTTCCAGCTTGAGTTTCCGCTGATGCATGTTTCCCCTTTTTACAGTTGTTATGTAAAACGGTCTTCATGGGCTTATTTACGTGGTCATTCTCAGCAATAGAAACTTGGATACCCTTAGATTTGCAAAATTTTCTATCAGATGTTTGAGAGCTGGAGTTTACTAAGGTTCTAGGATAAAGGTTGATACTGCAGGAAGATTCTTCTGTTTGACAGGATATATTTTTGGAGGCTGAGCAAGTCTGGATCGTAGAAGATTTCACTTCGGGAATATCAGTTTGTGTAGCAACAGTAATATGTTTTTTGGTCAAAAGGTCCTTCATATATTTTAAATGTTCTTTGTATCCGCTAATTTCAGTATTTAGTTTTTTAATATTGTTCTTTAACTTATCGATAATTTCATCCTTTTCAGTTAATTTAAACTCTGCATTGGCAAGTTTATTTCTTAAATCCATAGTAATATTATTTTCATCCGTTAGTTTTGAATTATGATCATCGTCAATGGTTATGTTTAGTATGCTTATATTACTTCTTTTTGATTTCTTACTATTAGTCGCTTCAGTATTTTTTCTTGAAACTTGTTGAAGTTTAGTCAAATTACTTTTAGTTTTGTTTCTAGTAATTCGTGTGTCATCATTATTTTCCATTTTTCAAGCGAATTAATCTCGGAATTAATTCTAAAAATAAACTAATTATCCACTTGGATTAGCCCCAAAATCAACTGTCGGTACCTACTGATGATTTATTTTTATCAGTGGTAAATATTTGTTTACAAATATTCAAATGTTCGAAAAGAAGTTTATTAAGTAATATTTTTACCAGTTTTATTAGCGGCAGTGGTACGTTTTCTACACTTTTCACTATGGTACACTATTTTTCTATTAATTTTCAAGATATATGCAGAAATTTGTTTAAATTTGTTTAAAATTAGGAGCACTGTTTTGACGTCAATTCTACATGTCTGCATTTTACTTCAAACTCCCTTTTTTTTTGTGGGTAATGCAGGGAAACACGTTCCCTAAGCTACTAGTTGGGCGCCGGATGAAACGGGAATTCGTAATAAAATACAGGAATCGTGAAATCTTGGTTGAGTTAGTTTATTGTACACTAAAAAGATAAATTGTTATAAACTATTGTAAAATACAAGCACATAAAATAGTATACTAATTATTAGGGAATAAACCAAAATGACTTACCTAATAAACAGTCGTATTTTTAAATATTCAATTTATTATAAAAATATAGACATAGTTTTCTTAAAAGCGTACAACTCGAACTAAACTGAAATTACTGGTGGAAAGGTAAAAAATTAACGACAAAAAATGTGTTAAATTTAAAAGATAATTCCTTCGTTATCCGTAGGCAACTTACAGTGCACGTATATATATTTTTGCTATGGTTCAAAGGAAAATAAAAAAATATTTTTGCCCTACACTCCTCATAAAAATATTTTTCTAGTACTAGGCATTGTTTCGTTTGACAACTTGTCAGTGAAGGATATTCTGACGTATTTTTGAAGTTTTTTAGACTAAATTGTCAGTTTTATTGGGAAAAAGTAATGAAATACATATTGAAATTGGACAGAATAATTAAATAAGATGAAGAAAAGTGCAACAGCAATACTTCTTAAGGACTAAATTAGTGAAATAGGTGAAATAAGTTATTTGCTAACCTGGTAAAAAGTACTAAAACGTATATAAAATTGAACTAAAGAATGAAATAAGAAGAAAAGCAGAATAGAAATACGTTTTAAGGGAATCGTTTGTAAAATAATAAGCGATTTTAATGCCGAAAGTGTATCCCTTATTTTTTGTACGGCAAAAAAAACAATTATTTCCAAAATTCTACATAGAAGAAATATGTGTTTTTGTAATATAATGTACTGGAATCCATGTTAAAATTCCAGAACTTAATAAAATAATAAAATAAGAAGTAAAACAGAACAGAAAAACTAAGTTGAAAGTGAAATACTGTGTTTCTGCATAGAATAAATTATCCAATATAACTATCATACCGAGGGCTTCATAACAGGGCTGTATCAACCGTGTTAACATGTAGCAGATATGCCCCTATGCTATGAAGCCCTCAAAATGATTTAAAATATGAACACTAAAAAAAAAGGATCCATGAATCAAGAAAATGCATCTTTCGATTATATTTTAAGCCAAATTCTCTTATTTTTGGACTAGCATTTCTTATGAACCTAATAACTGGCGCGGGTCTTTGAATGGAAATCCGCGCTCTTCATTTAAGATGTTAGCCTTAAAATAAGAGAATATGGTGTTGTACTTATCAAAAGACATGTGTCCTTGATTCAATTCTTTTTCACAGTATTACATTAGGACATTTTTATAAAAAAAATAGTTCAATTTAAACAAATATATCATTTTTTATATAATTATAATTTTTTAACAAGATATAAATTATAAAAATTATTAACAAAACTTAGGTGTTTATCTTTTTAAAATATCAAATTACGCATTCCATATACTATTACACAGTAAATGGTATATAAATAGTACATTGATTTTCCCAAATAATTTTAAAAAATCAAAAAACAAAACAAAAATCAAAAAACAAAAAAAAAATCAAAAAACAAAAAAAAAAATAAAAAAATGTATTTATGAATGCCAGAATTTACATTCCTGCCCCGAATGGGAGGAAATGAAAACAAACAACAGATAGCTTTAGCAAGAAGGGATAATAATAATTTGCCTAATATGCAAATACAAAACAATGTAAGAATTTGCTTTAATTGCAATCAATCTATTATAGATGAAACTGCAGCAGTTGAGGCAGATCCTACTCGCCTCAGGTTAAATGTAGTGAATCAAAGAGGAAGTCGGGCATGCCATGTTTGTAATGCTGAAAATAATTTGAATCGCTTATCCTTAGAATTACATTAATTACATTCCTGAAAACTAAAGATGTTCAGTACATTTGGACCATAGAGGCTTTCTTTTATCAATAATCCCTATATTATTCGAGGATCACAAATGCAGTTATTCCTTGAACATATATGTGAAACTGCAGTAGCTGTAAATTCACGTTTTGAAGACTGATGGGGAAGTTTTATATCCAGTAAATAAGGAACAGTTTGAAAATTTAGCAACCTATTGCGAACAAGTTCCAGGTCTTAAGATCCTTTTTTTATAAAGTACTTAATGTCTGTAATTAATTCTAAATCACTAGTCGAAAGTAATTAATTACTAAATGTATGTAACAAACAAAACAAACATCAAGAAAAATCTAGTTAACAAATTCAAAAGGAACGAGTAATCTTAGTCTAAAACTTCTGGTTCTATGGCTTCTACATTTTATTGTCTTGCCCTATGAGCTGCATCAATAGTTGTTTCCAACAAACCATTATCTGGATATCGAATATTAGGTTCATGACGTGCATATCCAAGATACCAAAGAATGCTTGCAACATGTGCGCATGTTCCCAGAGTCCTTGCACCGGACTGACAAGTACAATAATAACCTGAAACGGGGTTCTCTGCTTCTAACCTATTCTGTTCATTAATGTAGGCTATAAAGACTTGGTGCTTAGTAGAATTTCTGAATCTGGAATAAAGTCTAATTCTTATACGATTGTTTTCATTAATAAGTGTGTCAATCTGGAGTTCATCATCCCCATCTCTTTGCAACTTATCCTGAATGTAGGATGCTGCTAAGTTGACCTGGTAAATTCCAACAGTTAAGAGTTTCAGGTAATCAATATCCAACCTAGGAAAATCAGGTATTTGATTATGAAGTCTTTGCCATTGGCCACGCCTATTTCGCAGATTGTCTTCTTTAACGCGAGCTTGTACTACATTTAGTTCCTGGCTTTTCTGAAGCATTTCCCTGGCAAGGTCCACAGTTGCGTCCTGTATAATGATGGGTGGATAATATTTATTGTTTATTGCTCCAGCAATTCTAAAATATTCGCCGATAAACCTTGCACTGTGAACAGAAAAGCAATGGTCAAAGAGCTTAAAAATAGTTTTTATATGTCCATTTCTAGACTCTACCATCCATCGACTTTTTGTAACCAGTCTGGAAAGATTGGCATCCTCCGTAGAAAGTTGCGTTTCACCCTGTTGGAGAAATGCTGGCATTTCGCAATGGATACCCATTCTCTCAAGAATTGGTTTAACATCCCTATATCCTCTGTCCACTAAAAAAACATCACCGTTTTCAAACCAGTCTATAAAATTTTGAGCATCTCTTTCAAACTCGTTTTGCAAAATAGCAGCATCGTTATTGTAATTGTCGGAGAAATAGGGCCCCAGTATAGTCAAAATGTAGCCATCTGTTCCAACTATTAGTGTCCGCTTTAAAAGGTGTCTACCCTTATGGTTGGAGTAGGATTGTCTTAAGACCCTAAAATTGTTACTTTTTTGGATGTATGCATATGTGGCATCACATATAACTATTGCTTTTGGCGTAGCTGGGTCTATATTATACAATTGGTTAGCAAATGGTGTCACATGTTCATTTATAAAGTCGTCCCTAGTAATTGAACCTGTGCCAATGTTACCAGATGTAAATCTTATTTGTAGTGATCTTCTCACAGTGCTAATAGCCATGCTTACAGCCTGCCTTGGGCTGAAATTAAAAAGCAATTTTAAAAATATGTACGAGCAGCCCATTCTCATTTTGCATAAAAATGCCATAAGATCTTTTCTTCTTACATGTCTTACACCAACCGGACCTGGAACTGGTTCGCAATAAGTTGCTAAATTTTCAAATTGTTCTTTATTTACTGGATATAAAACTTTAAATTCCTCATCGCTCAATAAATTGGGGTCCTCAAAACGCGAACTTGCAGCTACTGCAACGTCACATATTTGTTCGAGGAATATCTGCATTTCTGGTCCTCGGATAATATAGGGCTTATTGATAAAACGTAGCCCAGGTATTAATTCTTTATTAAGGAAGCCTCTATGGTCCAAATGTAATGGACAACATCTTACATTTTCAGGAATGTAAATTCTAGCGTGAATAAATACATTGGCGCTGCATTCTAAGGATAAGCGATGCACATTATTTTCAGCATTACAAACAAGGCATGCCCGACTTCCTCGTTGATTCACTACATTTAACCTGAGGCGAGTAGGATCTGCGTCAACTGCTGCAATTTCATCTATAATGGATTGATTGCAATTAAAGCAAATTCTTACATCGTTTTGTATTTGCATATTAGGCAAGTTATTATTATCCCTTCTTGCTAAAGCTATCTGCTGTTTGTTTTCATTTCCTCCCATTCGGGGCATCTGCTGTTGACCACCTTGACGGTTGCATACAAAGCAATTTACTTGAAAAAAGGCTCTAAAAGCCATGCTAAATTAATTTTATATTACTAATAATATATAAAAAAATTGACAGACATCAGTTTGACTTATACCAATCAAGCTTTTTTCTTAATCATTAAGCTAATTAAACTTATTTTTATGAGGAGTTTGGGGCAAAAATATTTTTTTATTTTCGTTATAGAAAAAAAACTGTACCGGGTGATCCAAAGTTCCCGACCCAATCAGTTTTCTCCAAAACGGTAAAAGTTATCGACAAATTTTTTTTGGGTTTTTCGATGGGGTCACCTAAGCTACAAATTAAGGTGGATTGAAGGTTTTTAATTTAGTGAATGATGGGCGTAGCGATAGTCATTTTTTTAATTTTTAGTGGCAAGTATAGGAAAACTAACTTAAATCGAATAATATTTTAATTTTATATATTTATGACACAAAGTCTTTAATATACATACATATTTTAAAGGAAAAAACATGCAGTCAGTGGTTCAGTTGGTTTAGGCAGTAAAAATATACAATGACCAAAAATGGTCTGGGTTCAAATCTCAACAGCGGAAGTACCTTTTTTATTAATATTATTTAAGTTTTTGTTATTTTTTTTAATAGTATTAGTTTTTTTGTGGTTTATTAATGTTCCATTAATTTTATTATACAGGGTATTTGTAGATTTTTAAACACAATAAATAGTTCAATCGTTTTAAATATAAAATTAAGAGTCAACACAATTTAAAATTTTAATTGACCACTAAAATTAAAAGAACTTTTACTTTCGGGTTAAGACCGTGTAGATGGGTTGTTAGTTTTATTTGTAATAAATTCTCTATATTTTTTTAATGCATTTTAACGCAAAAAAGGCCTAAGTAATAACACATAATTTTTGTATTGAAATAAATGTTATTAAACAAACCTAATAGAATATTATTTGGAACTTATCACCTTTTTAAAAAGCATTCTTTTAAAAAAAGCCAAGTGCCCCAAAACGGTGTTAATGTTTTTTACTTAGAACAGTACGGACAACAAATTTTATAAGAAAAAAGGGGTTTTATATCTTTTTTTCTTTATTTCATTTATTTTAGGAGTGTCTTGTAGAAGAATTTTCTCTTTTGAGTTTAGACCTTGTTGATGGATTTAATACCACGACCAATAATCGACATACATGGTCTAAGCCCGGAACTAAATTTTCTTTTAACTTTAGTGGTGGTAAAATTTTAAAATTTAAAATTATGTTGACGGTTCATTAGGATACCTAGAGTTCTGTTTTTTTATTTTTATTTTAGAGTTCTTATCCCTCAAAGTTGTTAACTAGGCTGAGTAGACTACCTCCCTATTTTTTCAGAATAAAAAAAATAGAGGTGGCGCACAGCCAGGGCTGTAGCTATGGAGGGATAGGGGGAACCACACCCACCTATCTTAAAATTATAAAACGTTGAATATTTTATGGGTTAACACTTTTACTGCCAAGGGGAAATTAGTTGTCTGTGAGCCTCCAGCAACATACTGCCAACTAATAATTAACTTGTATTTGGCAGACAACAACAACAACAAAAATAAAAAAGTTGTAATTTTAGCTGTAGTGGAAACGTTCTTTTTTTAGTCATCAACTTTTTTGTCGAGGGAATAAAAGTTTTAATTTTAGACTAAAAAATGAATTTGTACCTTTCCCCCCCCCCCCACTAAATCTTCTTCGCTAAGGCCTTGTAATTTTAGCAGTAGTGAATCTTGAAATTAGAAAAAATTGCATATTTCATGGGTTAAAAATATAAAAGTTGTAATTCTAGCAGAAGTGGGAAGTTTTTTTTTTAGTCATAAACTGTTTTGTCGATGGTCTAAAAGTTGTAATTTTTGTCAAAGATTGCATTTTAAAGAGGTGATAAGTTCCAAATATATAGCTTAAGCTTATTAGACTGGTTTAATAAAATTTATTTTAATAAAAAAAATTGTTATCACTTGGTCCTTTGCGCTAAAAAGCATTAAAAATTATAGAGAATTTACTACAAATGAAACTAAAAATCCATCTGCACGGTCTAAACCCGAAAGTGAAAGTTATTTTAATTTTAATTATCAATTAAAATTTTAAATTGAGTTGACTCTAAATTTTATATTTAAAACGATTGAACTATTTATTTTCTTTTAAAATCTACAAATACCCTAATAAAATTAATGGTATATTGATAAACCACAAAAAAAACTAATACTATTAAAAAATAACAAAAACTTAAATAATATTTATAAAAAAAGTAGTACCGCTGTTGAGATTTGAACCCACACCATTTTAGGAGGTTAGCAAATCTAACCTGCCTAAACCAACTGAACCACCGACTGCCTGTTTTTTCCTTTAAAATAACTTGACTTAAGGTAAAAAATATTATTTACAAAATAACTTCTTAACGCTTGTGTGTATATTAAACACTTTGTGTGATAAATATATAAAATTAAAATATTATTCGATTTAGGTTAGTTTTCCTATACATGCACCTAAAAATAAAAAAAATGACTATCGCTACGCCCACCATTCACTAAACTGAAAACCTTAAATCCACCTTAATTTGTAGCTTAGGTGACCCCATCGAAAAACCCGATAAAAATTTTTCCATAACTTTTACCGTTTCGGAGAAAACTGATTGGATCGGGAACTTTGGATCACCCGGTACATACAAAGTGCTTGAAACGTTCCTAATTCATTTTTAAAAAGCATAAACTAAAACATAAAAAATTTAGCGAATTTCACCGAGGGCCAAAATTCCCTATAAATTGTGCCATGTCCTTTCACCTTCAAATTAACTTTTCTCGAAAACGGTTAATCCTACAGTATTACAACAAGAGTACCTTTTTTATGTATTTTGACCTGAGGAATCATATTTCAAAAATAAAATTGCAAAAAAGTTACACAGAAAAAAGTTTGGGACAAAAAACTGATAAGGCCCCCCGCTTCGCACACCCCTGGTTTAAGTAAGTACTTGAAAATGACATACAAAGATGGGCCTTATTAGGATTAATTTACGTGCAAAACCTCATTAATATATCTCAAAGGGTTCCTGAGAAATTAAATAAAAACCGATTTTTTTAGCCAATTTCAAAGGGACGTAGCTCCCTTATGACACATTTTTAGACATATGTTTATTGGAACTTTTTGTCAAATTTTATCATGTAGAATCACCTGTTAAAATTTCCTACGCTATTTCAAATACACCCTGTATATACAGGGCGGTCCATCTAAGATAAATCAGATGATTTCTGGCGTTATCATAAGAGGTATCGATATAATTTTTTTTTCTTGCATATTAGACCAATAAACCTATAACCTCATGAAAACAAAAGTCTTCCACTTCCTTTTGTTTTAGAGGTACAGCCATACAAAGACGAATTTACCAAATAAAGGTTAGTTAAAAATGCGAAAATTTAAAAGTCCATTAATTTTACTTTATTGGTTAATATTTTTTTTTAATTCATAGCGTATAATTTTGATTAAAAAATCGGGATTAAAAAATGGCAAATTTTAAAAATTTCTTAATGTGTATTTCAATAAAATAGTTTTAATCAAGTTCACCTTGCTGTAATTTTCCTATCGGCAATCTTTTATAAATGTCAGTTGTGTCAATTTAGGTGGCGTTTTTAGATAGTCTCTTAAAATAATTAAAATTTTGCTT
The DNA here is from genome assembly GCA_958510825.1 of Brachypterus glaber. NCBI lineage: Eukaryota > Metazoa > Arthropoda > Insecta > Coleoptera > Kateretidae > Brachypterus > Brachypterus glaber. The sequence continues at coordinate 29,687,235 of OY294049.1, read as the reverse complement.
CAAAACGAAGAAATAGCTTTATTCATAATAGCTTTCGTATAATTTCATAAAAAGTGGATAAGAAACGAAAAATATCTTTAAAATGTGCGAGGAATTAATGGTATAAAACATGGATCAAAGAATTCTGTTTGAGAAGAAAATGGTATAGTTTTAATAAGCAATAATAATTATTTGTATTACTATTATTAATAGTCTAGTATGGATATAAACACCCTGGAATTCACAATTGATGTATTAGTTTTAAACCGAGTGGAAAACATAGAAATTCAGAAAAAAGTATGCTGGAAAAACTCATGATTGGGATCTAAATTCTAATAAAAAAAACTTAAATTATTTATAATTAATAGGTACCTACATAAGTAATAATTTCTGTAATAAAATTTAATAAAATAAAAGTTACACAAAAAAAAATGTCAAGCACTCTTTTGTAGACCATCGTATTTCTATTCTGGGGAGATCAGTCCGAATTTGAGGTTTAAATAGCACCTCATCTGATTAGTTTTGAAGATATCCTCAAAAAACTCGAAAATAAGGTTATCTCGAAAACTAATCGTATGAGGTGCTATTTTGAACACAATTCGAAATCATCACCTCAAAATAAAAGGTGTCCAAAAAAGTACTTGACCTTTTTTTGTGTGGCTGTGTTATTTATTGAAATACAACCTTACATTAACATATTTTTTAAAATAAATTTAAACAAAACACAACAAAACATAAGAAATGAAAAGAAAATTAATGAATTAAATGCTCAAAATTGTTACCATTTTCAGTAACACATTTGTGCCAACGACGTCTTGTATTTCTGTGAACGTTTTTTAACATTTCAGGAGTTATTGCTGCAAAGACTTGCCTTATACGGTCTTGCATATTTTCTGGAGTTGTTGGTATTTCCCTGAAAACTCTCTCCTTTACAAAACCCCAGAGAAAAAAATCTAGCGGGGTTAGGTCGGGGGATCTTGCTGGCCATAGTATTGTACCTCCTCTGCCTATCCATATGTTGAAGTTATTATCAAGATATTCCCTTATTTTCCCGGCGTAATGAGGAGGAGCCCCGTCCTGCATGAACACCATATTTTGCCTCAAATTAACATCATCTAAATAATGGTTTAAATGATTTTGTAAAAAATCTATGTACATGTATCTGTTTAAATGCCCTTGGAAAATATGAGGTCTTATAACTTGTCCTCCTAGGATCCCACCCCACACATTTAGGGACCACACCCTTTGATGATCCACCTGTCTTACCCAATGGGGGTTTTCAACAGCCCAATAGTGTTGTGTCTGTTGACAACCCCCGAACTTTTAAATGTAGATTCATCACTATAAAGGATGATACTGTTAAAGTCCTCATTAATGTTTCTTCTTATCATCTCATTACAAAAGTTTACCCTATTATCACAGTCATTTCCATGCAACTCTTGTGTCAGGTTCAATTTGTATGGGTGGAATTTTTCTATTTTCAAAATTTTCTTTACAGAGGTACATCATACATTAGTTTCATTAGCTATGGCTTTGGTACTAATTTGGGGATTTTCCAGTACGGAATTGCGAACTTGTTCAATGTTATCTGGATTGCCAGTAACAGGCCGTCTGCGCACACGCTTTCCATAATGTAAATTTCCGGTATCTTCAAAAAGTTGAACAACATGTCTGATTGAGGTAAAGCTGAAGGTACCGGGAAAGCGATTTTCCAAAAGCCTGGAGGTTTCTCGAAGTGATTTTCCACTTTCTCCGTACGTATAAATAATTTTTTTTTATCTTCTAACGATAACATATTTTTAAATAAATCATTTATTTATTAAAGACGTTTAGTGTTAATTCATAGATAAGATGTCAATTTAAGACGTTTAAAATTGCGGTGCATCGCATGCTTTATTTTTATTGTTGATTTTTGTTTATACACAGTAAAGAATACTTAAAATTTACAATTTTTTAAACCCGTTTTTTAATCAAAAATATACGCTATGAATTAAAAAAATATTAATCAATAAAGTAAAATTAATGAACTTTTAAATTTTCGCGTTTTTAGCTAACCTTTATTTGGTAAATTCATCTTCGTATGGCTGTACCTCTAAAACAAAAGGAAGTGGAGGACTTTTGTTTTCATGCAGTTATAGGTTTATTGGTCTAATATGCATGAAAAAAAAATTATATCGATACCTCTTATGATAACGCCAGAAATCATCTGATCTGGATATTAGGGTGGGTCAAAAAAAAACGACTATTTTTTTTTACTTTATACTCTGAAAAATCGGTTGCTAGACACCTCTAGAAAATTCTCAACAAATATGAGATCTTAATTTTGATAAAAAGGTTCTCCGCTTTAAAATTTTCCATTGTTTCCTCAGTATTAGAAACAAAAATTCATATCTCTTTGACAACTGTTCGTTAAAAAGTATCTCTCCTCATATTCTTGTAGGAAATCGAACGATCTACAAAAAAGGTCTCTTACAATTTTTTCGTAAACCTCACCGTTTAAAAGATATCAAAGGTTAAGTTTGATTATTTTAGGAGACTTTTCTGTTTTGCTATTGAATTTTATAACTCGCTTACAAAAAATTTTTATGAATTGCGCAATTCATAGTTTTGTAGGAAATTAACTGCTCTACAAAAATGGTCTCTTTGATATGTCGATTAAATTAAGCGTTTAACAGATATTCATCGTCACACTTCAATGCTTACTAATTTTAATAGTTTTTGATGAATAATTCGAAAAATTTCAATTTAATTTATGAGTTTCACGAAAATTTATACAAATTTGAGCTCCTATTTGGTGAGAATTTTCTAGAGGTGTCTAGCAACCGATTTTTCAGAGTATAAAGTAAAAAAAATAGTCGGTTTTTTTGATCCACCCTAATATATATATTTTTTGAGAAAAAATGCATTTTTAGTGATGGGATAAAACCTGCTTCAATTTCTTTACTTTTTGTCAAAAATTAATAAAATTTTGCAAGCTTATCTTAAAAGGGTGTTGTTGGGAACAGTTTAAAATTCCCACCAGTTTTTTCTATTGGTTTGATCAGTTTAAGTTGTGCGCAATCGCCGTGTCGACTGATTGCCGCCTTCTCAAGTAGTATAAGATTAACCGTCGTGTCCGATAGACGCGTTTTGCCTATAGTCAATGATAATCGTAGCTATTTCTGCGTATTGTATTAAGATTATTGTAAATAGTGTAAATAAACTATGTAAATACAGTCCATTTTGCTCTAATTATTAATAATTCACAGTGTGTACAACAGGTGTATCTAATTACTTTATGTACAAAAAATAAAATATTTTATACAGGTTCCTATAAACATATGTCTAAAAATGCGTCATAAGGGAGCTACGCCCCTTTGAAAGTGGCTAAAAAAATCGGTTTTTATTTAATAACTCAGGAACCCTTTGAGATATATCAACGAGGTTTTGCACGTCAATTAATCCTACCAAGGCCCGTTTTTATGTGTTATTTTTAAGTACTTATTTCAACCAGGGGTGTGCGAAACGGGGGGGGGGCTTATCAGTTTTTTGTCCCAAACTTTTTTCTGTGTAACTTTTTTGCAATTTTATTTTTGAAATATGATTCCTCAGGTCAAAATACATAAAAAAGGTACTCTTGTTGTAATACTGTAGGATTAACCGTTTTCAAGAAAAATTCATTTGAAGGTGAAATTCCACGGTTCGAGGACGAAAAATTAAATACTAAAATGTTGAAAACCAAAATTTTAATTATGTAGGGCGAATGTACATTAATAACTAAGAAAAAAACCTCATATACAGGTACTTCCAAAAATCAATCCTAATGGAGCTATGGGCTCCTAAATATGCACCATTTTTAAAGGGCTATGGTAGCTTTAAAAGCGTTTTTTCGACCTACATGTATGGAAACTTTTTTTCTTAGTTTTTGATGTAGAATAACATTGCATCATTAAAATTTTGGTTTTCGACATTTTAGTATTTAATTTTTCGTCCTCGAACCGTGAAATTTCACCTTCAAATGAACTTTTCTCGAAAACGGTTAATCCTACAGTATTACAACAAGAGTACCTTTTTTATGTATTTTGACCTGAGGAATCATATTTCAAAAATAAAATTGCAAAAAAGTTACACAGAAAAAAGTTTGGGACAAAAAACTGATAACCCCCCCCCCCCCCCCGATTCGCACACCCCTGGTTTGGATACGAAAGATGTCAGTATGTATTTTTATTTCATTGCTTATTTTCTTATTTAAGGTCATTTCCAATTTCTTTATTTCTTCTTTTTGCTTTTCAATATCTTCAATGTATCTTTTTTCAATGTCTTCAACATCATTTGCATACGCTAAGGAATTTCGTCTTACTTTAACTATATGGTCCTCTCGAAGACTAATTTCATTTCTAAGTTCCAATATTAGCTTGTCTTTGTCTTCCTTGTCCAAATGAGTCCCATTTGGTTTTGAAGCTTTCTTTATACAGGTTGCAGAACAATAAATGGTGTGTTTTTCAATACTTTTTACATTCATGGAACTTTTTTTAACACAGGTCTTATGGAACACATTGTTACAAACAACACAGTACAAGCTATTAAGTTCCCTTGTACAGCACTTATACATTTTAGATTTTATAGTTTTTGTTAAAAAGTCTGAGAAATGTACGATGCTTTTACTTAGCAAGGAATCGCACTTGAAGAATCTTATCTGGTAAGTTTTTTTTTGTTATGTTTATAACGCACTGTTTAGGTTTGTAAATAAACTGTTTTATATTGATTATAACCGTGAATTAGTTTTAGTTTGTTATTAACACTGATACGAAAATTAGTAAGCATTGAAGTGTGACGATGAATATCTTTTAAACGCTTAATTTAATCGACAAATCATAAGAGACCATTTTTGTAGAGCAGTTAATTTCCTACAAAACTATGAATTCCGCAATTCATAAGAATTTTTTGTAAGAGAGTTATAAAATTCAATAGCAAAACAGAAAAGTCTCCTAAAATAATTAAACTTAACCTTTGATATCTTTTAAACGGTGAGGTTTACGAAAAAATTGTAAGAGACCTTTTTTGTAGAGCGTTCGATTTCCTACAAGAATATGAGGAGAGATACTTTTTAACGAACAGTTGTCAAAGAGATTTTTGTTTCTAATACTGAGGAAAAAATGGAAAATTGTAAAGCGGGGAACCTTTTTATCAAAATTAAGAGCTCATATTTGTTGAGAATTTTCTAGAGGTGTCTAGCAACCGATTTTTCAGAGTATAAAGTAAAAAAAAATAGTCGGTTTTTTTTGACCCACCCTAATATATATACAGGGTGTCTTTGAAATAGCGTAGGAAATTTTAAAAGGTGATTCTACATGATAAAATATGACAAACAGTTCCTATAAACCTATGTCTAAAAATGCGTCATAAGGGAGCTACGCCCCTTTGAAATTGGCTAAAAAATCGGTTTTTATTTAATAACCCTTTGAGATATATTAATGAGGTTTTGCACGTAAATTAATCCTAATAAGGCCCATCTTTGTATGTCATTTTCACGTACTTACTTAAACCAGGGGTGTGCGAAGCGGGGGGGCCTTATCAGTTTTTTGTCCCAAACTTTTTTCTGTGTAACTTTTTTGCAATTTTATTTTTGAAATATGATTCCTCAGGTCAAAATACATAAAAAAGGTACTCTTGTTGTAATACTGTAGGATTAACCGTTTTCGAGAAAAGTTCATTTGAAGGTGAAATTTCACGGTTCGAGGACGAAAAAAATATTTTATACATGGCGTTCAAAATTAATATTCAAACTTTTGGATTTTCAAACATAAAAAACTTATTTTTTTAAATGTAATGCTGTATTTTTTATTTTCTCATTAAATGTAGAATAAAATTCTACATTAAATAGTATAGCATTTCATTAAAAAATATCAATTTTTTTTTAATGGAATGTTATATTTTTGATTTACTCATTAAATGTAGAATTTTATTCTACATTTAATGAGCAAATAAAAAATAAAGCTTTCCATTTAAAAAAATTGAGTTTTTTATTAATTTTGAACGCCCTGTATAAAGCATTTTTTGTACATAAAGCAATTAGATACGCCCTTTTAAGATAAGCTTGTAAAAATTTATTAATTTTTGACAAAAAGTAAAGAAAATGAAGCAGGTTTTATCTCATCACTAAAAATGCATTTTTTCTCAAAAAACATTATCTCATCTCATAAACTATAAACAATAGACCCATACAATATTCCATTAAAAAAAAATAAGTCAGATGTTACCCACCCTAGGAGGACCATCCTTTTTTAATACAACTTTTTTCTTTAAAGTTTTTCTCTAAAGTGGAAAGTATCTATATATATCGATAGGGTCGGCTCCGTTGAGATACCCTGTATAACCCGACTAAGATTCCTACTGGGTCATATATGCCCCACTTTGTTTTTGTTTTCTATGTAAAATATTTGTTACATAACGACAACAAAACCACTTTGCGGTCGTCAGTGACTACACCTCAAAAAAGTTGATACAAAAAAAAATAAAAATTGGGTTTCAAAGGGTTAAACATTCTCTACTTTTGTTTTTATTTGTAATAATTTAAAAAAAGTATTTTTGAATTAGCAGCAACAAAAAATGTACAACTATGTTTATTTACCCCATCTTCTAGGACTTCCATGGTACGCCATTGCAACTGTTTATCAAATTGTTAAAGTCTCTCTTATTGCCGCAATTTTAATGAATATTTTCTTTTTTATTTTTTTATATTTTTACTTCTGATTCAGGAGATATCGGAATTTTCCTGAAAGTTGTAATTTTTTTAGTTAACTCAAAAAGTACTACATAAACTTAATTGATGCTGTGCTTTACATTTGAAGCTTAGTTATTATGCTTTTCTTCTAATCAAGTTTATCAAAAGCATTAAATGTGTTTGATAAAATTGAATAAAAGAAAAAATAGGGTCACTCCATCCAGCGGCGGTTCTGTGAAATCACCGTTGAGCCACAGGATGAAGAAACTCTAGAAGAAGTAAAAGACTCGAGATTCAAATAAAAAACAACAACTCTACTGATTTAGTACTTTTTGAGTTAACTGAAAAAATTACAACTTTCAGGAAAACCATGATATCTCCTAAACCAGAAGTAAAAATATAAAAAAAATAAAAAGAAAATATTCATTAAAACTGCGGAAATCAGAGAGACTCTAACAGTTTGATGAACAGTTGCAGTGGCGTACCATGCACGAAGATGGGGGAAAAAAAAATATGTGTACATTTTTTTGTTGCTGTTAATACAAAAATACTTTTTTTAATCATTCTAAATAAAAACAAAAGTAGAGAATGTAATAATAATAATAAATATCTTTATTGGAGAGCCAAAAGGCTAACGACCCGAGGTCTTTCTGCCAAAGTTACATAAAATATAAAATTCAAAACTTAGAGTATCTTAAGTAAATTAAGTATATAGAAAAAAAAGTATAAAAAAATAAAGATTAAATATAAAGTACAATAGAAGAAAAAAACTGTAATTATCTCATCTCATTAAGCAAAGTTTTTTCAGGATGTAGCAGAGAATGTTTAAGCTTTAAAACAAAAAAAAAGAATCAATCAAATCCATTAAGTAGTTTTGAAATATTTGAATGTAAAAAATGGCAATTTTTTAGGTGGATCGATTTTTTTTGCTCTCAAGTGTATTTTTTAATTTTTTTGAAGGTTATTTTTCAATTTTTTTTTTGCTAAAAATACGATTTAAAAAAAAATTGTAAAACTATTTATATGTGAGAACAGAAAGTAGATTTCGAGAAAAATGAGTTTAAAGTTAGGGTAAATTAAAGATGCGATTTCGTTTACTACACATCAGTTATAGCTGCAGTTTATTTTTTTTTCTAAAAGTCCAAACCAACTATCCTGATTACGAAAATAGTAATCCCTCTTTGAAGAAATTCACCGTTCTCCCGTGGTCGACAAAATAAAACAATTTTTAAACCTATTTTAGTTATTTATGGTTCATATGGCCCAAAATCGGTATCGGGGGGTTTTCGGGGTCAAAGATTACAAATTTTTGGTCAAAAATAAAAAAATTAAAATGCGGCGCCAATATGGCGATCGACTTGTGTGATTTCTGGCCGATTCGAACCAAAATCGGTATCAGGGGGTTTTCCGGGTCGTGGATTACGAATTTTGTCAAAGTTAAAAAATCAAAATGGCGGCGCAAACATGGCGGACGATTTGTGTCATTAATGGCCTATTCGAACCAAAATCGGTATTACATATTTCAAAATGGCGTCGCAATATGGCGGACGTCTTTTGTCATTTATGGCTTATTCGAACCAAAATCGGTATCTGGGGATTTTCTGGGTCGTAGATTAAGAATTTTTGACTAAGATTAAAAAATTGAAAATGACGAATTTTGGCATTTATGAACCATGCCGAATAAAAATTGGTATATAGGGGTTTTTGCGGTCGTAGATTACGAATTTTTGGTCAAAATTTAAAAACTCAAAATGGCGCCGCCAATTAGGCGAATTTTAACATTTATGAATCACACAAGAATATACCTGTCTACTCCATAACATCAAATGGTCGGTCTAAAGCCAAAGTGAACTAAGCGCCATTTTTTTACTATTGGTAGTCCATGGTGCAGATTTTGATATCCTACGGTCTGCATAAAAACCAATTTTTTTGAAAAAGTGGCGCTTAGTTCACTTTGGCTTTAGACCGACCAAATAGACGTGTTTAGCTCGAAATAAATGAAATGTCAAAATAACGTGTATTCACGTGTAATGATGTAACACGTTAAACTGACGTCACGTCACGTCAATTTAACGTGTTATATCATTTTAAAGTGCACTCATGTCAACTTGACGTGTCACATCAAAATGAAGTGATTACAAGTCAATTTCACGCGTAAAAATGTCAATTTGATGTAATTAAGTGGATACAGGGTGATTATTTGAAAACAATCCACCCCAAATATCTTGAAACCTAAGCAAAATATGACAATTCTAAAAAATAGGTCAATTTGGTTTTTTAAGGGTTGATTTAAAATTTTCACGGTAAGTAAAATTACTTTATTTTTTTTATTATTAATCCCTATTTTTGTAAAATATTTGTGCTTAGTTTGCGAGATATTTGGGGTGGATCGTTTTTAAATGACCACCCTGTATATTCTTGAGTAGAGATGTTATGGTGTACATATTTTTTGAGTAAAGGTATTCTGGATTTAAGATATATTGAGATGTTATTATGCCCCACTAATAATTTTAATAATTTTTATTACAGGTGACTTATTTTTATAACTATTTTATAAAAATTATAATAAAAAAAACTACTGGGGATATTATTGTTTTTTTTTTTTTCATTAATTTACGTAGAAATGTACAATGCATCCGAAACCCCAAAAAGCAATTTTTTTTTTCGCTAATAGCCATCTGGCAATACTGCATCATAATCTTGTTGTTGTTTACATCGGCCATCTTTGAAACGGCAACGTTTACAATATCAACCAATTCCGTCGCTCAGGAGTGGCCACTGTCTCTCAAAGGCCCACCTACACCGAATAGGCGTGGAACGACCCTCATCTTGTTCCTGTGGAGCTCCAGTACAAAACATCAATCACATTATGCAAGAATGCGCTCAATACAGAAACGAAACAAACCAGCTCTATAGAACATTGGCTCACTATTCTTGGCAACACAACATCCGCTGTAATTAAAGCAGTTAATTCATTTTTCGCCTCAATTCATTTAAACATCTGACAACCTTCCATTTTATCTATTCTCTTTCTAGACTTACCCCACCCCCAAAATAAAACACAAGTAGAAACAGTAGTAGTACTAGTAGTATCGCTTAATTAGACATAAAACATTTAGTAGTGTAATAATAACCAATTCCGTCGAATAGTTTGACGTGGGCACGTTTTGGTTTTTTTTTTTGTAAAATGGAAAAAGAACAATATCGGTCGGTGATTCGCTTTCTGTTTTTGAAAGGGAAAACGCGTGAGAAAATTTAAACGATTTGGATACCGTGTATGGTGATACCTCACCTTCAATTACCACGATTAAGCGGTGGTATAACGAGTTTAAAATTGGCCGAACATCCGTGTATGATGAGGCCCGTCCAGGACGCCCAAATGAGGTCACCACAGAGGAAACCATCAACAAAAAGTCCCTGACTTGTTGCTGAATGACAACAGATTGAAGTTGAGGGAGATAGATGAGACATGTGGCTTGTCATTGGAACGTGTGCAAAATATCGTGTACTAACATTTGGGAATGCGAAAGCTGTCGGCCCGATGGGTACCGGGTTTGCTGACTGTGGACAACAAGCGGATTCGTGTGACCACTTCCAAGGATTGTTTGGCCCGGTTGAAGCGCAATCGGAGGGACTTCTTGATGCGTTACGTAACCGTGGACGAAACATGGTTACACCACTATACACCAGAGACCAAGCAGCAGTCAAAGCAGTGGACTTTGCCCGGCGAAAGTGCTCCGAAGAAGGCAAAAACGGTCTCATCGGCCGGGAAGTTCATGGCGACCTTTTTTGGGATTCTCAAGGTGTCCACATCGAGTATTTGGCAAAAGGAAGAACGATCACGGGGCAGTATTACAGTGATTTGTTGACCCGATTTGACGAAGAATTGAAGAAAAAGTTACCCCGTTTGGCCCGCAAAAAAAACAATCTTTCACCAAGACAACGCTCCGGCGTTTTAAAACTAATTTTGACGAAAATTCCCATTTTCAACTCTATTTTAAAACCCAAAAAAATGTCTCAAAAAAATATGTGGCCAAATAGAAAATTTAATACGATTTAAAAGGTGTATCACATGACCCCCTTTCTATTAAAAAAAATCCCCCCTATGCCCCCTGCCCACATTTTTTAAGCTAAAAATATCGAATGTATGCCAAAAATGGTTTGTTTCAAGTGTTTCAAATTTGAAGTCGTTATCTTAACTCATTCAAAAGTTAAGACATAAAAAACGCGTTTTTTTTAATACGATTTAAAAGGTGTATCACACGACCCCCTTTCTATTAAAAAAAATCCCCCCTATGCCCCCTGCCCACATTTTTTAAGCTAAAAATATCGAATGTATGCCAAAAATGGTTTGTTTCAAGTGTTTCAAATTTGAAGTCGTTATCTTAACTCATTCAAAAGTTAAGACATAAAAAACGCGTTTTTCTCAAAATGCCATTTGTAAAAATGGTTCCAGCGATAAAAAAAAACAATTTTTTGTAAATTTTTTTTTCAAAAGCTTGTTATACTTTGACGCACGGATCTGTGGCTACGGGAAAAATGGTAGGAATGTGTTTGCAAGTGAGAGGCCCGTTGTACGCACGCACGCCTTATAACGCTTTTGACGGAAAGAAGAGAGCGCGAATGATTCCTCCCCCTTTCGTCGGAGACTTTCATGCGGAGAACTATATTTATATTTTATCCCCCTTTTTACCCGTAGCTGCTCCCTTTCTCGAGTAATGCGTAAGAATGTAAATATATATATATATATAAATAGTACTTTGTTTAGCCCTATATGTTAATGGGGCGCTCTTTAACCCTGGGTAGTGGGGTGTAGAGGGGTAGAAAAATATACAGTTTATATATTTATAGGTCTTTGAAAATATGAAAATAGTACTTTGTGCAGCCCATTTGTAGAAAGTATATATTCTTGGTATGTTGTTCAGCCCGCCAACGTTGCCAAATTGATTCTATAATTCGGGACTTTTTTATTCTTTGGTATTTATTCAGGCGTTTAACCGAAATCATGTCTCAGCGAACACGCAAATTGCTTAAATTAGCGCAAGAGACAAATAATGGTAAATTATATATTTTATTACTAAATTATTCTGTTTAAGATACATTTTTTTAAATTAAATGCTTTCAATTTTTTATATGTTTATTTAAGATGTAATAATGGGCATTTTTTTTAATTAAATAATCTCGTACACGTTTGTAGATGCCAAAAACACAGAAAACAACACAGAAAATAAAGAATCTTCTGCAAGAAAATATTATCTAAGAAATGTGGACCAGGTTAGTATACTAGATTTATGAATTATTATGTTTAGGTAATTAATCAGGCGAATCACAGGGAAAAAAATTTGATAGCGAATTGGCGGGAAAATTAATTCCCTGATAATCGAAAAAATACAGCCATAACAAAGTAAAAACTATTAGGTAATATAAATATCAGTTCAGAACGATTTAATATTATGTAACAATGTTATTACAGCGGATCCAGGAAAAGGTCCTAAAGTAAGTCTTTATTTCATATTATAATAAATTTGGCATAACAAAAAAAAAGTACATCAAAATTTTATACAATGAACAAGTCAATAACAATTAAACATCTAAAATACATTTTCATTAAAATATTCTTCAATGGAGTAGTATGCCCTTTTTGTACGAGTTTTTTTATTCTATTTTTAAAAATATTTAAAGGTAATATTTTATATTCATCTCCTAATTTATTATACATATTTGTGCCCATGTACAGTGGCCCGTTTTGTCTTGACCTCTGAATTAATAGCTTATTGTTGTTTCTAGTGTTGTAGTTGTGCAAACTTTTATTTCTTGATAATTTTGCCTCATTTTTATGAATATAGATTAAAATATTAAAAATGTAGAGGCTAGGGACTGTCAAAATACCCAACTCAATAAATTTTCCCCGACATGTTTGATTTCTATTAAGACCTGCCATCACTGTAAGTGCCTTTTTTTGAAATGTAAAAATGTCATTAAAATCTGCTCCCATTCCCCAAAACTCAATGCCATATGATAACCTTGATTGGAAAAACGCAAAATACAACATCTTTAACACCTCCATCGAAACCGTTGGTTTAAGTTGTTTTAGTAAAAATAAGTACTTACTCAATTGAGAGGTTAGGTTATCTATGTGAGAATTCCAAAGCAGCTTATGATCTAAACGTATACCCAAAAATTTACAACTTGATACTTGAGGAATAGTCTTATCATTAAACTATGAGAATACTATTATGGTTAGTAAAATTTTTGGGGGCAAAACGCATAAACTGTGTTTTAGCCACGTTGAGGACAAGTCTATTCTCACTACAATAGTTTTGTACCAATATGATAACCTGGTTAGATAAATGCAGCAGCTCAACCAGGTCCCTTGCCCTTATCAAAATATTCAAACCATCGGCGAACATAATTATTTTAAATATATTTTTGCAATATTTTACAATATCATTTACAAAAATTAAAAATAGTAGAGGCCCTAATATGGACCCCTGGGGCACACCTTTTTTAACTTTTTTAAATTGTGACTTTATGTTATTTATCTTTAAGATATGAGCAAAGCCAATCATTGGCTGGCCCCCTCACTCCGAATACAAATAGTTTTCTTAGTAGCAGGGGGTGGTCAATGGTCTCAAAGGCATTGCTCATATCAAGCAAAAGGGCCAAGATGAGCTGCTTATCTTCCAAATTTTTTAGTACAAATTGTATGACCTCATCCATTGCAGTGATTGTGCACTTGCCTTCAGTGTAACCATGCTGATGGGTGTCCAAAATATTATATTTTTTTAAATTCTGTGTTAATCGAACTTGAAAGCACTTTTCAAATATCTCGAAAACTGATTTAAAAAGGAGATAGGTCTGTATGAAGATTTACAAGTTTTGCTGCCCTTGTTTTTGTAAACAGGGACAATTTTTGAAAATTTTAATGTTTTTGGAAAAATACCATCACTGAAAGAGTTATTAATAATTATACTTAGTGGTTCGGAAATTGAAAATGCAACTTTTTTCAATAACTCACCTGGCACCCCATCAATTCCAGCTGCATTTTTTGTGCAAACTTGTTTTATTACCTTTTCAATCTCCTCTGGCGTTGTGGGTGCCAGAAAAAATTAATTTTCCCTTTCCTGTAAGTGATCTAGTGTGGGTGATTTATGTTCATTAAAATTCAAATCTGAAAAATACTCATTAAATAGGTTACTCATCAATAAAGGGTCATTTGTACCCTCTATCTCTACTACATCAACTTTATTATTCCTGTCTTCTTTTATTATTTTCCAGCTTTCTTTAATTTTATTATCCGCATTTATAATTCTGTTGTTATTGTATGTACTCTTTTCTAATAATAATTTTTCCTTTTAATTTTTTTTTAGTCTTAAGTACCTATACGTCACGTTTTTTATCTCCCTATTAATTTTACACATCTCAGCCAGCAAGTCACTTGTTATCCATTTAGGTTCTTTTTTTGTTTTATTTGTTTTTTTCGTGTAAGTTTTCTCCGGAAAATAAAAATGAAACACTAAACATTCTTTTTGTATATTGAACATTACTTTTATTGTTACTCTTGTCCACTGAAAAACTTGCTAACTGATATGTGTGATCCAAAAAATGCGAAGCAATAACTTAAGTAGAAAGTGCCTTCAAGTTCGACATGATATTGTCAATGCACGTTTTTGTCATTCTTACATTGCAAATTCTAGTGGGTTCTAAAATAGTTGGTTTAATACCATATTGACTAAAAGTATTGAGAAGGGGGGGGGGGGGTAAAATCCAAAAACTAAAATTTCATATTCCTAAATTAAGAAAAAACGTAATTAATTTTCAGAAAAATGCAAGAAAGCTCCAGCGCCGCAGGCGAATATTTTTAGGAATTTCAAGCTTAAGTTCTACAATCTTAAAAAAAGCCCTACTGAAATGGACAAATTTTTTACAAACTTGATTCATCTTAATTTTTTAGCAGTTTTATTATTCAAAATTTCACAAAAATTCAAGAAAGTCCTAGTGCCCCAAGTATTTTATTATAAATTTTAATTTTAAAACACTTTTACAATTCCAATTTTCCAAAAAAAAAGCTCGTTTTGGCACCCCTTACTGCTTTTTTGGGAAGAAGACTTCAACCTCCCTTTATTTACGGACCTCATTTTACAATTATTTTATCCTGGGAGAGGGGGAAATTACCCCCATTACAGCCCCCCAGTGGATCCGCCACTATATGACTAAATCGTTATTTTAACAGCGCATTTTCTAATTAAAGTACTTAAAAAAGTCTTGTGATGAAATAAGTTTTATACCGTTTTGTCTATTTAGGTATTTAGGCATTCTTATGCAAAAAAATCCTCTAAATTCGGCAGAAAAATCACAGCTGACACTTCTTAATTTTGACATTTCATTATAGCACCCAAAAAGTCCAAACCCTAACAGATAATAGTATATTATTCAAGGAGCGTATAATAAATCATTCGGGTGATTAGGTCACTCGCCTCTCGGCTATTATACGCGAGTAGAAGACTATACTTTATCCACGGTTGTTTCAAATTTTAAACGGTTGTTTTTACAGACCCGTAATTAATAGGCCTATTAATCACAGCCATGAATAAAGTATAGTATTCTACTCGCGTATAATAGCTATTAATCATTCAGGTGATTAGGTCACTCGCATTTAGCTCGTGTCCCAAAATTCACCCTCATTGATTAATAGCGTGGCGTGGCAGCGGTATTTTTAAATTTACTCACTTTCTTAATAATTATATAAAAACAATTGTTATATTTCTTTGTTTATTATGAAGTTTTATTTTTCTTTTCTATTTTGCGTATATGTAGAAAATTTACTCATCAGAAGATACAGAGATTTGATTTTTACTGAGTAAGAGAGTTCTTATTTATGTTCTTCCTTATCTGAGTCCCTCTCTTCAACATTATCTGAGAAAAAAGGTAATTTTATTTTTCCAACTGATGTATATGTGTGTGAGATAACTCTTTTAATAGAACATTTTAACATTAAAATCTATTAGATTAATTTTTTCAAAATCGATATTCTTGGTAAAAATAATTAAAAAAAAAACAATCCCAATAATTCTCACCAACAAGCTCAAGGCAACTTGATTTTTTCGAATTTTCTTAAATTGATTAAAAAAAATTTTATAATTAAAAAAAAAAATTCGTTATTCGCAAAAATAAAATTTAATAGAAAAAATTGAAAAATTGTAAAAAAGTTTTTTTTAACTTTTTTTTAAGAATTTTTTTTTTCAATAATATTGTTTTTTAAAAAAGCACTTAAAAAAATGTATTTTTTTGTTAATTTTTTTAAATATTTTTTTTGGGAAGTGCAATATACCATTTACTGTGAATAATATGTAATGGAATGCGTAGCCGAATATCTTCACGGCTAGTTAGTATAAAAAGTGTTTTATGTATCTCGAGAGTGTTAATTAAAAAATTAACAGAAATAGCCGTTTTTTTAGCATCTAAATCAGAATGATCCCTTAAAAGGATTTTATTACTTAGCATTACTGATTATGCTAAATCCAACTGTATAAATACTGCAAACGCACATTTTGGTATTATAACCCTATCGCTGTATATTAAATATATAAATTATGTCTTTCTAAAGCCCATATTAGAGTAATTGAAATTGAATGCGAGGTTGCCAAGTTTTGGGCTGAACAAAGATATGTTTATATGGTGGGCTCAACAACGGTTGTATAAAAATTTTCTAAATAATATACAAAAAGCGCCCCCTACAGTTAGATTATATGAACCAAGTGGCTGTATGAAAACCATACGTTATTCGGCCCGGCCTATATTTTGTATTTAAACGCTTCGTACCTTGCCTTGGCGTATGGCGTTGATATACACCTCGATTCCTTGTTCAGCCCGTAGGTGGGATGAACAAGGTCTTCACAGGCTGAACATTACATTACATTACATGTTTGTTTAACCTCGTACTATTCTACTTAATTAAGCATCCCCTAAGTCCAGGACTTGTGTGGGCTAGTAGTAGAGGGAACCACCGCACAGTGTTTCCTAAATCACTTTTTGCGGCCATAAATCTGAAAAAGTACCTTTTAAGGGGGTTTCGTGGTCGCTGATTACGAATCTGAAGTCAAAATTTCAAAATTCAAAATGGCGGATTCAAGATGGCGGACACTTTTTTGTTTATTGAGTTTTTTCTTAATTTTTAAATGTACTTGGGGTTTATTGGCCTTGCTAAAAACGAATTTGACATCTAAAATTTCCAATTCAAAATGGCGGATGAAGGCTAGAGTTGATATTTTATTGTATTTAATAAAAAAATACGAAAATATGCATTTGGGTTCGTTTTAGTTCAAAGAAAAAGCATTTGTTCGCAAAAGTTGAAAAAAACTTTGACAGATGTCAAATATCGATTTTTGGCAAATGACCCATTTTTGCATCAAATTTCGGCAACTTATGAAATTTTTAAGAGTATTTTTGGATTCTGCGTCAAAAAATCATTTTAAAACTTTATTTAATTAGTAAAGAGTTCAAATAGTTTTATTTAAATAAAGCTTAATTCAAAAATGAATTTATGACAAATACCAGTTTTCATGTATTTTTTCATTTAAATTTGTATAACTTTTTACCGAAAGCTGCCGATGACGTAATTTTTAGTGAAGTTGTTCCTTATTATATATAGAATAATTCTTTTACATAATTGGCTGCCACGAGGTGCCTCTGCAGGGTCCACCTGCATCAGAAAATTAACAAAAGAATATTTATAAATTTTTTTATAATACAAGATGCTTTTGAAATTGCCTTGAGAACTTGGGCCGTAAGGGAGCTACACCCCTGTAAAAGGGGCTAAAAAAATAGTTTTTATTTAATAACCAAGGAACCATTTGAGCTATATAATAGTAAAGCTATAAAAAGCCTATGATCTAAACCTAATAAGGCCTATTATCTTATATATAGTTATTTTAAAAACGGGTGTGCGAAACGGGGTACCTTGTCACTTTTTTGCCCAATTTTTTTTTCTGTGTACCTTTTTCATAGTTTTTATTAGAATATGAGTCCAGGTTTTTACCATAAATAAGTACCCTTACTGTGATTAACGGTTTTTTTTTCATATTTTTTTATGTAGTATATGTACCTTCAAGGCTGGACGCGAATTCTGGGACACCCTGTATATTATAAGAAGTTAAAAAGTACATAATTCCATCTAGATGCAAATAATTAATTTGTTTATAAAATAGGGTCCATATTTACTTTTAAACGTGTTTAGAGAATAAATTAAACTTTACACCTATATAGTAGAACATTTTGCAACATGATTTATTTTTTACTATAGCAAAATTTTGAATTATATACTAATACGTGCTTTTTTGAATTATATACTAATACGTGCTGTAAAATTGAATTTAATATCTAAATACGTTCAAAAGTTAGAAGACTTTTGAACAGCTTTCTATAGATATTTTTTTATATTTTAACTCATAATTGATCATTTCAAAAGACTTTCT
The DNA here is from genome assembly GCA_958510825.1 of Brachypterus glaber. Classification (NCBI taxonomy): domain Eukaryota; kingdom Metazoa; phylum Arthropoda; class Insecta; order Coleoptera; family Kateretidae; genus Brachypterus; species Brachypterus glaber. The sequence continues at coordinate 29,669,079 of OY294049.1, read as the reverse complement.
ACTTTTGAATCAATGTCATTGGACTTGCGTTTTATTTTTTTTTTGTTCTTGGCGCAAACTAGTTATGAAAGGGTCAGATGAAATTAATAAGTTATGTATAATATCTGCGTTACTTGACTCACGTGAAAATTTTCTACTATTATTAAGCCTAAACTTTTTAAAATCCTTATTTCGGGCCTCTTGAGCTTCCTCACTCAATTTTCCGATAGGTAAAAATGCATTTTTAATTACCTCCCCTCCATGACATAAAATTTTGTGTAAAGAAGAGGGCATATAATACCATTTATACTTTTTTATATATAATTTTGCTGTGTCGTTTGCATAAATATTAAATAAATTACTATCAATTTCTTCCCCGGATGCCAAAGTCCTTAAAATTACTGATAACCTCTCTATTAGTTCTTCCTCTACACCTGTTATTTCCGACGTAATTTTTGGATTTTCGAAAAACCTCCTAGCTGTATTCCCATCATTAGTTGTTCCCGAACCCTGTTTTGGAATGTCGACAAGTAAACCCAATTTTGCCCTAAACTCTTGCTGGATAAAAGCCTTTCGAATTTTAAATATTTCTTTATCTGCTGGAGCTCTAACTGCCCAAGTTTTTATTTCCAGTCTATAAGCTATGTTTAAAATACACTCCATCGATCTTATCCACGCATGAAGTGTGGATAATCCATATTCCAATGCCTTTGGATTAACAACTTTTTTATATAACAACTCCAGGTTGTTCATTTCCGTCGGTTTAGCTTGGCAAACAGTACAACATGCTGAAGACGATGTTCCAGTTATTGCTTGACATACCTTACCATCAATCATGGTCAAAAAAAGTTCATGTGTTACATTAAAAGAATAGCCATTAATCATTACATGTGTGACTGTTAATTTTTTTATTTGGTCTTCAATATTTTTTACCTCCAAAATTGTTTTTTCTTCACTTTCTTTGGCAAATTCGAATTTAATGGGGCGGCAGTATCTAGTGGAAGAAGGTTTAGGATTATCCCAAAATATAATTTCATTATCCTTTTTTGAAAGCTGAATTGGAACCAAGGACATCATAAATAAATATTGGTCGGTAATTTTGTCATTATTAAATTTTTGCTTATAAACACTTTGCCCAGACGCACCATCACAACCCCATTTCGAATATAAAACTAAATCTCTATTATATTTTGCTATACAATTTTTTGAAACAATTTCAGTTTTTAAAAGTCTGATTACTGTAAAATCTAAAAGTTGTTGTAGATCAAGCTTAACTTCATTTTCCGCAATATGGGAAATAAAAGGATAACAATCTTTTTTACATATTAAAATCTCCTTGTAACTAGGATAAATATCGGCATTTTTTGCCTTTGAATGAGAACGTATATAGTTATATTGATATGTTGTTAAGTTTAAGTCAACTATTAGGGCTAAAGCCTCTTCCTTTTTAAATAAAATAATTTTATCAGGCAAATCACGATATTTTTCTGTTCCGTTTCGCATTATATCATGAATTAGATCAGCTTCATCCTTCTTTCCACTTTCTCTTAGTTTCTTTTCAAAAATTGCCTGTATTTGATTTAAAGTCATTTCTTGTTTGTCTGAAACTTGTTGGGTTTTCCTTCTTTTTGATCTGTCAGAAGACTCTTCATATTTCAGCACAGGTCTTCCTCGTTTCTCAGTTTTTTTACAAACAAGTTTAAAATCTCTTTGCAGCCAGTCACTAAATTTTGT
>OY294049.1:29582045-29667166 GCA_958510825.1 Brachypterus glaber | reverse complement strand
ATAAAAAAATTCACAAGAGCTAGTAGACCAACTTAAACAAGTCCAAATACCCCCTAACTACGAGTTAATATCATTCGATGTCAAATCACTTTTCACCACATCTCAAAAGAATCGGTCTTAAAATCCATCAGCGCCCACTGGTAGATATCTTAAAACTAACAGACATTCCTAAAAAAATATTTCTTGAAATCATTGAATTCATATTTGATAACAGCTATTTCCTATACAATAATAAAATATACAAACAAATTGGGGATGTGCCATGGGCAACTCTAGTTCAAGCATATTTGCTAACTTTGTCATGACAGACGTACTAAGACAATTCATATCCAAATTTAACCATAACGTACCCTTCTTAAGAATATACGTCGATGACATATTCACATTCATTCCCAAAAACTCGGTCAACATTGCCCTTAATTGTTTGAATTCCCTAAACCCAAAAATCCAATTCACACATGAACTAGAAATCAACCAAGAACTTCCATTCCTCGACATCTTAATCATCAGGCAAGATGACGGCAGTCTTCTGACTGACTGGTATAGGAAACCCACTAACTCAAACCGACTACTAAACTATAACTCGTTCCACCACATAAGTCAGAAGGCCGGCATCATAAAACAATTTAAACATAAAATCAAAACCATTTGTTCCCCAATTTTTATAAAAAAAAATTTCAAAAAACTATATGACATGCTTCTTGAAAAACAACTTTCCTCCCGCATTCATTAACCAAATATTGTACACCGAGCACAACAGACCCCCCCAAAACCTAACTGCACCCCCCTCAGAAATAAAATATTTTAAAGTCCCCTACCATAAACAATTAGCCCCAAAACTTAAGGAAGATTTCAAGAACCATAACATTAAATTAGCCTTTTATAACACAAAAACCACAAGATCACTATTCACAAAACTTAAAGACAAAACCCCAATACTAGAACAATGCGATTTAGTATACAGAATTACTTGCCAATGCGGATCACACTATCTGGGGCAAACAAAACAAAGATTAGGACAAAGATTACAACAACACGTCAGGGATATAGAAAACAAAACAAAGTCTACTGGCCTCTCCTCCCACACCACCGAAATGAACCATCAAATAATTAAAGACAGTTTAAAAATACTAGAAACCGAAAAAATCAAAGAAAAACGCCTATTTCTCGAAATGAGTCATATACAGTCAACCCCCAATAATCTCAACTTTCATCAAGACTGTACCTATTTACCAAAAATTTACAAAAATTTATTATCAAAAAAAAAAAATCAAGACCCACCCTAGAATCAAGTTTCAAAAAACGCGCGTCGACCAATACCAACCTGACAAAACTCAGTTCCACCAGATCCCTCTTTAAACAAAAATGTGCTAAATTTATGAATTTTTAAAAAACTAAATAAAACCCCTTTAAACCAAAAAATGGTACACTCATGTACCCTTTACAACCTCTTTAGAGTTTTCGGCTAACCGGTAAGTCATAAAAACTTTGTCAAAAAATAAAACTAACCTAAAAATATATCAAAAAAAATTTTGCTTGCTTTATGATATTACAAGAATGAAAAACAATTAACCCCCCCCCCCCCTAGGTTTTTTTTTCAGATTGTGAACACCACTAGTTTGTTTTAAATTTAATGTAATGTAAAAATACCCCAAAAAATTACTTATAAAAAAAAAGGTTATGTTTTGTACCTAAGACATTTTTCTTTTTGTTCCACAGCCTTGAGGATGTTTATATAAAATAAACGAAACTAGTCGGCAAACCATATTGTTTTTTGTACGTTTCCAACACCCAAGAACCGCCAAATTAATAAAAGTTGTTTTAAGTATGCTAGATTTTTATTGTATGCAGATGATCTAAAAATCTTCATGTTTATAAAGTCCCTTCAGGACTGCTTAAATCTGCAAAGCGACTTATTGAGTGTTTCTAAGTACTGTAAAGATAATCAACAATTTTTTAATTTAGCAAAATGCTGTACCATTACCTTTACTCGAAATTGTAACAAATTTTTATTTAATTATAATATAGAAAATATATCCCTAAAACGGGTGTGTGAAATTCGTGATTTGGGTATACTCCTAGACTCAAAGTTAATATTCAACACACATATAGAATCCGTAATTAACAGCTCTTTAAGAATGATTGGTTTTATCAAAAGGCAGTGTAAGGATTTCGCAAGACCTCGGTCAATAATTTTAGTATACAATGCCCTAGTTCTCTCCAAGTTAAGTTTTGCTTCCACCATTTGGAACAATATGCTACATATTTTGAGCGTTTAGAAAGTGTCCAAAATAAATTTCTGAGATTTCTTGCTTTCAAAAGCAATATTGTTATAACCGAGAGTAATTATACTGAAATCTATCGCAGATGTAATATGATGTCATTAAGCAACCGTAGAACGTTGACCGACTTGTTATCACTTTATAAAATAATTAATGGAACTATGTTTGCCCCAAATGTTTTACAAAAAATTGTTTTCAGGGAATCAGAACTTAAGAAATCTAGAGTTAATTATAGTTCCATTTAAACGTACAAATTGCTCTCAAAATTCACCGATTACACGTATGATTGTATCTTGCAATAAATATATACTTAACCGCGATACGTTTTCAATAAGTCTACAAAGATTTAAAACTTTCATAAAAAATAAGATACACGAAGTTAGAGACACAATAATACGTTTATCTTTAACAAAGCATTAATACTTTACTTTTTACTTTACTATTAAATACATTATAAATATTACTTCTTATGTATTCATACATTACTTTTTTATGTACCACTTACATTTAGTTTTAGCTTTTAGCTATTTATATTATATGTTTTTTTTTTTATGTGCATTTTTAATTTGTTGGATGTTTTATAACCATTGTTGAACTTGTAATGGGGTTTCCCGTATATTTAAATAAATAAAATAATCTAATATTGTGTTTAGTTTAATAACGCCACAAAAGGAGGAGTAGATTGTTTGGATAAGCTCGTCACCAATTCTCTGTAGTCAGGAGCACCTTTGAATATTTTATTGACTTGTAGATATTATAGAAGTAAGCTAGTTCATTACACCCAAGGTCCTTAGATGGATCTACACAGCGGTTATAAGGCCAAGAGTCCAGTATGGCTCAGTGGTCTGGTGGCCTTGTGTTAGGAAGACCACAATTTCTCAGAACCTGGGGAAAATCCAAAGACTAGCTAGTCTTGGAATCACCGGAGTAATAAGGACAACACCCCAAGCAGCTCTAGAGGTCCTACTGGGACTGCCGTCACTCTCCATCTGGATCCAGAAGGAGGCAATGGCTAGCTTTCTCAGACTTAGGGACTCTGGTAGTTGGATGGGCGGGAAGGCGAACTACGGTCATGGCAAAATCGCTGATATTTCCGAAAGGGACATCCCAATTAGTAGTATCAGAGTGATTGAAGCAGAGGACCGATTAAAGTTCGATAGAAGTTTCTCTCTCAGAATTCCGACAAAGGAAGAATGGGAAAAGAAAGAAATACAATTTGTGCCAAACGCTTTGGTGTGCTATACAGACGGCTCGCGTATGGAAGGCATCCAAAGCTCTGGGGCAGGACTCTTCGTGGAGGACCTGGACTTGCAAAAGAGTTTTCCACTTGGACGCTTTTCCACTGTCTTCCAAGCTGAGGTCTATGCCATACAGGAAGCGGCAAATTGCAGGGAAATAAGGCAGCACCGGGGGCACGATATATACATCTACTCGGACAGTCAAGCCGCTCTAAAGGCATTGTGCAATCCCAGCACTAGGTCACTCCTAGTCAGGGAGTGTGCAGAAGCCTTGGAAGAGCTAGCAAGGACCAAAAACGTTCAACTGGTATGGGTACCGGGTCATAGTGGAATTCCCGGAAACGAGAAGGCAGATGAACTTGCAAGACTCGGATCAGGGATGGCCTGCACGGGGCCGGAACCTATATTGGGTGTTACAAGGAAGCAGGTAAAGACCGCTCTCGATGAGTGGGCTTATACCAAGCTAAAGTAGCAATGGAGAGCGGTCTACGGTTGCCGGCAAGCTAGGGACTTCCTAGCTGGCCCAAGCAAATCAAAGACCGACTGGTTGCTGGAAAAAGGAAGAACGGCACTCAGACAACTTGTAGGGGTCCTCACGGGCCACTGCAGGCTAAGGAAGCACCTGGCAACAATGCGGATTCTAGAGAGTCCACTATGCCCAGAGTGCGAAGAGGATGAAACATCCTCTCATTACTTAGCCGAGTGTGTCAGATACGACAGGATCAGGTTGCAAGTCTTTGAAACTCAAAGACTCAACCAAGAGGAACTAAGAGATCTCCCTGGGCCAATATCCTGACCTTTATTGAAAGGACGGGCAGGTTCAAGGAGGACTCAAATTAGTAAATGGCTGGGATTGCCTGGGGTGACAAAAAGGGCCAGAAATGGCCTAGTTGTCCGGCTTTGGCCAACCCAAAAATTTACTACTACTACTACTAAGCTAGTTCATTTGAATAGTTCTGAAGCTAAAGACAAAGAAAATATTTTAAATAGAGGTACCTATAGAAACTTTAGCATTGTCTCTAATGAAACCCTATATGGAGGAACAACTGTCTTGGCCAACTTTGCTGACATATGTTATGGCCTGTAAGTCTGTAAAAAATGAAGTTAAAGCAATAAAAGAACAAATAACTAACCAATCTAAAACTTCACCTATGAATGGAAGTAACCACAGTAGAGATGCAATTGAAATGGAGCCTTGTATTGCTGAAATAAAAGAAAGGGAAAAAAGAGCATATAATATTCTTGTTTTTGGAGTTAAAGAACAAGCAGCAGAGTTACCAGGTGAAGAAAGATCTCGCCAAGATTTAGAATATGCCAAAAAAGTAATAGAGGAAAATGTTAACAATGAAATAAACCTAAATGTAATAAAAGTATATAGAGTTGGAAAGTTTAGTAAAGAAAAAACAAGACCAATTAGAGTAATTTTTCAAACAAAGCTAGAAGCAATTAAAATACTAAAGTATAGGAAAAATAGAAATGGATCAGAAGTATATATCAAAGGTGATCAAACTTTTGCACAGAGAAGTTATATGAAAGAACTTATTAAGAAACTGGAACAACAAAAAGCTCAGGGTGATTTAGAACTAAAAATAAAGTACATTGATGGAACTCCTAGAATAATTAAAACTGATAAAAAAACTTACAAAGCAACCCTACCACAGGGTTGCCATAAACAAAAAGGATGATTTGCTAAACTTAACATTTTTATTTACCAATGCAAATTCAATGACAACAATAGATGAAATTAGAGTTAATGCAAATCAAGAAAAACCAACATTTATACTAATTACTGAGTCATGGCTCAAAAGTAACATAACTAATGGTATTATAGATATACCAGAGTATTCTGTATTTCGACATGATAGAGATGACTATAAAGGTGGTGGAGTCTGCATATATGTTAGTAATTTTGTACAGGGAATAAAAATAAATGTAATACAGAAAATCAATTTTAATATTCCTACCAGTATAAACATGGTTTGGTTGAACTTAAAAATATCAAATATTGACCTACAAATAATATGTATATATAGGCCTGAAAAAATTTCCAATGTTAGTAATCAAGAGAGTGATACCATAACGACTCAAGCTAATAAAAACTTAATACAGATTCTTTCAAATGCAATATCAAGCAAAATACCCACGTATGTATGTGGTGACTTTAATTACAGAGAAATAGATTGGAATACCTTAACATTAAGGCAAAATAAGACAGCAGCCTTCGACTTTTTAGAAGCATATAAATTTATGAATTTCAATCAAATGATCAAGTTTGTAACAAGAAAACGCAATGATGAAGAGTCGCACCTTGACCTGGTCTTAGTAAATAACAAAAAACTCGTAGCTAATATAGAAAAAAGTGCTCCTCTAGGCCTTAGTGACCACTTTATTATAAATTTTACCAGTCAGTTAAGAACATCGCTTATCAAAACACAAACTGTATATAAACGAAATTTCTGGAAAGCAGACTATGAGTTAATATGCCAATATCTCACTGAACATTTACAAAACGATTTCATAACTTTGCAAGAATATTCCCAAGTAATTGTCCAGTCTATTGAAAAGTTTGTTACTCTTGCTAGAAGAAAACACAATTCTGGTAAGCCTTGGATAAATCAAGATCACTTTAAACTGATAAAACGAAAAAGAAAACTATGGGATTCATACATTAATGATTCAACGAACTACAAATACATGGCATATAGACAACTAAACAATCAATTAAAACAAGAACTGTTTGAAGCGCGCAAAAGTTATGAAGCTGAATTACTCGATTTGTCCAACAAAAAGTTTTATTCATATGTCAAAAGAGCATTGAAGTCTGGCATTGGAAATATTACTTTAACTAACAATGATGGATTAAAACTAAACTCAAAAGAAGCAGCTGAAAATTTTGCATCATACTTTGGAAGTGTATTTACAAAGGAAGCTGATGATGATCCCTTACCCACAATGTTTCCTACAACATTTTCAAATACATGTATCACAGGTATATAATTTTCTCCTGAAAATGTACAAGAAGCAATCAAAACGCTTAAAAAATATTCTAGTCCGGGACCTGATGAGATACCTACACACTACATCCAAAAGTGTATTGCAGTTCTAAAAACACCACTTAGTAAAGCTATGAATCATAGTCTATCCTCGTCCACGATTCCTCAAGACTGGAAAACCGCACATGTTGTACCTGTTTTTAAAAGTGGAAACAAATATCAATGCAAGAACTACAGACCAATTAGCTTAACCAGCAATTTATGTAAAATTATGGAAAAGGTCATAGTCAAACAACTGATAGATTTTTTTGTGGAGAATAATATTTTCACAAAAAATCAACATGGATTCCTTCTTAAGCGCTCGGTTGAAACTAATCTTTTATACTGCGTAAATCAATTGACCAAAGAATTTGACATGGGCAACCCTATTAACATAATTTATTTAGATTTTGAAAAGGCGTTCGATAAAGTGCCCCATAAAAGACTTATTTTAAAAGCTCACCACTATGGAGTAAGTGGTATGTTGTTGAAATGGATCGAAAACTACTTGAAGAATAGGAAGTTTAGAGTCATTGTTAATGGAGTTCTTTCTTCTGACTGGGATATTCTAAGTGGAGTAATACAGGGATCTGTAATGGGCTTTCTACTTTTTCTAATATACATCCTAGATTTGAAAGAAGGTATAAGTACAAGCATAGTTTTCTTTGCAGATGATTCCAAATTTTTTGGTAATCCACTCCTACAAGCAGATAGTCTTGCTGATGATATTAAAAAAGTAGAAAAATGGGTTAAAACCTGGCTAATGACCTTAAATACCAACAAATGCACAGTTTTACATATAGGAGCCAATAATCCCAAAACACATTACTTTACCAATGGAAAAAGAATTCAAGAAGTTTCCACCCAAAAAGATCTAGGAGTAACAATGTCACACGACCTAAAATGGGAACCCCATGTTTCTAGGGTAGTGAAAAAAGCGAACTCAATCATATACCTAATACGAGCAGCATTTAAAAATCATTCAGTGGCAAATATAACAAAGTTTTATAAATCGTATGTCCGGCCCGTATTAGAATATGGTGAGTCAATCTGGAATCCCTACTTTGCTGGAGACATAGAGCTTCTTGAAAGGGTTCAAAGAAGAGTCACCAAAATACCACCTGAAATTAGAGATCTGCCCTATCCAGAACACTTAAGAAGAATGAACCTTTGTACTTTAAGAAAGAAGAACACGAGGAGATCTTATCCAGACCTATAAAATTCTTAACAACTTCTACAGTGTTGACCTTCAAATCTACCAACTAAGTAATACCAACCTAAGAGGCCACAATAAGAAAATTCAGAAAGATGTAACAAGTTGCCAAGAAGAAACTTCATTAACAACAAAATAGCTTATATGTGGAATAGTTTAAGCATTAATACTGTATCTGCTGTAACTCTTAACCAGTTTAAGAATAGACTTGACAATGAACTTGAAAATTTATCTGGACAACTGATTCATTATCCTTTGTAGTGATACTTTTTGTGATATTCTGTGTGATATTTAGTACTTTTGTATATTTTAATTTAAAGTAGATTTAAGTAAATTTATAATATAGTTTCATCGGCTATGCCGTTTACTATGTATAATAATAATAATAATAATAATATTGGTGGAATTCTGGAACTAAATATAAAAGTTGGAGCAATACTGCAAGAAAACAAGTCAGTGGGAAGATGCAGCTTCTGCGCAAAAGCACAAAACTGTAAAAGATGCACGAGTTGCGGCATGTGCTAAAAATTGATATGTGCAGATCATCAGGTCAAAATTTGCCCCGACTGCTCAAAAAAATGATAACACGTGTCAGTTTAAATATAATAATACAAAAGAAATAAATACTAAATATAAAAGTTTGAGCAATACTGCAAGAAAACAAGTCAGTGGGAAGATGCAGCTTCTGCGCAAAAGCACAAAACTGTAAAAGATGCACTAGTTGCGGCATGTGCTAAAAATTGATATGTGCAGATCATCAGGTCAAAATTTGCCCCAACTGCTCAAAAAAATGATAACACGTGTCAGTTTAAATATAATAATACAAAAGAAATGAGTGTTCTGTAAGATAATTGTTCAATAAAGTTGTTTCATACTCCTATTTTTGTATTGCGATATAGTAGTACCCCTGAGTAGTAAATAAGTAACTTTTAACATGGGTAGGACTTAGGGTTAATAATAAGTTAGTTTTTTCTAATTTCCTTAATTTCTCCTGATCCCTAGTTGATCAAATTCCCTAATTTTGCCTGGGTTCCCCAATCTGTGGGCGAGGGTTTATTTCTTGAAAAAAAAAAGTACAAGGATTGTAAGGATCAAAGGATTGTGGAAGGTTTTACAAAATTCATTAGGCGATTGTAAAAGACTGTGGAAAGATTACAGATGATTGTAAAACATTGTAGAGGATTGTAGATGATTGTGGAAGAAGGAATTGTCAAGGATTGTTAAACACTGTTGGATAGGAGTACAAGGATTGTCCAATAAATAATGAAGCTGAAGTTTGCAACGTTTTTTTGCAATGAAAATTTAAATAGTATATTAAAGTACTACTTTCATAACATACGTTTTTAGCGCATGAGTACAAGTTTAGAAAACAAGCCACTTGCGGCTAAAAATGTGTGGAATAAGTGCTTTAATATACTATTTGAATTTTCGATGCAAAAAGAACATTGCAAACTTCAGCTTCATAATAAATAAACAACTCATCTGTGGGCAACCTGTAAAATTTTCTGTTTACCTTTAGCTTGTGGGCTGCAACTATTTCATATGGTTTATCTCTATTACTCAACAACCTCTTCACCTTCTGATTATTCACTTCCTGATCTCTCTTATGTCTGCGTAAGTCATCTATTGCTTCCCTACTTAAAGTAACCAAAAGAACAAAACACTAAAATCATAAATAAGTAAAGCACAAACAAAAAATTTAAAACAAATTTCTTACCAAAGGTCCCCAATATGTATATAGATATCCAATACGTATATCAGGTACAAACTGACTTATAGCCATTATTAAAAAGTAAAGATTTAAAAAAAACTTAAATTGTTGATATAAAACAAGCGGTAAAAATGTTATTATGTTGTATTTTTGATTTCTTATAGCATTTGCAGGGTATTGTCCAGGTGTAGGCTTGCCCAGCAATATATTGCGAGATCTCAGCTCTTTGGGGCCACAACATTTTCGGAAAACTGAACACCAACAGCTAAAATAACACATTTTTAGTTTAAATATAATGTTTATTTTAAAGCAAACATTAGCAACAAATTTTTAATATCTAATCTGTTTTTAAGATAATAAAACATGTCTGTTACCTCCAAAGTGATTCTTTATGAGCCTTTGTTATTAGTGGAACATCCTCTTTTGAGGTTTTACTCAGGTTACTCTGGGACTCTATATTATCCATATTATTAAAATATTTAACAATACATTTAAAATTACAAAAACAGCAATTTTTAATGGGAAAAGTAAATGTAAACTTCCTGTGACGTTTGAATCATCTGACATCATATAAGAAATACACTATAAGAGAAAGTCAAATGATAGAGATAGAAAACTATTGTACCGCCATTAGCCGTTGTTTTTTAAAATTCACTAAATTCACGGTCAACGACAGCCGATAATACAGATAACCTACGGAAGTCGGTAATAAAGATTACTATTGCTTTCCCAAATCAATTTTGTAAAAATTGGGAAAAGCTCTGTATTTTTATTTAAAACTTTAAGTTTATTCACCAAAAGATAAAACAAATTTTTAAAGTCTAACAAGTGGGATATCTAACCCGCACATTAATTAAAAATAACAATATATGAATCGAAATTTTAATTAAATGTAAAATTTGTTAAACTTTAAAAATATGAAATTTTATCTTTTGCTAAATAAACCTATATAATTAAAAAAAAACAATTGGCTTTGATTTTTATATATTTTATTTTAAACGTAAATAGGAAATTAAAACAATTATGTCGTACTTTTAACAGTTAACTTTTTATTATAAATAAATATATATGAGGAGTAAACATTTGCCTTCATATATAATTGAGTGTCATACAGAATATACTGCCTAAAGGCAGAGCACATTTGCAAAGTTTTTATAATTAGTATTCCTACATTTAACAGATAAACAATATGAATCAGTTAAACCGATAAGCATCTCTGGCCAGGGGCTATCCCAGCCCTAAACAGCTGTTTAAGGCTAGCTCAGTCAAACTGATAAGCTCTTTTCGATAGGGGCCATCCCTGCCCTAAACATATCAGTAAAAATGGTAAGAAGCTTTTTAGGGCATTTGTCCCAGCCCTAAACAGCTCAGTCAAATCGATAAGTTTTTTTTGTGTAGGGGCTGTCCCTGCCCTAAATAGCTCAGTCAAAATAATAAGAAGCTTTTCAAGACAGGGTCAGTCCCTGCCTTTAGTCATTTTATTTAACTTGGCACTATTAATGTTTTTGACCCACACATTAAATAAGTTTGCATCACTAGGAAAACGGTGACGTTTACTTAACTGATCCTTGCAAAACGGTACAATACACATTTTGTATTACATCACAATAAAAGTTCGGTATAAAAGCACAATAAATTGCAAATCACGAGTAAAATTTCACGAGTAAAATTTCAATTGTTTTGACAGATATACTACCCCTCACCCCACTTCCACTAAACAATCAAGTTCATATACAGCTGGCGCCATCGCTCAGTCGTACCTAGAAGCCAAAACACAGGTTCGGGTCCTGGATACTTTTCACGGTCACGTATCTGACTTTCTCTTATAGTGTATTTCTTATATGTCTGACATGACAACCGAAGAAAATATATATATATATATGACAACACTAGGTACGTTTTGGTGAGGATCCAAAATTTGGATTTGGAATTAGGATTTCATTTATAAACCGGAAAACTAGCGTCTACGTCCCAAATGCAACTGGGTTAATTGTGCAGATATATTAAATCTTTGGTTTTTGGTTGTTTTGGTGTTTTTTTTGCAATAAACACGAAAAAAAAAACAAACCAAAAAAACATCAAAACAACCAAAAACCAAAGATAAATTGCACAATTTGGCGCGAAAGACCGAGAGATTTTTGACGCAGACTCTGCGTTGCAGAGATATAATTGTGGTAGAATGGTCCTCTCTACCTCAATGAGAGATAACCGCAAAATATAATAACCTTAACGTACAGTGTGCTTTCATTTTCTTTGGCGTGCTGTTATTTCTCATAGTTCGCGCATGCGTTTTAAACAATTCTTACTCGAAAGTGAGAATTTCGTGTTGGAAGAAAAGAAGGCGTTTCCTGTTGTCACCGAGTGTCTTTTGTTTTTTTGTTGTTTGGTTTGGACTTTTTCTGTGGGTTTGCGTTAAAGTTGGTTTTGCGCCTGTTTGGTGTTTTTTTTTTTTGTAAAAAAATGTTTCCAAATCTAAATTCCGTAATTCTCACCAAAACGTACCTTATGTAAATTTATTTGACGTGCAGCGTTGCCAAATTTAATTTATTAATTTATAATCGTTTAAAGCCAAATATTCATTTAAAATTTATAGTTTTTAGGGCGACTTGCACCAACGATGGTTTTACTTTAAACTCGGATTAAATTGACGGTCGACCAATTAGAACGCACCATTTTTAACTTAAACTCAGTTTAGTCGAGATAACCCCAGTTTAAGAATTTGTGCAAGTGGCCCTTAGTTAATAAAAATATTAATTCACAATATGATCTATGAATAATATGTTTTAAAGAATATATTTATAACATCTAAACATAAACTCAAAATATTTTATATTGTTATAATATTGGTCATTAATGACCCAGAAATAATAAATCCTTAATATTTTGAGTATGCTTAATATAATATTAAAAAATGGTATGCTAAATTTATTAAAACTACCTGCACAAAATGCTTGCTATGCTTCTTCGTCTTTTTGGATTACGATTAGTTCTAGCTGTATGTACATCCATGTCATGTCCATATCTTACAGGGGAGCCAAGTAAAAAATCTGTTTCTCTTTCAGCATCTAATTCTTGCATAGGATATTCCATCACAGACCTTTCCAATCATAACCATGTATAATTTGACCATAAATGTATCAAATAAATCAAGTTTAAAATTTAACTTGTCAATTTTTTTTTTCGAATATGCAATGAATGTTTTAAAACCATTTTAAATCTAAGTCGTGGATGTTGTATTTGTAGATAAGCTTGATTGCTGTATATTCTAATTTAAGTATTGTTCATTATCACTATTCCTCATTATATTGTAGAATACTACGAATCTTTATCACGTTTTTAAAATAGATAAGAAATATCAAGAATTAGGTATTTAAATTTTTAACAATTTCTAAAGAAATTTCCAAAAATACACTGACAGATTTGACCATATATATGCCAATTTTTTGTCGGGTTACCGGAACTAACCAGGTTACTGAAACTCAGGGGGTATCATCTGGTATTACAGACCTAGCAACAAGGAATTAATAGTTTCGCATATCATTCTTAGATGGCGCTGGGTGTTTAATTCGTGATGTTAGAGATATAAAAAAACAAGGTTGGCTCGCACCCCTCAATCCCCTCTTTGAATTTAACTATTGATATGTTTTTATTTTTATTGTTATTATTTATTACATTTTTATCGTCTTTAAACATGTAGTTTATTATAATATAATGTTTTTTCTGTTAAAAAATAATGTTTACGTATGTTGAGCTAACCTCTTCTACTCGCCAACCTTGGACCGTCACTATACAAGCGCGCCTAATTTCAGCTCTCCGTGCCGGAGCTTGTTTTGGTTTTTTGTTCTTTGGTGTTCTTTTTTCTAATGAGGGGACCTTGGTTTACGTTAACGTTAGTTTTAGCGTCTATTTGGTGTTTTTTTTGTTAAAAAATGTTTTTTAATAATATATCGATAAACGGTGGGCGCATGCGCAGTTTATCAAAACGCGGCATAAAGAGCTGCACTTAAGCGCTGCTGTCACGATTTTTCTGTGGTTTGACATAACCTATAAATACTGTTGCTTTTGGCGCCTATTCTTTAACATGTGAATAAAAGTAAGTAAAATAAAAAAGCTAGCAATAATTATAAATATAAAGCAAAATAACAATTATGTTTAACTAATTACAGTACTATGGAATGAATAAACGAATGTTTGATTGGATTGATAGCTGATAAGACCAAAAAGTTAGAAGAAACAAGGGTCATAGATTTTTCTATTAAAAGTAAGTACACCTGAATTTGTTTAAATACATTAATAAATATCGCTTAATATTGTTTTATTATTTACTATTAGAATGCCCTTGACAATTTTAATTTATGTCATGAAATTTGTTCTTTATTGGAAGGTCACAATTTAGTATTTGTTTTTTGTTAGTACGAGTATTTTTAAATAAAATCATTACTATATATGCCAAACAGGCCCTATTTGGTTTCAACATGAACATTGACATAAAAAATATTTCTCCCGCCAGCCTCTAGCAAGTGTATAAGAGAATTGACATACAATACCAAAATGCCCCACTTTTATTTAGTTTTTAGTTTTGTTTGTTCAGTACGGGGTTCATAGCCCCCAACACCTGGTCTCTAGGCACCTTTGTTAACCACACAGACCTCCTTATATCATCCCTGTTTTTTTTTGTCAACAGCAGTATTTTTTATTATTTTAGGCCCCGCTAAGCCCCTCTAGATATGCGCATAATTTCTTTAAAAAAAAATATTCTCACCCTGAAATAATAACTATTTGTTAGTAACAAAGTCATACTTGTCCAATTATTTAAACACCTCTTGTTTTTTTAGGAAAAGTTGGAGATAAGACAAGATGGATAAAGGAAGATACAATTCAACTTAATGGGATCCCAGGACAGCCCCCCCGGCCTTGGTTTGAGCCCACCTGGTATTTTTTGGGGCCCCAATTTTCTTTTGCAGGGGCGCCAAGTTTGGTAGAAACCGTCAAGGACAAAGCCTTTTTCCTTGAAGGTAATTTTTGGGGCAGCATTTTTTTTGCAGGGGCTCCAAGTTTGGCAGAAACCGCTAGGGACAAAGCTTTTTTAATTTTTGGGGCGACAATTTTTTTTCGCTGATCCCCTGGTATTTTTTTGGACTTTTTTGTTTTACAGGGGCGCCAAGTTTGGTAGAAATCGTCAGGGACAAAGCATTTTTTCATGAAGGTATTTTTTCTTTTTTGTAACCCTGGGGGCTGAGCCCCCCTAGATTTTTTTTTGGTTACGGACCTGTCCCAGGATATCAGCTGAATTATTTTCATAATATTTTTTACTAGCTCTTTATAAAGAACTACTTCTTTAGGGGCTATTCACCATGGGGTCAGAGGTCAAGTTACAAAACAAAAAGTAGGGTGGGGGGGTTTGATGTATTAGTAGCGATATTTTTTCGGGGGGTAGAAGCCAAATTGACACGGGGTCAAAAGTTGTCTAAATTGTGGGGACGTAATTTTTGAATAGCCCCTAAAAATGTTAGAGTAAACATTATGTTTATAATTATTAAGTACCTATTTGATAACAGGCGCGTAGATGGGATTTTTTCTTGGGGGGGGGGGGGGTAGTCAGCCTCCAGTGTCGGACTGGGAAGCCCAAGGCTAGTGAGATTTCTAGCCTATGGGGCCCAGCTATTAAAAATGTATTTTTTTTTCCTTTCTAAAATAAAATTTTTCATTCAAAATTTGACGCCCCTACGAAAACAAAAAAAAACACCCTCAGAAAAAAGCTTTGTCCCTGAGCGTTTCTACAAAATTTGACGCCCACCTTTGGAAACGTGCAAGTATTACGTAACGCAAATTTTAATCATTTTGGACCCCCCCCCCCCGTAACGCTATTTTCCTATACCATTAACATGGGCGTAACACTTCAAAATGACCCCACCCCCATAGGAGCGTTACGTAATACTTGAACGTTCCCTTAGCGCCCCTACCAAAACAAAACAAAAACACCCTCCAAAAAAAAAGCGTTTCTACAAAAGTTGGCGCCCCTACCAAAACAAAAACAACACCCCTCGACCTCCGAAAAAAAAAGGCTTTGTCCCTGGGCGTTTCTACAAAATTTGGCGACCCAAGCAAAAAACACCCATTATTTTAATTTTTCAATATTTTATTTAAAATAACAAAAAAATATATAACAAAGACTCTTGGGGGGTAAATACCCCTTCTAAACCCTCCATATCTACGCACCTGTTTGATAAACTATTTTTCTTTATACTTATATATTTTTTTTTAGGTATTTACATAGAGTTTGTATTATAGTTATATTACAATTTTCTTAAAAAAAAAATACCTTATTAATTTCTTGTTTTTTTATTACCCACGCAACCATTATATTGATTTAGGCGTTCGGCAATTTTGTCGAATGCCTAAATAAAAGTAATGGTCCAAAAAAAATAAAAATATTATTTTTAATTTGAATAAGCCGCCATTATGTGCCAGCTGATGTTTAGTTTTCGCATATCATTCATAGGGCGGCGACACATACCATTCGTGGTATTATGTGTTGCCTAACTTTAACATGGGGCTTGGGCTTCTGGTGGGTGTTCTGTGCTGAAACTCGTTTTTGTGAGAATCGGTTACATACGGTAAGTGAGGAGAAGCGATGACGTCACTAACCGGCAGTAACCGCTCTAACACAGGTTCGGAGGTGAGTTAGATACGGTTAACCGTAAAAAACTTAACCTATAAATTGTTTATTTACACCATAATTCACATGCCTTTGGGAATTTTTCTCGATTTGTATGCAAAATGTAAAAAATAAAGTAGGTAAGGTATTTATACTTTTATTTGCTAACTTCTAAGTGTTTGCTTATGTGGTTTAAAATTAAATTCTTATATAAAAAACTATTTAAACTTATCATTGTTGTTTATTACCTTCCCCATGAGCAAATAAACTTGAAAATGTAGTTTAAGGGCTTTTTCATAATATCTTATCCAAAGGAAATATAACAAATATATACCTTATCAGTTTTTTGGGAGAAGTTAGGTTAGGTACTTGTCAAAACCTCAAGAAAATAACCAATGCGTTTTTGTGAGAACTGTCGGTTATACGAATTTAGTGGTGGGGATAAAAACCGTACGGTTAACCTGTTTCCACAAAAAATTCGCTATCTACGTATTCGCGTGAACGAAAAAGTGAACCAAATTCATAGTCTACTATGATTAAAGCAAATTAAATGCAATCCGCAATGCATATGTGAAGTTAGCTGGATTGGTAAAAACTAAGTTAAAAAATCCCTATATCCAGATTTTTTTTGACGGTATGCTATGAAGTGTCAAATAGAATGTGATTATTTTGAATTTTCCGTTCACAGATCGTGTGAACCGTCGTTGTGAGCGTGTGTGTTTAATTTTGTCTCGTAATTTTATGTTAAAATTCTTAAAAATTAAATAAAATATACTAACCATCGGCATCCTTGTGGCTCTACGGAGCATTGGTATGTATTTTTTTTCTATTTTCTGCTGGGATTGCTTAAATATTTAAGGATATAAATGTCAATACAGCATGGGGGAGTACAGGACTCCCCCAAAAATAAACCTGTACCTCCTGATGGGAACCCTAATAGTCAACTTAAAAAGGATGATAATGTTGTTGAAATAGATACTTTTAATTTTTGGAATAATAAAAAGGAGTTAAATAATAAATACAGTGATGAGGACAGGGGTCCATTTATAATTTTTATGGAGGGAACTGAGGCTTCGGGATTGAATGTTGGCAGGTATGCTCACCTGCCAATGGCAAAAATGCTTTTTAATTCAAATATAACAAACATCAAAAATATAAAAAATAAGGGAGTAAATCGGTTGGCGATTGAATTTAATGATAGGGATTCAGCAAATAAAATTTTAAATAATGAGGAAATAAATAATAAAGGTTATAAAACATATATACCAAATAACTATGTATCATGTAAGGGTATTATCAGAAATATCGATCCTAATATAAGTGTAGATGAACTTATGCTAAATACTGCTTCGAGTGTAAAAATTTTAGATGCAAAAAGACTAAAAAGAAAAGTGATCTCTAACGAAAAGGATGAGGGGGGAAAAAAAAAAGTTAGTTTTATTCCAACGGGGACTCTTTTAATTACATTTGAAGGGGTAGTGCTTCCAAGGGAAATATCAATTTATAGGCTACCATGTCAAATATCATTATTTATAGCTCCGGTTGTGCAATGTTATAAATGTTTCTTATATGGACACACAAAAAAACAATGTAAAGGACAAACAAAATGCCAAACATGTTCTCAAAAAATGCATGAAGCAGATGAAGACTTCCCATGCACCTTAAATTGTTATCACTGTCATAGTAGTATGCATAAATCAACAAGTAGAGATTGTCCAGAATTTAACAGGCAAAAAGAAATAAAAAGAATAATGGCTTTTGAAAATAAAACTTATTTTGAGGCAAATCAAATGTCAAATGTCAACTTTAAATATGATCCGTTACCTAGTGATTTCCCATTAACTTTAAAATCAAAAAAAAGTAATGATAATATTCAAATTAATCAACGTAGAACTATTAATATAGAAACAGCCAGACCAAAAGCTAAGCGACCATATTCCCAAGTACTAACTTCTCCAATTAAGAAACAAAGACCCAATTCTCAACCGGGTTATGACAGGGTAGCCTATGAAAAGTGTTTAAATTACCCAAATTCCAGGCTTGGTACATCCCAATCAAGGCCCCCATATTACCATCCTCACAAGCCTATTGTAAACCCCATTGCCAAGGAAACTTGTGCCGAAAAACTATCACAAAATGATATTTTTGAACTTTCATTTAAATATTTTGAAAAATTTTCACCTGATTTTAAAGAAAAATTCATAAACTTAGTAAATGAGAAATATAATGAAATGATTTTTAACAAAAGTAATACATCTATGGATTTAGAATTTAACTCTATAGATAGCACGCAGTAAATACACCATGATCCTACGTATCTTACAATGGAACATTCGCAGCTTTTATGCGAATAGAACTAACTTAATAACGTTAATTAGAGATCTAAATCCTAATGTAATACTTCTAAATGAAACTTGGCTAATACCCAAGTATAATGCTTACATTCCAAATTTTATTATGATTAGGCAAGATAGGGAGGATGGATATGGGGGCATTGCTACCCTTATTCATAAAAACCTTCTGTTTCAAGAAATTAAAATTCACCCAGATCCTAACAGTCCTAACTTTAACTTTATTATAACCAAAATTGAAAATATAAATATTATAAACCTATATGCTTTATCGAAAAACAGGTTTACAAAAAATAAGTTTTATGAAATATTTGGGTCCCTGCAAGACAAAACTTTTATTATAGGTGACTTAAACTCACATCACCATGCCTGGGGTAGTAACTCTCCCAACCCTAATGGTGGTATCCTGTATGATTTTATTGATGAAAAAAATATGATATGGTTAAATGATGGAACATCCACAAGAATTCACAACCCAAATTCAAACCCAAGTCCCATTGATTTAACAATAGTTCCAGCAGAGATTGCACCATACTGTACTTGGGAAAAGATCATGGATAGTGGTACTAGTGATCACTATCCAACTTTTACTGAGTATATGGGGGTGGATAATACTCATTCAAACATATATAATCAAAATCAATCTAATCGAAGAAGAATTTTCTCGAAAGCTGATTGGCCTAAATACACTAATAAAATTGAGTCAGAAATATTAATAACTAAAGAAAATATGGACTATAAAAACTTCATTAGAATCATACAGGAGGCCGCCGAGGATTTTATACCAAGAAGTGGGGGTAATAATAAAAACAAAAAAGTGTCGGTACCATGGTGGGATCAGGAATGTTCAAATTTAATAAAAACAAGAAAAGAAGCTATTGTAAACTTTAATAACAATTCATCTCTAGAAAATTTCATCAATACAAAAAAAGTAATAGCGAAAACAAGAAAAGAATTACAAAAAATAAAAAAAGCAAAATTTAAATCATTCTGTCAAACGATAAATAGAGAATCCAGTGTAACTTACATATGGAACACTATAAAAAAATTTTCAAACAAAAACAACAAAAATAAAATAAAGCTTCCTGATCCTACCATGGCAACTGAAATCTTACATAAAATGTCAAGAATAAATAAATACCCGGAATTTTCTCTCCAAATTCCGAGTGAAGACCCGGAATTATTTACTATAAATGAACTAAAATCTGTATTGCAATTAAGGAAAAAGGACTCTGCCCCAGGCATGGATGAAATATCATATTCCATGTTAAGATACCTACCAGAAAATGGTCAAAAAGTTTTATTAGATATATTTAATAAATGCATAATAAATCAAAAAATCCCACAAGAATGGCAAAATAATATTATTCTACCACTAATTAAACCGAATAAAAAACCAGATTCTTCAAATAATTACAGACCTATTATTTTGATTCCATGTTTATTAAGAATTTTGCAAAATCTGATTAAACAAAAAATAGAATGGGTACTAGAAAAAAAAAAATTTTCAATATTAATCAAACAGGATTTAGGAAAAACATGGGAATAATGGATAATATAGCCCTTTTAACCTCTAGGGTAGAATTAGCATTTAAACATAAACAGACAACCATTGCAGTATTATTAGATATAAAATCAGCCTATGAAAATGTGGACCCAAATATTTTATACAATATTATGATTGAGCTTGAAATACCCAAACATTACTGTAATCTAGTATATAACATGCTTACTAATAAGAAAATAAATGTAAAAGACAGATTTGGGAATATACATGGGACAGAGGATGTGGATTCAGGTCTGGGACAGGGTGAACCCTTGAGTACCATCTTGTTTAATATATATCTTGCATCTATATTTAAGCTTATGCCTTCGGATATTATTCTGATGGCATATGCAGATGACCTTATATTGATAATAAGTGGCTTTGATACTACACACATGGTAAAAAAAATAAATATGCTTTTAACTAAAATTTCAGAATGGCTAAACAAACATAAACTAACCTTAGCGAAAGAAAAATGTGAAGCCATTTGGTTCACTAAGGGAAAACGCTCAATATTTCCCCAACAAATTAAAATTAATGAAAAAGTAATCAAATATAAAGATAGTGTTAGATACCTGGGGGTATATTTTGATTATAATCTTAAATGGAAAACCCAAATTGAAAGTATGGTAAAAAAGGCACTAAATGGTATCAATATATTAAGATCGATAGCAAAGGTATGGTGGGGGGCAGATCCTCATTCTTTACAAATAGCTTATAATGGGTTAGTAAGGTCACATTTAGATTTTGGGGGATTTATAATAAACACAGCCAATAATATCCTTTTAAAAAAAATTAGATACAACCCAATATCAAGCACTACGAGTTATCACAGGTTGTATGAGATCTACCCCCATCAATGCCTTACTGGCAGAATGTAACGAAATACCTTTATCATTCAGAAGAAAATGGTTAGCATCGAAATTTTTACTCAAGTTAGGTAGTTATCAAAACCACCCCATAATCAGTTTACAGGATTCAATTAGTCAATTTTATATCAATAAAAATGAAAAGATGTCCAGTATCACCCAAGCATTCATAATAGTTAAAAAACATATAGCAAAAATCCAGCGTAGTGATGTATTATCATGCTACGAGCTAGAAATGCCCAGGTGGACTGGGAAAATTAACATTGTAAATTTAAACTTAAAAAAAGATGACATATTTACTAACACTAAATTTTTAAGTAAAATAGATGACCTAAAAAAAAACAACTATATATTCTATACTGATGCATCAAAGAAAAATGAAAAAGCTGGTTTCGGGGTGGTTTGTAAGGAACTAAAAATTAATTATGCAGCAAGATTACCTGATAATACCCAAATATGTACAGCGGAAATTTCAGCGATCAATAAAGCAGTCACAATAATCTTAGAAAAAAACATTAAAAGGTCCATAATTTTGACTGATTCCCAAAGTGCAATTCAAAAGTTAGCTAAATATAACCCAAAAAATACAGATGAGCATATTAGCCAACACACTAGACGTTTAATCCTAGCGGCCAATGATGAAAATTTCATCATAAGGTTAGGGTGGATCCCTGGACATAGTGGGATAGAGGGGAATGAAAAAGCGGATTTATATGCAAATGTAGGGTGTACATTGAATAAAATAATAAAGATAAAACTTAGCAGAAATGAATTTTTACCATTGGCTAATCATTTTATTAAAGAACAGTGGATAAAGGAATGGGAAGAAATGTCAAAAAAAAAAGGAAAGTGGTACGCGGGCCTTCAGCCTACATACCCAACAATTCCATGGTACAAAAAAATACCATTTAAAAATAGAAAATTAACCACAACCATGTTAAGGATGAGAACTGGGCATTGCCATACATATACACATATGTATAGAATAAAAATTTTCCCCAGCCCTTATTGTGAATGTGGGCAGTTGGGTGACCTTGACCACATTATATTAGAATGTCCAATAAATAAAATAGTAGGTTTTGATATTTATTTAGAATTACATAAATTAAATATACAATTACCATTAAACATGTCCACTGTTCTTTATTATGCCAACGAATATATCGCGGATTTAATAAATAAATTTTTATGTCACAATAACATAGATCTGTAGACCCGCAAGGATGCCAAAAATATAAAAAAAATATATGTTTCTATGTGTTACACATAGTTTGTATGTCAATGTTGTGATGTCCAGTCCTGTCAATATGTGTTCTTACAGAAGAAATAAAGAAAAATTGAAAAAAAAAAAAGAAGAAAGAAAAGTGAGAAGAAAACTAACAGTAGTTGTAGTAAAATGTTTTATGTTGCATGTAAATGTAAAGAGAGAGAAGTCTGAAGATAGAAGAAAGAAAAATAGAAGAGAGAAAAAAAAAAAAAATTACATAAATTGGAGAAGAAAGAAAAAAGAAAAAAGTGTGCCAAGCAGCATACATATGCGACTAGTCTTGCGCACTGGATGGTCACAAAAAGAAAGAGAAACCCTGGCTAATTATCCGGAAGGGAAAGGCCAAGAATAAAGAGAGAGAGAGTGAATTTTCCGTTGTAAATTGTATTTGTGCTGGTTAAACTTATACGGATTTATATTAATTATTCAGATAATGGTATTTAAGTGTTTTGTTTGTATTTGTAAAGGAAAAACAGCTTTAAAAATACTAAGTTTCTGACATAAAACGGAAAACTTGGACTGCATCTTGACAATAATTTCTTTTTTTTTTGATTATGTGGAAAGACTTTTGTAAATAAAAAGGTAAGTTTTTCTGGCTTTTATAATGGAAAGATTGTTGCCTCATTTTAATCTTTTAGGTTAACTGCAGATTTTAAAAAGATACTTTTAAGTGTCATTCGTATCTCTTCAGCCTTTTTGTGCTGGTTGAATTTACCATAGAAGTTAATAATTTAAAATATACCGATATTTTAATGGAAATAATGAACAAAACCACCTTCGCTGCGCTACTCATGTAGTGTCATTATGTATAAGTCCAGTAATGGTTCAGGCAAGGTGTCCTTTAAGGATGAAGACAATCAAGAAGAAAATACTATTATTACAGTGAAAAATTAGTGCAAAACTGTTCCTGAAATGAATATTTATGAGCTAGAGAGTCTACATGAAAAGCCGACTAGCGTGAGTTCGATTCTCACTGGCGCTGATTTGCCTTTTTCAGTTAATTAATAATTGAAATAGGTGAAGTGGACATTCCCTATAAACTGGTTCAAAAATCAGCTAAAGCTGGTGGTTCCATCTACCACTAGCCCACACCAGTCCTGGACTCAGGGGCTGCTTAATTAAGTAGAATAGTATGAGGTTAAACAAACATGTATGTACTTAGGTATAATGTTGGAGATAATATCATCTCTATTTTTTTTTTAAATATACCTATTATGCCATTCATTATACATTAATAATGTACTTTAAATTAACATTATACACACTATTTTCTTTTAAATATTCTTCGATTTATACATATATTTTTTTGTTTTGTAAGTACAAAGACTATAACAGTGTTGTAATAATAAATCATATATTCAAGTTTAAGCAAATAAAAACAATGTATATTTATTTATTTGTACACAATACTACATAATGTATATTAGCTATAGCGAACAGAAACAATCTAAAATCCTTTTTTTGCACAGAAATTCCCTAAAATATTGAATTGGTAGTATTTTTCCAAGCTTTGGAGTTCTATAGTTATAATGCCATGCTCAAAATCCAGTGTCGGACTAAGGGGGCCCCGGGGCGGTCAGGGGCGATAACAACTCAAAAAGCAGACCATTTTCTCACTTTTTTACGTGTATTCTTAGTATTTTATCATGGTTAAAAATGTATTTTTGTGTTAAATTTCTACAATTAAATTTAGTATCAGCTGAACTTGACAAAAAATTGAAGGCATAACAATGTTATGATAACATGCTTTATAATAAAACACAAATATAATTTTTTTTCTTTTAAAAATAAAAAAAGTAAATTTTGAAAAATCGAAAAAAGTGATTTTTTTTATTCATATAAATTGTGCGCTAAGGATACTGAAATACCTAAACGCTATTTTTTTTTTAAATAAATGCGATTTCAGGTGGCGCCTGGCAAAAGGTTGGGGGCGCTTTGACTTTAGTGACATACTTTCTGTTATCGCTTATAACAAGGAAATATTTTAAGAGAGCATTATGAACTTGTGTTCTACTAAGCTTTAGAGTTCTACAGTTTTAATGCTAAGCTTAAAGTTCAGGGCCGAACTAAGGGAGGGCGGCCAGGGGCGATAACAGCTCGAAAAGCAGACCATTTTTTCCTTTATAAACACAAATATATTTTTCCAGGTAAAAAGATGGTCTGCTTTTTGAGTTGTTATTGTAGATGATTGTGAAGGATTCTTCTCTCGAGTCCAAGAATAGATACCCTGACGGATTAAAAGGTTAGGTATCTGTCAAATTTGTTTACGTTTATAAAATTTATAATAATAATGAATGTTAATCTTCTATATTAGCCATATTTTATGAGATCCGAGTGCTTTCTAAAATAAATGTTAGAATGCTTTAGTGTTTTAAGATGAGTTATTCAAATTTACTGTTTATGGCTATTGTTAAAAAAAATTCTTTAGGGAAAAGACAAGGTAAATACAAGTTTTAAACCTATAACAGAAATTAGTAGAATATTCATTATATTATATTCATTAGGTATTTAAATGACATAAATGTATCTAACTTTTAGGCTATGGTATTTAGTAGAACTGCACAATGGCAATGATTGTGTCAAAACCAGAAAAAACACATGATACAAAGGGTAGCAAGTTTCTGTTCAACATTTGGAGGATATTATGTCAGCCTATAGCAGCAATATATCTTGTAAGTGAAGGTATGTAACATAATTTTTTGTGGACCCTCAAAATCTTAAAATATAGTGCACAATGGTTTTTTTTTTTGTATGCATTCAAGAAAATTAATTTATAATAGCATTGCTTTACCACATTTTACATATTGTAGTACTATTTTGTATATGAATAAAACTAACTCATTTGGACTACAAAAAATGCAAAACAGGGCTACGAGTAATACTGGGTTGTTGAATACGAATCAGCATTCAAACAATGTTGAGTTCATTGCAGTGGTGGTCTATTCAACAGTTTCTGGAATATAATGCTCTGGTATTCATTCACAAAATATCAACGGGTAATGTACCCAGTTATTTAAGGGAGACTAACAAAATTTGATGAAATTCAGACACATAAACATAAGTGTCTTTATTCCACAAAGGGGTAGTCATTTATAATAAAATAAATGCTGAAATAGTCTAAATATTAAGGGTTTTAAAAGAAGACTAAAATCAAATTTGTATCATAATGTGAATCCTGCCAGTGTGTCTGCTGTGAGAAAGGCAACCTTGCCTATTAAATAGATTACCTAAATTAGAATTAATGTATTGTACTTACTGTACTTTTCTTTTGTATATATGTATTTTTTTCCAATAGCCAATGGCTAAAGGTTTATCTATATATCTATCTAAGAATCAGTCATTTATTGTGTTTTTCCGATATACAGGGTGTAACAAAAGGGGGGCTGGCCATAATACATAGCCATATTGTACTCGCTGTTGGTTGATAAAGAGGTACTATACTAAGAGTGTATTAAAGTAGTATTTCAACTAAAAACTTAAAGTGGCCATAACTCAGAGACAAAGAATTTTAGACAATATGTGTATATCAACTTTTTTCATTGTTTTGGTGAGTACAATATGGCTATGTATAGCCAGCCAACCTTTTTTGTTACACCCTGTATTTCATTAAAAAATTTATATAAATAAGATAGATATACTTTGCAACAAGGGGACAAGAAATCAAAATTGTTAAAAAAAAGCCTGAGCTACTTTATACGTCCCCTTAGTCCCTGTGGTGTATGTGGCTAGTATGCATATGATTTTCAGCCTGGTGAAACTTTATTTTATTTTCAGATAATCAATATCAAGCCACCATGCAATAAGTTTACTACTGTATATTAGGGACCTTTTATACAGGGGAATAACTGTAATTCCTGGAGATTTTGCATGTACTTCAAAACCAATGGAATGGAAAGTTAGAAGGAGCCTAAATAAGAACCTGAAAATATTATAAACATGGCATTCTATATCCGTACAGATGTAGAAAGGAAGAAAAGGCCAATTACTAGCATTTATGTTAAACCAAAATGCAGTAAATTTGATGAAAGTGCTGCAATAGAAGCAATGGTATCCTTTCTGAAGAATATAAACTGCAAGATATCCCTCAAAATAATATTTTAACCACATAGAATCGCATAAAACCGTTTTCACTAACAGAGTTAAACCACGTCCATATTTTTTTTAAATAAATTTCTAAATCCGAAATTTTCTGTAAATACTGCTAAAAATTTGGAAAGGAGATTATGGGAATGGTATTTGAGGAATGAGGAACCCGTAAAAATGGAGGAAATACACCTGCAAACTTTAAAGAGGCGAATTTAATCACTGAACATTGTTCAGTGAACAAGGCAACAAACTTCAAGCCAAGAGTGACAAAATTTTAGAATGTACTTGTTTACGGCGTCAATTTTTGAAGCACTTGGTAAACACAAAATGCCTTTGGATAATATTTTTTTTGAAAAGTTATAGACTAAGAAAAATCTAAGTAATTATGGGCCA
Organism: Brachypterus glaber; assembly: GCA_958510825.1. NCBI lineage: Eukaryota > Metazoa > Arthropoda > Insecta > Coleoptera > Kateretidae > Brachypterus > Brachypterus glaber. The sequence goes on along the minus strand of OY294049.1, from coordinate 29,640,520 downwards.
AGGGGACCATGGCCCACATGACCGCGCCTGCAATAACGCTTTGATCTAAGACAGGCGCGTAGATATGGGGGGTAGAGGGGGTATTTACCCCCCAAGAATATGTATTTGTTATAATTTTTTTGTTAAAAATAATAATAATAATTGCTCTTTATTGTACATACAAATCATATACATACAAATAGCCATCGACCGAGGTCCTTCAGCCTAGAATTTATATACTTTAATTTAAAGTTTTCTTATATAACAATTTTGATTTATGTTAAGTACCAAAAAAAAAAAAAAAAATAACGTAAATTGTAAAAAACAAAAAGAGAAAAAAAAAAAAAAGTAACATATTTAATCAACTATAGAAAGTCTTTCCAATATTTCCCGTACTGTTTCCTCTGGGTTTTTCGGACCTCTTCTTCTTGGGATTCTGTTAATACAGTAGGGTGCAATAAGTTGTTTGTTGTAACCTTCATTGTTTGTACAGAATTTACGTGTTAGTTCATCGATCCTGTCCTTAATTGGTTGAATATTTGTGGTTCTGTAAAGCAAGTCATTTGATGGATTGAATACAGGATTATCTGGATGTCTCATCTTAGTGGTTTTTCTAATAGCACTTGTTTCAGCAGTCTCTATTTTTTTGAATGTGGTTTTGGAGGTATACTTATAGAGAATGTGGCCATATTCTAGTATTGGCCTACAAATTGATTTGTATATTTTGCAGGAAGTCGATAAATTAATGCCTTGATTTCTGTAGGAAAGTGAACTAAAGTGTTGTGCCCTGGTGATGGTTCTTTTTTTTAATATTGTAAAATGCTCATTAAAGTTTAGCTTTGCATCTAATGTTATACCAAGGTATTTGGCTGAACTGAGTTTGGCCACTGCTTCTGGAAGACTTTTTCCGTGGGCAATTAATGCGGTATCGTCAGCAAATTGGAGTATATAGGCCATAAGGTCAAAATAATCTTCATCGCTGTCAAAATGGTGGTAGTAAATATCTGCACAGTATAAGCTGAATAATATAGGGGACAGTGGTGATCCTTGTGGTAGGCCTACTGTGATTTGGATTTCTTTAGAGTACTTGTCCTCTATACGTATTCTAATTGTTCTGTTTGTTAGAAATTGGTTGAGCAAAGGTAGTAGTTGTGCTGAACAACCTAGTTTGTGTAGTTTGTAGATACAGCCTGGGTGCCATATACTATCAAAAGCCTTATTAATGTCTAAAAAAAGGGCAGCAGTGTGATTACCATTTAGTTTGCTAGCTTTAAATAAAAAATTAAAATAATAGCAGGTTTTTTTTTTGGGTAGGGGCGCCAAATTTGGTAAAAACGCTCAGAGACAAAGCTTTTTTTTTCAGAGGGTGTTTTTTTTTGTTTTGGTAGGGGTGTTAAAAAGCCAAGGTGGGCGCCAAATTTTGTAGAGACGCTCAGAGACAAAGCTTTTTCTTTCAGAGAGTGTTTTTTTTTCTTTTGGTAGGGGCGCCAAATTTTGTAGAAACGCTCAGTGACAAGGCTTTTTTTTAATTTTGAAGGGTTTTTTTTCTTTTGGTAGGGGCGCCAATAAACTAAAATTTTTACCCCTCCAAGAAAAAATCCTATCTACGCGCCTGAGCTAAGACTTCAAATTTGGACCACCTATTTCTTATCAAAAGTTCTTAGCTAGGATTGTCAATGAGGTTAAAATTTAAAAAAAAATCGTTTTTCAGAAAAATTAAATAGAAAAAAAAACAATAATAGCATATTATGCTATTAATGTTTTGCATGCATAACTGGTGCAGAAATGTAAAAATTTAGAAACTGTGATGTTCAGCTTTGCAAAAAACAAATGTGAGTAGTCTCATAAAAAGGAACCTTTTTATTTGTATGTACCTTTTGGCCTAGAAATGTCTCAAAAAATGTCCAAATCTATTTATTTTTTCCTTCAGATCCTTTTTGAATGACCACCAGGGGTGCCCCAATGGGGGCGCCACCCAATCATGCTCAAGTTGGAAAAATCCAGTGTTCAGTTGGGAAAATGAGTGAAAAAATTAGGAAAATTTCGGTAAATTGGTAGAAAGTTGGATAGTATAGTAGGGTCTTTTTTCAGAGTTGACAAAGTTTGGAATTTCGGGGAGTGGAGTTGGGAAATTGAAGCATAGCACAGTTGGGAATGTTAAGTCATCAAAATTTTTCGGAAGGGGTAAATATTTTTTTTTAGAGTTAGAAAATTGCTGTATTTTTTCAGAGGTGAGGACTTTTTTTTAGTCATTTAAGTTTTTGGGGGGTAAAAACTTTTTTTTGGAGTGAAATTTCTGAATAATAAGTTGGGAAATATTTGCTCTGCCCCCCTCCTAAAAATTTTTAATTTTTTTGCTTATTTTTGCCTTTTATGGCGTTTTTTGTCGATATAAATCAATTTCGAGCAAAAAAAAAAATTGTCAGTCGATCGGTCTGTCCGAGAAATGTGTGCACGATAACTTAAGAACGCTTTAAGCTTTAGAGACTTGAAATTTGGCATACAGGTATGTTACCAAACGTTCTCGTTCGGGATTGTTTTTAAAGAAACATTGGGGTGCAGCAAGGGGGGCAAATGGGGAAAAATATTTTTTTTTAGAAAAATTTGAAAATTGCTATATCGATACCCCCCAAGCAACAAAGCCGTAACTCATAAATTGTCATTTTTCACGACAGCTAAATTTCTAAAATATTTTTTTTGTTATTTAAGGGTGGGTAAATGATTGAAGTGGAAAAGGAAGTCATGTGATACATCATTTGAAAGCTTATAAAATTTTCTATTTAACTGTTTAAGTATTTATTGTTTATTTACTGTTTGTTTCTAATAATATTCAAGTTTAGAATTTCTTACTTTAATGATTTTAAGTAAACTTTTGCTTAAAGTGGACTGTGGAGAAACCTGAGTAGTACCACCATGTGTGTCTTTTTCCAAGGCGTTTACCTATGAGTATAACTCAAAATGGGTCTAACTTGAGTTATTTCCTTGTTCCTTGGGAGTGTCGATATAGGGGTTTTTAAGGTTGCTGAAAACGAATCTGATTATAAAAAAATTCTAACCACTCCAAAGGGGCGGTGGGTAGTTTTTGTGAAAATGGGTATATTGGAGTTTTTCAGGTTGCCCCGGAGGGGCAGGGAATAGTTTTCTTGAAAAATTATATATTGGGCTTTTTAAGGTCGCTAAAACTGAATTTTATAATAAATTTTTTCTAAATTCACCCCTTGAGGGGTGGGGGTAGTTTTTATGAAAATTGGAATATTGGGGTTTTTAAGGTTGCTGAAAGAGAATCGGTTAATAAAAAAATTATAACTCCACCCCCCCGCCCCTTAGGGGTTGAAAATTGGTATATTTTTAAGGTTGCTAAAACTGAGTCTGACAATAAAAACCATTTTACGCGCGGAGGTGAAAAATGGGAAAGCTCTTTTACTGGACAGTGTATTTTACTACAAATATAGCCCAAAAAAGTAAACTTTTTCGGATTTATCTGGCAAAAAATTTAAATCGTGGACTAGGGTGTGGGGATTACGTATATAAATCGTTATCGCTTATAATTTGGGTATTTTTTAAGAGAGATTCATTAACTTTTTGTATTTTTCCTAGCTTTAGAGTTCTGCAGTTTTAATGCAATGCTCAAAATCCAGTATCGGACTAAGGGGGGCGGCCAGGGGCGATAACAACTCGAAAAGCTGACCATTTTTTCACTTTTTTTCGTGTTTTCTTACTATTTTACCATGGTAAAAAATTTATTTTGGTGTTAAATTTCTACAATTACTTTATTATTAGCTTTTGACTGGACTTGATAAAAAATTGAAGGCATAACATGCTTTATTATAAAACACAAATATATATTTTTTCCTTTTAAAAATAAAACAAAGTAAATTTTGAAAAATCAAAAAAAGTGAACTTTTTTTATTCATCTTGGCATTCACTTAAATTGTGCGCTAAGGATCCTGAAATATTTTTTTTTAAATAAATGCGATTTTTTGGGGCGCCAGGCAAAAGGGCGAGGGCGCTTTAATAATAATAATAATAACTTTATTATTTCAGCCCTTTCCCATCTTACAATAAAAAAAAGTAAAATAATATTCTTAAGAACACCAAGCAGCCTTGACAGGCTGGTGACATGTTCATATATAGTTCAGTCAAAAAGTAAAGTAGTGTTTATACAAAAAAAAAGGAAAAAAATATATTAACTAAATAGTAATTTTAAAGTTTTTTTAGCAATTTTTTAAATCTCATATAATTAGTCGCAGCTTTCATTTCTCTTGTTAAAGAATTGAATTCTGTTATGCCTCTACTTAAAGTATTGTTTTTTACGGTATTGGATTTAAAACTTTGTGGTCGGAGGTTTATATTGCCTCTGGTATCATAGTTATGTGTTTCACAGCACTGAGTTAGGGTACACTTTGATTTTTGGAGTTTATGCTTTAACGTATATATTAATTTGACTAGTTCGTTTTTTCTTATTTTCCTAATATCACAAATATTGTTATTGTACAGATCAGCACTCGGAGTGTATCTGTTTAGTCCGAACAATGACTTGATACATCTATTTTGGGTCCTTTAGATTTGGTTGATGTCTGTCTCATAGGCGCATCCCCAGGAAGTAATTAAATATCTAATTTTGGATTCTATGAATGCATGGTACACTAGATATTTAGTTTAATTTATAATAAAATAATTTTAGTTTAATTTTAGTGACATACTTTCCGTTATTGTTTAGTCACATAGTTTCCGGTATCGCTTATATATAAGTTATAACGAGGAAATATTTTTAGAGAGCATCATGAACTTGTGTTTTATTAAGCTTTAGAGTTCTGCAGTTATAATGCAATGTTGAAAGTCCAGGGCCGAACTAGAGGAGGGCGGCCGGGGCAATACCCGGACAACATTTGCTATTTCACGTGGAAGTCATTATGACATCATGTAATGATTTTCTCTGAGTTCATGAACGCATACAGATGACTCCTCATTGTAAAGTCATTACGAGATCATGTCATGAAGATGCGCAAACTTTAAATTAACCGCGAAATTTAAATTGACCTCGAAATTAAAAAAAAAAGAAACACCTTTTTGCTCATATCTTGAAAACGCGAAGAGGTACCAAAAAAATAACGAAAAAATCAAGCCCCCCTAGACATACACCCCCACATAAATCCATTTTTAACAACTTGAGGACACCGGGATTTTCCCACTGGGAACTTCCCAGTGGGAATGTTCTCCAAGGTGACTGGGGGGGCACTAATTCCTCTAGACTAAAGCCTCCAGATATCTACGGCTCACCATACCAATCCGATAATGTGTATCGAATTAGCTGACCAGTAAGTTAATTACCCATAAAGACAGCTGCATTTTAATACTAGTATTGCTTTATTCGTTTAAAAAGTTTAGTTATTGGTAGAAAATAACATGTGGCGCCACCTATCGCATAACGATGTCAAGTGCACTGAAATTGAAACATTACAGGAGCCTGTACTATTCGGCAATCGTTCTCAATCGAGTCCCGGGCAACATTTGCTATTTCACGTGGAAATCATTATGACATCATTTAATGATTTAACGTTAAATGTATACACCTCATAACAAACTCACAACATGATCACAAAATCATGAGATGTGCTCATCATGATCTTCGTATGAGTACAAAACGTGGAAATCATAACATGATGCTCTCATGAGGCCTATATGATTTTATGAATGTTGTCCGGGTAACAACTCAAAAAGCAGACCATCTTTTTACCTGGAAAAATATATTTGTGTTTAATTATAAAGGAAAAAATGGTATGCTTTTGGAGTTGTTATCGCGCCTGGCCGCCCTCCCTTAGTTCGGCCCTGGACTTTAAGCTTAGCATTAAAATTGTAGAACTCTAAAGCTTAGTAGAACACAAGTTCATAATGCTCTCAAAATATTTCCTCGTTATAAGTGATAACAGAAAGTATGTCACTAAAGTCAAAGCGCCCCCAATCTTTTGCCAGGCGCCCCCTGAAATCGCATTTATTTAAAAAAAAATAGCGTTTACGTATTTCAGGATCCTTAGCGACACAATTTAAGTGAATGCTGATATGAATAAAAAAAATCACTTTTTTCGATTTTTCAAAATTTACTGTTTTTATTTTTATAAGAAAAAAAAAAATATGTTTGTGTTTTATCATAAAGCATGTTATCATAACTTTGTTATGCCTTCATTTTTTTGTCAAGTTCAGTCAAAAGCTGATAATTTAATTTTAACAACAAAATACATTTTTAACCATAATAAAATACTAAGAAAACACGTAAAAAGTGAGAAAATGGTCTGCTTTTTGAGTTGATATCGCCCCTGACCGCCCCGGGACCCCCTTAGTCCGACACTGGATTTTGAGCATGGCATTATAACTATAGAACTCCAAAGCTTGGGAAAATAAAAAAAGTTAATAAATCCCTCTTAAAAAATACCCAAATTATAAGCAATAACGAAAAGCATATAATTAAAACCAAGGCTATTTTGATCGGCACCCCTGAAATCGTAACCGATTTTCAAACAAATGGCATTTACGTAATCCCCACACCCTAGCTCACGATTTTAATTTTTCGCCTGATGAATCCGAAAAAGTTTACTTTTTTGGGCACGTACAACCCAATTCTACTACCAATTCAATATTTTAGGGAATTTCTGTGCAAAAAAAGGATTTTAGATTATTTCTGTTGGCTATAGCTACTATATATTATGTAGTATTGTGTACAAATAAATAAATATACATTGTTTTTATTTACTTGAATTTGCATATATGATTTATTATTACAACACTATTATAGTCTTTGTACTGACAAAACAAAAAAATGAATGTATAAATCAAAGAATATTTAAAAGAAAATAGTGTGTATACTGTTAATTTAAAGTACGTTATTAATGTATAATGATTGGCATAATACGTATATTTAAAAAAAAATAGAGATGATATTATCTCCAACATTATACCTAAGTACATACATGTTTGTTTAACCTCATACCATTCTACTTAATTAAGCATCCCCTGAGTCCAGGACTGGTGTGGGCTAGTGGTAGATGGAACCACCAGCTTTAACTGATTTTCGAACCAGTTTATAGGGAGTGTCCACTTCACCTATTTCAGTTATTAATTAACTGAAAAAGGCAAATCAGCACCAGTGAGAATTGAACTCATGCTAGTCGGCTTTTCATGTAGACTCTCTAGCTCATAAATATTCATTGCAGGAACAGTTTTGCACTAATTTTTCACTGTAATAATAGTATTTTCTTCTTGATAGTCTTCATCCTTAAAGGACACCTTGCTTGAACCATTACTGGACTCATACATAATGACACTACATGAGTAGCGTAGCCAAGGTGGTTTTGTTCATTATTTTCATTAAAATATCAGTATATTTTAATTTATTAACTTCTATGGTAAATTTAACCAGCACAAAAAGGCTGAAGAGATAGGAACGGCACTTAAAAGTATCTTTTTTAAATCTGCAAGTTAACCTAAAAGTTTAAAATTATGCAACAATCTTTCCATTATAAAAGTCAGAAAAACTTACCTTTGTATTTACAAAAGTCTTTCCACATAAAAAAAAGAAATTATTGTCAAGATGCAGTCCTAGTTTTCCGTTTTATGTCAGAAACTTAGTATTTTTAAAGCTGTTTTTCCTTTACAAATACAAACAAAACACTTAAATACCATTATTTGAATAATTAATATAAATCCGTATAAGTTTAACCAGCACAAATACAATTTCCAACGGAAAATTCAAAATAATTACATTCTATTTGACACTTCATAGCGTACCGTCAAAAAAAAATCTGGATCTAGGGATTTTTTAACCTAGTTTTTACTAGTGTTCAGTGGTTTTTACCAATCCAGCTAACTTCACTAATGCATTTAATTTGCTTTAATCATAGTAGCCTATGAATTTGGTTCACGCCGAATAGGTGAATAGTTAAAGTTTTTACGGTTAACCGTATCTAACTCACCTCCGAACCTGTGTAGACGCGGTTACTGCTGGTTAGTGACGTCATCGCTTCCCCTCACTTACCGTATGTAACCGATTCTCACAAAAACGAGTTTCAGGTGCCAGCTGATGTTTAGTTTTCGCATATCATTCATAGGGCGGCGACACATACCATTCGTGGTATTATAGCCAATTTTTTGTGGAAACACCGGTTAACCGTACGGTTTTTATCCCCACCACTAAATTCGTATAACCGACAGTTCTCACAAAAACGCATTGGTTATTTTCTTGAGGTTTTGACAAGTACCTAACCTAACTTCTCCCAAACTGATAAGGTATATATTTGTTATATTTCCTTTGGATAAGATATTATGAAAAAGCACTTAAACTACATTTTCAAGTTTATTTGCTCATGGGGAAGGTAATAAACAACAATGATAAGTTTAAATAGTTTTTTATATAAGAATTTAATTTTAAACCACATAAGCAAACACTTAGGGCCACTTGCACCAACTTTTGGTCTGGGATTATCTCAACTAAACCGAGTTTAAGTTAGAAATGTTGCGTTCTGATTGGTCGGCCGTCAACTTAATCCAAGTTTAAAGTTAAACCATCATTGGTGCAAGTGGCCCTTAGAAGTTAGCAAATAAAAGTTGAAATACCTTACCTACTTTATTTTTTACATTTTGCATACAAATCGAGAAAAAATCCCAACGGCATGTGAATTATGGTGTAAATAAACAATTTATAGATTAAGTTTTTACGGTTAACCGTATCTAACTCACCTCCGAACCTGTGTTAGAGCGGTTACTGCCGGTTAGTGACGTCATCGCTTCCCCTCACTTACCGTATGTAACCGATTCTCACAAAAACGAGTTTCAATGGATGAATTCGGATAAAGCAATTTGACCGTGCTGCCGTCTGCCGGGCGCGTGAATGAAGCTTAAAAAAGGTTGAGTAAAAAAAAACTACACTATGAAAAATCACGTAAATCTCGGCTAGCTTCGCACAGTTATCTGACAGATAAAAAGGTTAGGTATCTGTCAAATTTGTTTACGTTTATAAAATTTATAATAATAATGAATGTTAATCTTCTATATAAGCGATATTTTATGAGATCCGAGTGCTTTTTAAAATAAATGTTAGAATCCTTTAGTGTTTTAAGATGAGTTTTTCAAATTTACTGTTTATTTAGGGCTGTTGTTAAAAACAATTCTTTAAGGTACCAGACAAGGTAAATACATTACAAGTTTTAAACCTGTAACAGAAATTAGTAGAATATTCATTATATTATATTCATTAGGTATTTAAATGACATAAATGTATCTAACTTTTAGGCTATGGTATTTGGTAGAACTGCACAATGACATGGATTGTGTCAAAGCCAGAAAAAGCACATGATACAAAGGGTAGAAAGTTTCTGTTCAACATTTGGAGGATATTATGTCAGCCTATAGCAGCCATATATCTTGTAAGTGAAGGTATGTAACAATTTTTTGTGGACCCTCAAAATCTTGAGATATAGTGCACGTTTTTTTTTGTATGCATTCAAGAAAATTAATTTATAATAGCATTGCTTTACCACATTTTACATATTGTAGTACTATTTTGTATATGATTAAACTAACTGATTTGGACTACAAAAAATTCAAAAAAAGGCTATGAGAGTAATACTGGGTTGTGGGATACGAACCAGCATACAAACAATGTTGAGTTCAGTTCGGTTCGGTTTCACTAACTAAAAGTCCAAACCACGTCCATATTTTTAAAATAAATTTCTAAATCCAAAATTCTCTGGTGGTCTATTTAACAGTTTTTGGAATATAATGCTCTGGTATTCATTTGCAAAATATCAACGGTTAATTATTATTATTAAATACAGTAAGCAGCAGAGCCAATGAAACGTTTCTTTACAAGCAAATATGTATCATAATAATCTACTAAATTAATGTACCCAATTATTTAAGGAAGACTTTTGTTGTTGAAATTCAGACACGTAATGCCATGAATTTCACTTTAACTCAAAAACATAAGAAAAAATCCCAAGTGTCTTTATTTCACAAGGGGTAGTCATTTATAATAAAATAAATGCTGAAATAAAGAGTCTAAATATTAAGGGTTTTAAAAGAAGACTAAAATCAAATTTGTATCATAATGCAAATCCTGCCAGTGAGTCTGCTGTGAGAAAGGCAACCTTTCCTATTAAATAGATTACCTAAATTTGAATTAATGTATTGTACTTACTGTACTTTTCTTTTTGTATATATGTATTTTTTCCAATAGTCAATGGCTATCTATACATCTATCTAAAAATCAGTCATTTACCGTGTTTTTCCGATATACAGGGTGTAACAAAAAAGGCGGGCGGGCTATAATACATAGCCATATTGTACTCGCGGTTGGTTGATAAAGAGGTACTATACTAAGATTGTATTAAAGTAGTATCTTAACTAAAAACTTAAAGTGGCCATAACTCAGAGACGAAGAATTTTAGACAATATGTGTATATAAACTTTTTTCATTGTTTTGGTGAGTACAATATGGCTATGTATAGCCAGCCCACCGTTTTTATTACACCCTATATTTCATTAAAAATTTTATATAAATATATATATATATATATATATATATATATATATATATATATATATATATATATATATATATATATATACTTTGCAACAAGGGGAGGAGGAATCAAAAATGTTAAAAAAAAGCCTGACATACTTTATACGTCCCCTTAGTCCCTGCGGTGTATGTGTCTAGTATGCATATGATTTTCAGCCTGGTGACACTTTATTTTATTTTCAGATTATCAATGTCATGCCATCATGCAATAAGTTTACTACTGTATATTATATACAGGGGAATAACTGTAATTCCTGAAGATTTTTCATGTACTTCAAAACCAATGGAATGTAAAGTTAGAAGGAGCCTAAATAAGAACCTGAAAATATTATAAACATGGCATTCTATATCCGTACAGATGTAGAAAGGAAGAAAAAGCCAATTACTAGCACCTATGTTAAACCAAAATGCAGTAAATTTTTTGAAAGTGCTGCAATAGAAGCAATGGCATCCTTTCTGAAGAATATAAACTGCAAGATATCCCTCAAAATAATATTTTAACCACATAGAATCGCATAAAATGGGTTTCACTAACAGAGTTAAACCACGTTCATATTTTTTAAATAAATTTCTAAATCCAAAATTCTCTGTAAATACTGCTAAAAATTTGGAAATGAGATTATGAGAATGGTATTTGAGGAACGAGGAACCCGTAAAAATGGAGGAAATATACCTGCAAACTTTGAAGAGGTGAATTTAATCACTGAACAAGGCAACAAACTTCAAGCCAAGAGTGATATAATTTTAGAATGTACAGGTTTACGGCGTCAATTTTTGGAGAACTTTGTAAACACAAAATGCCTTTGGATTATAATTTTTTTGAAAAGTTATAGACTGAGAAAAATCTAAGTAGATATAAGGGGGGGGGGTAGAGGGGGGTATTTACCCCCCAAGAATATTTTTTATTTTAAATAAAAAATTAAAATAATAGCAGGTTTTTTTTTTGGATAGAAACGCTCAGGGACAAAGCTTTTTTTTCGGAGGGTGTTTTTTTTTGTTTTGGTAGGGATGTTAAAAAGATGGGCGCCAAATTTTGTAGAGACACTCAGAGACAAAGCTTATTTGTTTAGAGGGTGTTTTTTTTCTTTTGGTTGGGGCGCCAAAATATAATATTGGGAGCGCCAAAGTGGGCGCCAAATTTTGTAGAAACGCTCAGGGACAATTTTTTTTTAAATTTTGAAGGGTTTTTTTTTCTTTTGGTAGGGCCACAAAAAAAATAAAATTTTTACCCCTCCAAGAAAAAATCCTATCTACGCGCCTGAGCTAAGACTTCTAATTTGGACCACCTATTTCTTATCAAAAGTTCTTAGCTAGGATTGTCTTGTCAATGAGGTTAAAATTAAAAAAAAATCGTTTTTCAGAAAAATTAAATAGAAAAAAAAACAATAATAGCATATCATGCTATTATTGTTTTGCATGCATAACTGGTGCAGAAATGTAAGAATTTAGAAACTCTGATGTTCAGCTGTGCAAAGAACAAATGTGAGTAGTCACATAAAAAGGGACCTTTTTATTTGTATGTACCTTTAGGCCTAGAAATGTCTCGATAAATGTCCAAAACTATTTATTTATTCCTTCAGATCCTTTTTGAATTACCCCAGGGGTGCCCCAATGGGGGGCGCCACCCAATCATGCTCGAGTTGGAAAAATCCAGTGTTCAGTTGGGAAAATGAGTGAAAAAATTAGGAAACTGAGTGGTAAATTTTGGTAAATTGGTAGAAAGTTGGATAGTATAGTAGGGTATTTTTTCAAAGTTGACAAAGTTTGGAGCATAGCACAGTTGGGAATGTTAAGTCATCAAAAATTTTCGGGAGGCGTAAATATTTTTTTTTAGAGTTAGAAAATTGCTGTATTTTTTCAGAGGTGAGGACTTTTTTTTAGTCATTTAAATTTTTAGGGGGTAAAAACTTTTTTTTGGAGTTGTGAAATTTCTGAATAATTAGTTGGGAAATGTTTGCTCTCCCCCCCCCCCCTCATAAAATCGCTTTGGAGCACCCCTGATTACCACCAGTTATGGAATGTTTTCCTTGTGGATTTCATCATCTAGCCCAGGTTAACTCGATAAAGAATTGTTTTTTTGTTATGAAATTTAGCATCTGGCCATTTTGCTTTCCCATTTTGAAAATTTTCAAAATTTTGTACAAAAATTTTCAATTTTTTTTGCGTCTTATGGCGTTTTATGTCGATATAAATCAATTTCGACCAAAAAAAATGTTCAGTCGATCGGTCTGTCCGAGAAATATGTGCACGATAACTTAAGAACGCTTTAATCTAGAGACTTGAAATTTGGCATACAGGTATGTTACCAAAAGTTCTCGTTCGGGATTGTTTTTGATGATTGGGGTGCAGCAAGGGGGGCAAATGGGGAAAATTATTTTTTTTTAGAAAAATTTGAAAATTGCTATATAGGGGTTTTTGAGGTTGCTTAAAGTAAATCTGATTATAAAAAAATTTTAATCACTCCAAAGGGGCGGGGGGTAGTTTTCGTGAAAATTGGCATATTGGGGTTTTTAAGGTTGCTGAAAGAGAATCAGTTAATAAAAAAATTCTAACTCCACCCCCTAAGGGGCCGAGGGGTGGAGTTAGAATGTGGGGTGAAAATTGGTATATTTTTAAGGTTGCTAAAACTGAATCTGACAATAAAAAATCCATTTTACGCGCGGAGCTGAAAAATGGGAAAGCTCTTTTACTGGACAGTGTATTTTACTACAAATATAGCCCAAAAAAGTAAACTTTTTCGGATTCATCTCCCGAAAAATTTAAATCGTGGACTAGGGTGTGGGGATTACGTATATAAATGATATTTTGAAAATCGGTTACGATTTCAGGGGGCGCCGAGCAAAATAGTGGGGGCGCCTTGGTTTTAATTATATATAATTAAAGCATATAATATATTATGCATATTATTCTTTTCGTTATCGCTTATAATTTGGGTATTTTTTAAGAGAGATTCATTAACTTTTTGTATTTTCCCAAGCTTTAGAGTTCTGCAGTTTTAATGCAATGCTCAAAATCCAGTGTCGGACTAAGGGGTGCGGCCAGGGGCGACAACAACTCGAAAAGCTGACCATTTTTTCGCTTTTTTTTCTTGTTTTCTTACTATTTTACCATGGTAAAAAATTATTTTGGTGTTAAATTTCTACAATTACTTTATTATCAGCTTTTGACTGAACTTGATAAAAAATTGAAGGCATAACATGTTTTATTATTAAACACAAATAATTATTTTTCCTTTTAAAAATAAAAAAAGTAAATATTGAAAAATCGAAAAAAGTGAACTTTTTTTTATTCATCTTGGCATTCACTTAAATTGTGCGCTAAGTGTCCTGAAATACGTAAACGCTTTTTTTTTTTAATAAATGCGATTTTTCGGGGCGCCATGCAAAAGGGCGAGGGCGCTTTTATTTTAGTGACATACTTTCCGTTATCGTTTAGTCAAATACTTTCCGTTATCGCTTATATATAAGTTATAACGAGGAAATATTTTAAGAGAGCATCATGAACTTGTGTTCTATTAAGCTTTAGTTGCAGCGAGGGGTTTATTTATTGGACAATCCTTGTACACCTATCCAACAATCCTTGACAATTCATTCTTTCACAATCATCTGCAATCCTCCAGAATCCTTCACAATCATCTACAATAACAACTCAAAAAGCAGACCATCTTTTTACCTGGAAAAATATATTTGTGTTTATAAAGGAAAAAATGGTCTGCTTTTCGAGCTGTTATCGCCCCTGGCCGCCCTCCCTTAGTTCGGCCCTGAACTTTAAGCTTAGCATTAAAACTGTAGAACTCTAAAGCTTAGAGGTATTCCCAGATACAGCTTAAAGATACATGACTCTGAATGTACTTTTAAGCACAACAAATGCAAGTGTGACTTATTAATTGAACCAGAAGAGGAAGTAAAATATCTGGGTGTACATCTGGATAGGTCCATGAGATGGAAATCTCATATAGATTTTTTAGTTAATAACTTACGAAAAATACTATACAAATTTTATTTGTTGAGACAAATTGTTTCAAAAAAGGTATTATTTCAGATTTATTATGCACTTGTACAATCGTCATTAACCTATGGAATTACAGTCTGGGGAGCGGCATGTAATAGTGTACTATCTCCCCTTTTCATTATACAAAAGTATATATTAAAAATTATTTTGTTTAAAAATAGGCTTCACCCCACAGATGATCTTTTTAAAGAATCTGGTCTACTAAATATCAGACAATTATACATTAATAATATTATAAAATTTCATTGTAAAAATCAAACAATAACAAACCCAATAGTGTAACTATTTAAATAAGTGCTTAACACATATTTTCAATTAATCGCATTTTATAATTTTTTTATTACATTTAAGTAAGTTTACCTGTGTGTAACCCAAAACATATATATATATGTATATATATATTTGTGAACCTCGAATAACGTTATTCAAGAGTATATTTATTTTGTACTTTTCCACAGCAGATTATTATTATTATAACAGGTAAACCAAAAACATTTCTCTCATTTTAATACCTATCCCTCAAAGTTAATAGTTAATCTAAAAAGTATACTAATACTCACCAATAATGGTTGATTTTTAGATCATTTATCAATCATTAAAATAATATCCATTGTAGTGTACGATGATCTTGGCGCCCATATCAACAATCTATCTGTAAGTATTTCTAACCGTTTATAACCCACAACCCTGCTCGCCGATGAAAAGCTGCCGTTGCAAGTGTGACTTGAGTTTTCTTTTAATCTGAAATTTATCTAATTTCTTTTGTTCCTAACTTTATCTTTGTATCTTACCAGTATTAATTTTTGACTAATGCTCAATTTTCCTATAAATATCAGATTAGGGAAAACCTGCTAGTTACAATAGAACATATTGTAAATACAAGACTTGCTAGTAATAATGGTCTTACAGTACCAATAATGCATTTTTCTGCATCCCAAAGACATTATTTATATATACTTCCCAAGATAATTAATTCCCTACCTCAAAACTTGAAAAACAAAAAATACAAAATCATTAAAAATAATGTCCAATCTTGGATTAAACGTAATAATAACGTGATAATCAGTATCTTACCATGGTTTAAAACTTAATACTGTTAAGACTACATATGTATTTAATCATAATGTAATATTTTTATGTGTTAACAATTTAAGTGTAATTTTATAACTTAAGAATTCTTTTTTTTTATGATATTTGGAGTGCACACACAAACTCTTAGTTCATAGTGCACTATAAAATGTACATTGGTTATTTTTGTACAAATAAATAAAATAAAATAAATAAATAGTAGAACACAAGTTCATAATGCTCTCTTAAAATATTTCCTTGTTATAAGCGATAACAGAAAGTATGTCACTAAAGTCAAAGCGCCCCCAACCTTTTGCCAGGCGCCCCCTGAAATCGCATTTATTTAAAAAAACAATAGCGTTTAGGTATTTCAGTATCCTTAGCGCACAATTTATATGAATAAAAAAAATCACTTGTTCGATTTTTCAAAATTTACTTTTTTTATTTTTAAAAGAAAAAAATTTATATTTGTGTTTTATAATAAAGCATGTTATCATAACATTGTTATGCCTTCAATTTTTTGTCAAGTTCAGTCAAAAGCTGGTACTAAATTTAATTATTATTATTATTATTATTACAAACAGTGAGCGGCATAGCCGATGAAACTGTATCTATATCAAGTATATAAATAAATAAAGTGAATATGAAATTCTAAAAATATAAAAAAAAATGTAAAAAAAGAAAAAAATAAAAATAAATATGAAACATTAAATATTAAAAAATAAAATATTAAAAAATTAAAAATAAAATCACAAAAACGAGATAAAAATATAACTATCACAGATAAAACTAGGAAGGAATGTGTACCCATTGTCTTCTGACCCTGTCCAAATCCCTATCCATTCTGTTCTTAAACTGATTAAGAGACATTGCCCCCACTGTGTCTTCACTCAAAGCATTCCACTGGTAAACGACCCTGCTAACAATAAAAATTTTTCTGGGTAATTTGGAGCATCTTTCTTTATAAAGTTTTTTGCTGGAATATGCTAAGTTCGACTGAGTAGTAGCTGCTGAGTATCTTATGGGTTTGGATAAGGTCTCCACGAGATCGTCTTGCTTCCAGAGTGGGTAGTTTCATATGAGAAAGGCGTTCTAAGTACGGCAAATGTTTTAATTCTGGTGGAATTTTAGTCGCCCTTCTTTGTACTCCCTCGAGAAGATCTATATCTTTTGCATAGTAAGGGTTCCAGACACTTTGGGCATATTCTAGAATAGGTCTAACATATAACTTGTACAGCTTTGTAGAAATTTAACACAAAAATACATTTTTAACCATGATAAAATACTAAGAAAACACGTAAAAAAGTGAGAAAATGGTCTGCTTTTTGAGTTGTTATCGCCCCTGACCGCCCCGGGGCCCCCTTAGTCCGACACTGGATTTTGAGCATAGCATTATAACTATAGAACTCCAAAGCTTGGGAAAATAAAAAAGTTAATAAGTCTCTCTTAAAAAATACCCAAATTATAAGCAATAACGAAAAGCATATAATTAAAGTTTACTTTTTTGGGCTCGTATAACCCAATTCTACTACCAATTCAATATTTTAGGGAATTTCTGTGCAAAAAAAGGATTTTAGATTGTTTCTGTTTGCTATAGCTAATATACATTATGTAGTATTGTGTACAAATAAATAAATATACATTGTTTTTATTTGCTTAAACTTGAATATATGATTTATTATTACAACACTGTTATAGTCTTTGTACTTACAAAACAAAAAAATATATGTATAAATCGAAGAATATTTAAAAGAAAATAGTGTGTATAATGTTAATTTAAAGTACATTATTAATGTATAATGAATGGCATAATAGGTATATTTAAAAAAAAAAATAGAGATGATATTATCTCCAACATTATACCTAAGTACATACATGTTTGTTTAACCTCATACTATTCTACTTAATTAAGCAGCCCCTGAGTCCAGGACTGGTGTGGGCTAGTGGTAAATGGAACCACCAGCTTTAACTGATTTTTGAACCAGTTTATAGGGAATGTCCACTTCACCTATTTCAATTATTAATTAACTGAAAAAGGCAAATCAGCGCCAGTGAGAATCGAACTCACGCTAGTCGGCTTTTCATGTAGACTCTCTAGCTCATAAATATTCATTTCAGGAACAGTTTTGCACTAATTTTTCACTGTAATAATAGTATTTTCTTCTTGATAGTCTTCATCCTTAAAGGACACTTTGCCTGAACCATTACTGGACTTATACATAATGACACTACATGAGTAGCGCAGCCAAGGTGGTTTTGTTCATTATTTCCATTAAAATATCGGTATATTTTAAATTATTAACTTCTATGGTAAATTTAACCAGCACAAAAAGGCTGAAGAGATACGAATGACACTTAAAAGTATCTTTTTTAAATCTGCAGTTAACCTAAAAGATTAAAATTATGCAACAATCTTTCCATTATAAAAGCCAGAAAAACTTACCTTTTTATTTACAAAAGTCTTTCCACATAATCAAAAAAAAAAAGAAATTATTGTCAAGATGCAGTCCAAGTTTTCCGTTTTATGTCAGAAACTTAGTATTTTTAAAGCTGTTTTTCCTTTACAAATACAAACAAAACACTTAAATACCATTATCTGAATAATTAATATAAATCCGTATAAGTTTAACCAGCACAAATACAATTTACAAGGGAAAATTCAAAATAATCACATTCTATTTGACACTTCATAGCATACCGTCAAAAAAAATCTGGATTTAGGGATTTTTTAACTTAGTTTTTACCAATCCAGCTAACTTCACATATGCATTGCGGATTGCATTTAATTTGCTTTAATCATAGTAGACTATGAATGGAGATTTCTCCCGTTAGATTAAACAGGGACAAAAGTTCTACCCAAAAAGGATAGAAAACATACATACACTCCCACTTCCACCCAACCAAACAAATTCTGTATTTGTTCTTTGTTGAACAAATACAATATTTACTTGGCCGGGCGAAAAGTGTAAAGAAATTACTGGCGCCATCTAAGTTTTAGTAGAATTATCTTATTCTACAGATTCACATTAGCTATGTTCGTTCATGCCGCTCACTGCTACACCTTCCGGCCAGCCAAATACTGTATTTGTTGTGTGAAAAACAAATGCAGTATTTATTTGGTTGGCTGGAAAGTGTAGCACAAATGAGATAGAGATAGGGTAGACGTCTTTTGTTTCATAATTCTAGTTGTAGAGACCTCCATTAGGTTCACTTTTTGGTTCACGCGAATACGTAGATAAGCTGCTTAGTTCCGGTGACCCGACAAAAAATTGGCATATGTGTTGCCTAACTTTAACATGGGGCTTGGGTTTCTGGTGGGTGTTCTGTGCACAGAACACCCACCAGAAGCCCAAGCCCCATGTTAAAGTTAGGCAACACATAATACCACGAATGGTATGTGTCGCCGCCCTATGAATGATATGCGAAAACTAAACATCAGCTGGCACATAATGGCGGCTTATTCAAATTAAAAATAATATTTTTATTTTTTTTGGACCATTACTTTGATTTAGGCATTCGACAAAATTGCCGAACGCCTAAATCAATATAATGGTTGTGTGGGTAATAAAAAAAACAAGAAATTAATAAGGTATTTTTTTTTTAACAAAATTGTAATATAACTATAATACAAACTCTATGTAAATACCTAAAAAAAAATATATAAGTATAAAGAAAAATAGTTTATCAAACAGGTGCGTAGATATGGGGGGTTTAGAAGGGGTATTTACCCCCCAAGAGTCTTTGTGATATATTTTTTTGTTATTTGAAATAAAATATTGAAAAATTAAAATAATGGGTGTTTTTTGCTTGGGTCGCCAAATTTTGTAGAAACGCCCAGGGACAAAGCCTTTTTTTTTCGGAGGTCGAGGGGTGGTGTTTTTGTTTTGGTAGGGGTGCCAACTTTTGTAGAAACCCTTTTTTTTTTTGGAGGGTGTTTTTGTTTTGTTTTGGTACCCAGACAGCACAAAGATGACTTAAAGAGATCTAAAAGATGTCGTAGCTCGTCATTTAAGACGTCTTAGGAACGCCGGTTTTCGCCGTATATGCATCTTAAAGACGTCTTAACAACGTCGTATGTTACAAAAGGTAACGTATTTAAGACATCTTTTTTAAGACGCCTTGCACAGGTGACTTTACAACCTAATACTCCCTCCCATTTACGGTCGTATTGATATAAAAAGCGTAATAAGAATTAGAATGAGAGGTAATTTGTTTGTCAAAAAAAGATCTTAAAAAATGTGTTTTTTTTAAATTTTCTTTTTTTTAATTTTCTTTTAATTTTTTCGTTTTTCGTAAAAAGAAAATGAAATTTTTTTTCAAAAAAAGATCTTAAAAAAAATGGTATTTTTTTTAATAGTTGATTGTGGTTAATTTATTTTTAGCGATGAGTATCGAAGTTAATACGTCTCATACCGATACTTACCCAGGTAGCAAGGGATGTTATATTACAAGAAATTAACATCACTTTTGGGTGTATTTTTAAACTAAATCATAACATCACATAATATTGAAAAATAACATGTATTTAACATCACATTTGCAACGTAACACGTGTGACGTGACAACCATGTTATTTAATAACAAATATTTACCAACGCTGTGAATATATCGCATGTCACATATTAACGTGGCTTTCACGTGAATGTCATGTTATTTTGCTTCTCACCGACGTTCGAAGCAAAAAAATCGATATAAGATGATGTTGATAGAGTAAATTATTATAAGGAAATTGTATACACATTATACGATTTCCAATGGATAGGGGGCTCTGCCGGGCTTCTCAAGATCACGGACACGGATTAAAGGATATATTCTCCGCTTAATCTGCAATTTCGTATTTATTTATTTATTTAAACGGGAAACCCCATTAGAATCTATCTGTTTCAATCTGTGATTGTTTCAATTACTGATTGATTTTAAATCCGATTTTTTTATAGGGTTATAGCGTTTTTAATGGTTTTAATTTAGAAAAAGCTAATATCCTAAAATATTATTTAAATATTAAAGTACCAGTAACGGCATCCATAAGATATTAGATATAACAGGAATGTGGATTTATGATGTCACAAACACGTTATTTTCGGGATGTCATTGTGTGATGTTATTAGGGGCGGACTTAGGACATCCCCACCATGCTACATTCTTGTTAAATGAGACTACAATCTTAACATCACATGTCACATATTAACGTGACTTTCACGTGAATTTCATGTTATTTTGCTACCTGGGTAAAAGACATCTTAAAGAGATCATAATCAGATATCTTTTAAACATCCTAAAAAGAAGTCCATAAGGTATCCTTTTTATGTCTTTAGGCGTCCAGACATAATTAAGATCTAAAAAAGACGTCTTTAAGATATCATGTGCTGTCTGGGTAGGGGCGCTAAGGGAACGTTCAAGTATTACGTAACGCTCCTATGGGGGTGGGGTCATTTTGAAGTGTTACGCCCATGTTAATGGTATAGGAAAATAGCGTTACGGGGGGGGGGGGGTCCAAAATGATTAAAATTTGCGTTACGTAATACTTGCACGTTTCCAAAGGTGGGCGTCAAATTTTGTAGAAACGCTCAGGGACAAAGCTTAATCGATCAAAAGAAAACTCCCCACTTGGTATATGCTTTGAAAATGAAGAACAAAAAGAAGCTTTTGTAAGCAAGCGTAAAGAAAAAAGAAGAATCAACAGTAACAACTGCAACCTACTTGGTACTGATCCTATTTACATTAATGATGATATGTCCAAGGAACTGAGAGATTTATACAAGAAAGCACGTAGCCTCAAAACAGTCGGCTATAATTATATCTGGACAAAATATGGCAAAATATACGCAAGAAAGTCTGACAATAGCGATGTAATAAAGATAAACAATGAAGATAAAGTTGAGGAACTGAAGAAGAAAGAAACAAATACTGCCACAGCCTAAATTAGTCTTGAATAATATAAAACCTTGGTCTGAATAAGTGCAAAGACAATTTTTATCAACATTCACAGCTCGGAGGCAATATATAGAAGACGAGTACTGCTCTACTAGTGTGTACGACAATATATCTGACGCAGGGTACTTCAAAAACAGTGTAAAAGACTTAAATTTCATACATGTAAACATTAGAAGTATTAATAGAAATTTTGATGATTTTTTACTGTATCTGGAATCCATGAACACAGATTTTGACATAATAATAATGTAGACATAATAATAATGTAGAAGACGAGTACTGCTCTACTAGTGTGTACGACAGATTTTGACATAATAATAATGTCTGAAACAAACTTAATAAATAATCTTGATCAGTATAAAATCAGAAACTACAATATTTTTTACAATGAAAGCCAGTTAAACAAGTGTGATGGTACTGTATTGTTCGCAAAAAAGGATATTATTAATGAGGTAAATATAACTAAAATAAACAACACGAAATTCTTAAGAGCTATAATTACAAAAAATGGTATTAACTTTGGTTTCATAGCGCACTATAGATTACCCTCCCTGTGTCCAGAACAATATGTTGAGGACTTAAATGAACTTTTACAGTCAAACTACAAAAAATGCCCGATAGAGTTTTTTTGTGGAGATATTAATATCAACATTTTAGATAACAATAAAGATATAGTCAAAGAATATACGCATGTGTTGGGAATGAATGGATATATTAGCTATATTAATAGTGCCACTAGAGTAGATAAGGACAGTAAAACCTGTCTTGATCATATATTTATTAAAAATGATATGATAAAAACAATAAAAATGTAATCAAATTTAACCCAATCATTCTAAATAGTGGGCTAACAGACCACTTCCCTATACTATTAAATACTGAACTTAATTCAGCTAATGTCTCTCTAAATCAACCTAACAGAGCGAGATTTGTAAATAAGTTTGACAGGGAAAGGTTCGAGAAACAACTGTTGGGGACAACCTGGGAGGACCTTTTAAAATTAAATAACCCAAATAACATAGCGGAAAATTTAGTTAATACTATTAAAAAATACGTGTTATATAGCACAAATAAAGTAAAAGTAAAATGTAAAATTTTTTGTTTAAAACCCTGGATGACCCCCAGGCTTATTAAAATCAATAAGGGAAAGGGACAAGCTAAAAAAAATTAGCTCGAGGGATCCAACTAACAATATAGCGTTAAATAACTTTAAAAACTATCGAAATCTATTAAAAGGACTAATAAACACAACGAAAAATTCTTATTATAAAAGTTTATTTGACAATAACAGTAACGATCCAAAAAAAAACATGGAAAATAATATCAGATATTACAGGTAGTAAACGGGATAAAGTAGAAATTAAAAAAAATTGTTGATATACAGGGTAATAAAGTAAGTGATCAAAATCAAATTTCAAATATATTTAATAACTTTTTTATTAATGTTGGAAAAGAGCTAGCAGAGAAAATTGTCAAGCCAGAGAAAAATAATTTATCTATGGACCTTTGTGGTGATCCCATGCTTCTTAATCCAATGACAGAGAGTGAAATAAGAAATGAGGTAAAGACACTAAAAAAAATGCCTCGGGTGGGGAGGATGGGATCACAACCGACATCCTAAAAAATAATATAGACACTTTAATTAAACCGGTTCGTCACTTAATAAACAGCATCTTCAGTACAGGCATATTTCCAGAAATCTTTAAATGTTCAATAATTATACCTTTACACAAAGCTGGTGATAAATTAGAACCGAATAACTATAGGCCCATAACCCTAACAGAAAAATGCATTAAACTTAGATTATGGGAACATTTAGAAAAGAATAATATTATATCAAAAGCTCAATTTGGGTTTAAAAAGAATTGCAGTACTGAGGATGCTGTTGGTGTAGTGACAGAATTTTTCATAGAAAGTCTAAACGAAGGATTTAGGGCCACTTGCACCAATTCTTAAACTGGGATTATCTCGCCTAAACTGAGTTTAAGTTAAAAATGCTGTCTTTTGATTGGTTGTCTGTCAATTTAAACCAAATTTAAAGTCCAAACATCGTTGGTGCAAGTGGCCCTTAAACCTATTGCAATCTTCTTGGACCTGTCAAAGGCATTTGACACAGTGGACCACAGTATTCTACTGTCAAAACTCAGACATTTAGTTATAAATGGCAACATCTACAAACTTTTTGAATCCTACCTGGGTATCTATTCTTGGACTCGAGAGAACGTGAACAATTTTCGTAGGAAGGGAACTGATCACATCATATCAAAGTTCCCCAAAGTTAAAAAATGCTATTCTTGAAGAGCAGAGAGCGTGATGGGATCTCTGCAGCCGGCTGCAGCGTTGCCAAGTATTTTAGCTGTATTTAACCAATCAGATTATTCAACACGAGTTTGCGTGCGCAGGCTGTCATTATTTTCATTATTTGTAAACAAGTTGCTGGGGTTTAAATATTTTTTTTTAATTAATATATAGAAGTATAATATATTATTAGTAAGAAATTACTAAAAATAAAACCAGAAAAGATCTGCGCCAACTAGCAGTCAACAAAAAAAAATCCTTCTAAATTTTCACCATTTGGTCTTCCGCATCTTGCAGATCTCCCAAAAGGGCAACAGCCCCCACAATTTCCAAATCATCCATCGTTATATTATTATTATCATAATATGTATAATAATTTATAAATATAAAAAATCTTTTATTAATTACGATTAACTATTATAAAACAAAACGGTATTCAAATTAACAACACAAAACCAAAGCAAAAATAGGGTTATGTTCGAATGCGCGCGACTAACTTATATGTCAAAATTTCCGTGAACGACCGCTTCTCACGATCTCGAGTAGTAGAAGTAAAGTTCCTCAATTTTCGTGCGAAGTGAAGTTCAAGAATAAGTAGTTTTGCGTTTCGAGAGAAAGAATATGCAACCCACACTACTTTTCTACCGGGAATGCGTTCTCTCGAGTCCGAGAATACATACCCTGGTGGGTAGAGTTCAAAAGGTAAAAATAGGTTCAAGCTACAGTTCTGAGATGGCAGTGGAGTACGGTGTTCCACAAGGAACTGTCTTAGGACCAATCCTTTTCCTGATCTATGTGAACAGTTTATTAAATATTAGTAAAGATGCTAAAATTATCTGCTATGCAGATGACACTGTCATACTGATCAGGGAAAGGACATGGAAAACTGCCTTTGACAGGTCTGAAAATACCATGAGGATTGTCAAGTCCTGGCTTGACAATAACTTGCTAACCTTAAATATAAACAAATCGAAATTTATTGCTTTCTCGCTAACAAAGAGATGTGTACCTAAAGAAAATATAAAAATACACAAGGAAAGTTGTACTATGAATTGCACGTGTGATCAAGAAATTAAACAAACGGAAAGCATTAAATACTTAGGTATACACCTTGATCAATGTTTAAAGTGGCATAATCATATTGAAAACATAGTTAATCTTCTCAAAAGAACTCTGTATAAATTTTATAGCTTAAGGGAATCACTACCATTTAAAACATTGAAACAGGTATATTTTTCTCTTGTACAATCATTGATCACATATGGAATTACAGCTTGGGGTGCCGCCTGCAGCAATGCTCTAAACCCCCTTATTATAATTCAAAAATATATTATAAAAATAATGCTATTTAAGAATAGACGTTATAATACTGAAATGTTATTTAAAAATTCAGAATTTCTAAATATTAGGCAGTTATATATTAAAAGCGTTATCAAATTATACTTTAAAAACACAGAAAATTTTAAATTTGTAAGTCACAATTTTTATACTAGATCAATTAAATCGCAGCATTTACTTTGCCCCAAAACATCTTTTTCTGCTGCTCAAAGATATTTTAGTTATATAATGCCGAAATTAATAAATATGTTACCATCACAACTTAAAGGTAAACCGTATAAAAATGTAAAGAAAAAAATTCATAGTTGGATTATAGAAAATTACACCAATGTGTGTATAAACATACCGTGGTTCCAGATACAGTAAAAAAAAAGTAAAAAAAAAAAGTAAATAAAAAAAAAGAAAAGCAAATAGAGAGTTTTTTAATAAAAATAAAATATAAAATAAAAGATAAAGATTATTTTTTAAAGTGTTAAATGTATTTGTTAAAATATTGTATAAAATGTATTATGTTTATATGTATTTATAGATAATAAAATAGGAGTGGACACACAAACCATATGGTTTATCGTCCACTATAAAATGTACAATGTCATGTACCTGAAAATTAGACTAGGTGAATTTTGTACAAATAAATAAATAAATAAATATGCGCATATCTAGAGGGGCTTAGCGGGGCCTAAAATAATAAAAAATACTGCTGTTGACAAAAAAAACAGGGATGATATAAGGAGGTCTGTGTGGTTAACAAAGGTGCCTAGAGACCAGTTGTTGTACCTAACAAACAAAACTAAATAAAAGTGGGGCATTTTGGTATTGTATGTCAATTCTCTTATACACTTGCTAGAGGCTGGCGGGAGAAATATTTTTTATGTCAATGTTCATGTTGAAACCAAATAGGGCCTGTTTGGCATATATAGTATTGATTTTATTTAAAAATACTCGTACTAACAAAAAACAAATACTAAATTGTGACCTTCCAATAAAGAACAAATTTTATGACATAAATTAAAATTGTCAAGGGCATTCTAGTAGTAAATAATAAAACAATATTAAGCGATATTTATTAATGTATTTAAACAAATTCAGGTGTACTTACTTTTAATAGAAAAATCTATGACCCTTGTTTCTTCTAACTTTTTGGTCTTATCAGCTATCAATCCAATCAAACATTCGTTTATTCATTCCATAGTACTGTAATTAGTTAAACATAATTGTTATTTTGCTTTATATTTATAATTATTGCTAGCTTTTTTATTTTACTTACTTTTATTCACATGTTAAAGAATAGGCGCCAAAAGCAACAGTATTTATAGGTTATGTCAAACCACAGAAAAATCGTGACTGCAGCGCTTAAGTGCAGCTCTTTATGCCGCGTTTTTTTAAACTGCGCATGCGCCGACCGTTTATCGATATATTATTAAAAAACATTTTTTTACAAAAAAAACACCAAATAGACGCTAAAACTAACGTTAACGTAAACCAAGGTCCCCTCATTAGAAAAGAGAACACCAAAGAACAAAAAACCAAAACAAGCTCCGGCACGGAGAGCTGAAATTAGGCGCGCTTGTATAGTGACGGTCCAAGGTTGGCGAGTAGAAGAGGTTAGCTCAACATACGTAAACATTATTTTTTAACAGAAAAAACATTATATTATAATAAATTACATGTTTAAGGGCCATTTGCACCAATGATGATTTAACTTTAAACTTGAATTAAGTTGACGGCCGACCAATCAGAACGCAACATTTCTAACTGTAATATATGCGAGATAAACGAGTGGTTAGTATTTATATATAATTTATTATCAGTCTTAAGTCTCACAAACATCGAAATATCATTATTTATATTTAAGGTCCACTAGAAGGAACATGGCTACCCGGACTGGCGTGTAGCCTTCGTATCCACGCAAACTGCGACGGTATTGTACTGCGCATGCGTCATATTAAGCCTATATCACACCCCTACACTATCTATAAAACCCCCTTCATTTATTTCTGTAAAATTAGTAATTTATTCTTTTTGTGTTCATGTTATTTATATTTAATTTATGTAAATTAAATCATATTTATTTTAATTTTTTTTTTTTTTTTTTACAGAGATAAATCTAGTTTTGTAGATTTTATTGCATATGTAGAACTGTAGATTTTTCTATGTATTATTATACTTATATTTTTAAGTATTTTTTTTTTTAGTAATTTTAATTCATTTCAAAATATTTTGCAATTTTAATTCATTTCAAAATATTTTGTAATACTTTTATTTTAAGCCTTTGCCTTCAAATATCAGAATCAAATGTGTAAAATATAAAAATTTTAATTTATAAAATGTTATAAAAATTATTTTTCCAATTAAATAAATGTTTATTTAATTTAAAATTTTTGTTTTATCTCTTTATTTAATTTCAGGCTATATTTCTTTTATATAAGAGTGTATAAAAGAAATATTACTTTTTTTTTATATAATATTACATAGACTTTTTAACTAAGTTTGTGAACAGTATTTTGATACAAAAATACAAAATAGGTTTCGGCCATTTTGTGTTTTTGGATCTAGTTTTCAATGTTGAAAAACTTTTTTATTTTAAAGATGTTTTCAATGTTGAAAAACTTTTTTATTTTAAAGATGTTTTCAATGTTGAAAATAACATTTATTTAAAAATCTGAAATTTTCAAGTCTTACAAGTCAGAAATGAAATCAGTCTCAAAGTCTTTAAACTTATTAGGTTTTTTTATTAACCTTCCTTTAGATGATCTTGAGGTCGGTGGTGGACATGTACTCCGGGGGTTAGAACTGGATGAACTTTCTGGGCACGAACTGGTTATGACTGGTGCAGCCTCTCTCCCTCCTACCTTAATCTTCCTAGCAGGTAAGTTTCCTTCGTCTCTCCCATCTTCCATGTCTCTCCCCTGCACGACGTCTCTCACTTCTTTAGGATCTCTCACCTTTTCGTTGATTCTCACATTTTCCGTGTCTCTCACATTTTCATTGTCTCTCACATTTTTATTGTCTCTCACATTTTCATTGTCTCTCACTTTTTCCTTGTCTCTCACATTTTTATTGTCTCTCACATTTTCTTTGTCTCTCACATTTTCATTGTCTCTCCCATTTTCATTGTGTCTTACATTTTCCGTGTCTCTCACATTTTCATTGTCTCTCCCATTTTCATTGTCTCTTACATTTTCCTGAAATGGAGTCGTGATATTTTCCCTTCTTTTTATGTGAATTTCCCTAGGTTTTTCTTCTTCAAAAACTCCTCTTCTTTGTATTTGGTTAATGTGACGTTTATAAATGTTTCCTTCCCATGTTTTACATAGATACACAACTTTTCCTAGTTTGGATTCTACGGTCGCTGGTGTCCAAGTCAATCTGTTTCTTTTCCTGTAATCTGTGACCATTACTTTTTCACCTATTTGTAATTCTTTTCTTTTTCTACCTTTATAATATTTTCCTTGTGTTTCCTGGGCTTTTTCTTGTATATCTACTTGCGTTTCCTGGGCCATATTTTGGTTATTTTCTGGACTTTTCTTATTTTCCTCTTTTATCCACGGTTTTTCCTTTAGTATGTCTAGTCTTGTTCTTATTTGACGGTTTAGCATTAACTTAGCCGGTGTTTCCTTCGTTGTACAATGAATAGTTGTTCTGTATGAAAATAGAAATTCCGCTACCAACATATTTATTGTTTTTCCTTCGTTCCTAGGGTCTTCTAATCGAGCTTTTAAATTTCTTTTAAAAGTTTTTACGGAGTTTTCCGCTGCCCCGTTACTAGCTGGTGACGCGACCGGTGACGTGATGTGACGTATCCCATTTCTTTTTAGTAACTTCTGAACGTTTTGGGCTACGAATTGGGTACCGTGGTCTGATACGATCGTACGGCATAAGCCCCATCTTGAAAACAGTTCTTTCAACTTTTCCTCCGTCACCAGTGATGTCATGTTATTTACCAGGAACACCTCTACCCATTTAGAGTATGCGTCTGTGGCTATTAAAAACATCTTGTTTTTGATTGGCCCACAGTAATCTAGATGAACTCTTGACCAGCATTCTGATTCTATCGGCCACGCTGTCAGTTCATTTTTATTTGGTAAAGATTTATTTTCCATGCAATATTTACAAGACTTACAGATATCTTCTATATCCGTGTCTATTTTTGTCCAGTACATATAACTTCTTGCAATGGATTTTGTTCTTGTTATTCCAAAATGATGGTCGCCATGTAATTCACCTAGTAATTTCTTCCTAAATTTCCTGGGAATGACGATCCTAAAGCCATACATGAGAATACCCCGTTCTACGGTAAGTTCATTTTCTCTACTTTTATAAATTTTTAAGTTTTCTTTAAGTTTCTTTGGCCATATACCTGTTTTTACATATCCTAATATTTCTTGCATTTCAGGGTCTTTTTTCATTTCTTCTTTGATCATTTTATTATCAATTGGCCAGTCTTCCATTTCATCTACGTAATTTAAATATTCGCCCTGATCTTCCTGAATATTTTCTACTTTTATTGGAGCCCTTGACAAAAAATCCGCTACATTGTTTTTTCCACTTACATGCTCAATTTCATAGTCAAAGTTTGACAGAAAAGCAGCCCAACGCTGTAATCTGTTAGCATATGTAACTGGTAACTTTTTATCGTGTTTAAAAAGTCCTAGTAATGTTTTTGCATCGGTCCTAATTTTGAATTTTACCCCGACCAAATATTGATATAACTTTACTATAGAATAATAAATTGCCAAACCTTCTAGGTGTACACTAGGGTACCTAGCTTCATTTACGGATAAGGATCTAGATATGTATGCTATTGGGCGTTCTGAACCGTCGGGCATTTTATGCGATAAAACCCCTGATATCCCCTTAATACTTCCGTCCGTTGTAAGGATAATAGGTAGGTTGGGGTCAAAATGTACTAAAATTTCATCTGAACTTAAAACTTTTTTTACTTCTTGAAAAGCAGATTCACACTCCCCTGTCCATTTAAATTCGTTCGTTTTTTTTAACAAATCATAAATTGGGCGTAACAGTTTTATGGAATTTGGAATAAATTTATTATAAAAATTAACCATCCCTAAAAATGATCTAACTTCAAATAATGAAGTTGGGCTTTGAGCTTTTACTATTGCTTCCACTTTTTTAGGCGATTTATTTATTCCCAGTTCACAAATTTTATAACCCAAATAGTCTATTGATTTCTTAAAAAATTGACATTTGTCTTTAATAATAATAATAATAATAATATTTATTGGAAATCCAACAGGCTAACGACCGAGGTCTTTCTGCCTAAATTTACCTAATTTACATTTATAATAACTATATAAGTATGAATACTTAAGTTTACAATATTGTAATTTCAATTCTACAAAAAAAAAAAAGAAAAAAAAATGTATGGAAATATAAAAAAAAAAAAAAAAAATGTTTTGATTATACTCTGAAGAATAAAAAAGAAAAAGTGTAAAGACTATCTAATATTCAGTAAAGCGTCAAACAGGGGCTTGTCAGGATGTTTTCTTTTGGGACGATTTGTTGCTTCTTCATAATTCAGCATGCGTTTTATTTTGTCCATACTAACGGTGTTGTTTGAAAATTTTTGTGAGAGCCTCTGTAGCCTGTTTTCTACTGGTTCAATTCCAGTTTTTTGATAAAGGAGTGTATTTGAGGGATTGTGGAGGGGATTGTTGGGATTTCTAATTTTGGTAATAATTCTGAGACTGCTCCGTTCTGCTACGTTAATAATGTTGCTTGTTGTATTCGTCAGGTTTGTGGTAAGAGGGAAGGAGTATTCAAGGATGGGTCTACATAAAGTTGAGTAAATTCTCGCTGCGGTTGTCGTACTTATTCCTTGGTTCTTATACGTAAGTGATCTAAAGTGCTTGGCCCTATTTATGGTGTTACGTTTTGCAAGTTGGTAGTGCATTTTCAGATTTAGTTTGTTGTCCAATTGTATACCCAGATACTTGGCTGTTGGAGAAGGTGCAACTTCGTGCTGATCAACGAGAATTTTCGGGGAATTATTTTTAATTTTGTGGTGGTATATTATAAACTGTGTTTTTAAGGGATTGGGAAGAATTCTCCATGTATACATCCAATTTACGGTGTGTTTCGTTAAGGCTTGTAGATTCTTCATAGTTTTTTTCAATGTTTTTTCATGACTTGTTATTCCAGTGTCATCGGCAAATTGGAGCATATACATATTGGGATTGATATTGGTAGGATGGTTTATGAAGGATTTATATAGGTCGTGGCAAAAAACATTATATAGATCAGGAGACAATGGGGAGCCTTGGGCCAGGCCTTGTTCAGGAAAGATGAGATCAGAAAGAATGTTGGAAAATTTAACTTGGAGGACTCGCTGCTGAAGGAAGTTTTTTAGGATAAGTAATAGGTATTTTGGTGTTCTGAGAGTATAGAGTTTGTAGAGGAGGCCTTTTATCCACACACTATCAAAAGCTTTGCGTATGTCCATATAAACTGATGCGGAAAAATGTCCCTTACGGTTGGCTTCTTCAACATTGGAGATAAGGGTAATTAGGGGATGAACTGTGGAAGTTTTGGCTCTAAATCCATATTGATAACATGGTATATTTTCATCTATAATGTCTTGTAGGCGGTTTTTAATTAACTTTTCTAGGTTTTTACCTATGACCGGCAGTAGTGTGATTGGTCGATGATTCCCGGGATCTTGGTGGTTGCTGTTTGGCTTGGGGATCGTAATAATTATTCCTTTTTTCCATTTCGGTGGATAGTATGAAGTTTCTAGGCAGTAGTTATAGATGTTAATTATATACTCGTGGATAGTGGGGTCTAATTTTTGTAGCATTTTTCTGGTGATGTTGTCATATCCAGCGGCGGTATTTTTTCCGGTGTTTAACGCGTGGTAGTACTCTTCTTCACTTATTTCTTGGAATTGGTTGTTGTGAGGTTCCTCGTTGAAGTATTCCTCATACCATCTGTTAATGTCTAAAAGATTTGCTTCACTGAATTTGTTATTTGATGAAAATGTATATACATTTTGGAAATACTTAGCAAATTCATTTGCGATAGATTCAGGTGTGTTATATTCGGTATTATTTACGACAAGCTCGGTTACATCATTTTTTGTGCGGTAATTTGCAATTTTTTTAATTTCTTGCCAATAATTTCTTCCTTGTTTTTCGCTTATTTTTTCGCATGTACCTATCCAATTATTTTCTTTATATTGCCAAACCATTTTCTGAATATCTTTGTTCAGTTCGTTGTACTTTCTCTTCAATGTGGGGTCGTAGTTTTGTCTGATCTCTCTGTATAGCTGTTTTTTTTGCCTAATCATTCGTAGAATGTAAGGTGGAAGAGTATGTTTATAGTAGTGTATTTTTACTTTTGGCGTGTGTTTTAACACTGAATTATTTAGGCTGTTAATAAAATCTGTTATTTTGAGTGGCGTCAATTCGCTTTGGTTGTTTATCATGTAGGCTATCACATCTGAGTTCACACTTTCAAGATCACATTTATGAAAATTGGGCCTAGTAGAAATTGGGCTGGTTGTTGGAGGTTGGTTTATGTCAATGACAACTTCTATAGCTAGATGATCTGATCCAAGATCCGGAATTAGTGATATTTTTTTGAAATTATGTATTAGGTTCTCTGTGCATAAGATGAGATCGGGGGTTGTGTCCTGGTTCTTTTCCATCAGAAAAGTGGGCTCTGTTTTGAATTTGTGGAAACTGGTTTGGTTTAAGAAACTATTTAGTTGAGCATTTCTGGTTGGATTTATGTTAAAGTCTCCTATTATAATTGAAAACTCGTATTGCGAGGCCTTTGTAAAGAGGTTTTCTTCTAGTCGACCCGATTTTGGATGCATATATGCTAGGAAAATATGTATCTTTTTATTTTGGAATGGTATTGTAAAGTGAAGGCATTCATTTGTTACTTTGTTCATGTGTGGTGGGTTGGCTTTTCCTATTTTTAATGTTTTGTCGGCCTGTACCAGGGCTCCTCCTCTGGCTTTCGTATTTATAATTGTTCCGTGTTTTTGGATAATAGACCAATTTCTATAGGTGGATATGGTATTTTCTTTGGTTTTTGTTTCTACAAAGAGAGCACATTGGATATTATTTTGTTCTATGTAATTGTTGATGATTAGTTTTCTCTTGTTGTATCCATTTATGTTTGAGTACAGAATTTTGAGGTTAGACATTGTGAGATACGTGTTTTCCTTCTAGTGGCTCTGTTGGGGTTACATTACTCTTTTCGAACAAGTCGAACATGAATATATGCATTGTGTTACCAGAGAAAACTGCTTGTGAGTCAATGTTGAAATTTTCTACAAATCTCTTTCTTAGTCTAAGCAGAAGTTCTTTTCTGTCTGTAGCTTTAGGATTATTTATTTTGTTGATGTATGTGTTAACAATAAAGTCATGTATTGTAATATTTGTGTGTATTCTGCTGTTTGTTGTGATAGATTTGTCAATATCATTAGACTTCTTGTTGTTGCAACGAATTTTTATGTTGGGTATGTTGGGCAATGGTTGGGTTGGCTTCTTGGGACATTTTATGGACCATGCAACATGGTCTGTAGTTCCACAAGCCGAGCATGCAGCTGGTAGTGGGGATGTGCAGGTGCTTGTTTTGTGAGGGCCTTTACATTTGTTGCAGGTAATTGGTGTTGTGCATTTTTCTGTAACATGATCGAAGCTATCGCATTTTGCACATGGTATTGGTAAAGGTTTGGGTGGGTCACTTGGACAGACAGCGTAGTGGTTGTAGTCATAAAAGAATCCTTCGTTTAGTAGCCTCTCATATGATTGTATGCAGCTTGTAATAATTCGTATTAACATAGTGGGTTTGTTTCTTTCTTTTGAGACTATTCTCTTACAGTATCTGTGTTCAATTTTTTCGTTTTTTAGTGTTGCACTGATGGTTTCATCCTCTATGTCTAGTCCTACTCTTGTTATTATGGCTGAGTAAGAATTGTTGCTGTAGTTTATGTTTGTTGTTTGTTTTTCGTTACTTAATTCGTTAAAATTGGTTAACATGTTGTTTTCTTTGAGTTTTGTTAATGTAGCTTCAATGTTTTTGTTATCAGTGTTGGTTTTCAGTATATAACCTTTTTTCGAGCTTGCTTCTTTTATTATATCTTTGGCTAGTGGGTACGAGCTCTTCCAGGCTTGGATGAGATCATTTCTTGTAGTATTTGCATTAGTAGCGAGAAAAAAAGTGTGGTTGTACTCTTGTAGCTTATTAGCTATTGGATTAGTTGTGCTGTGTGTGTTTGTTTGTGTTTCTTTTTGGCTGATTACATTAGAATTTGTGTTTTGAGCGGTTCTTTGAGATTCTTTTAATGTGTTTGAGTCTGATGTGACTTCGTTTCTTGTACCTGTCTCGTTGGAAGGCGGAGTGTTTTGAGAGGTTTTTTCTTTTAATGTGTCTGCTATGACTTTGATTCTTGTATCTGTTTCATTGGAGAGCAGAGTGTCCCAAAGGTTTTTCATGTTGCTTACTTTAGTGGTAGCAGTAGGTTTTATATTTTGTTTGGCAACTTCTGGGGTTTTAGATGTGGAGGCAGCGTTATTGGTATTTACTCCAATAATATTGCACAGGTCTTCTACCGAGTAGCTTTTAGATACTGGATTAACCTTGCGTGGTGATTTTTGGTGTTTCTTCTTTGGGTTTTCATCATCTGATAAATCTATTAGCTTGCTAGTGTTTGGAGAGTTTTTATTCGTGTTTCTATTTCGTTTCTTTTTAGGCTTTTTGGTGGTCCAATCGTCGTCCCCATCAGAATCCAAGCCCATGCTTGCTTTTGAGGTTAGGTTTTTATTGGGTTAGTAATTTGCCTATTTTGCAGTTCGTATGTTGTTAAAAGATAGCACTGACCGTTTTAATTGTAAATATAAGCCATTTATGTACTAATTGCTCGAAAAAGACAGATAAATTACTTAGAATTAAAAAAAATTCGACTGTTCGCGATTCTTCTTCTTCTTCTTCTTCGATTTGTCTTTATTTAATGTTAAACCTGCATTTCGTAGTCTATCTAAAACTAACTTTAAATTTTTCATATGTTCTTCTTCATTTTTACCAGTAACTATAATATCATCAAGAAAATTTATAACCCCCTCTATACCTAGCAATAATTCCTCGATATGTTTTTGAAAAACAAAACTTGCCGTCTTAATCCCAAATGGGAGTCTCCGCATAGCATATAGCCCCCTGTGAGTGGAAATACACAAAATTTTACTGGATTCGTCATCCACTTCAAATTGTAAATACGCCCTTGACATATCTAACTTAGAGAACCGTTTTCCCCCCCTTACCTTGGCAAATATTTCCTCCGATCTTGGTAGGGCATACTGCATATTTTCTAAGTTTTTGTTTACTGTAGATTTATAATCCGTGCATATTCTTAAGTCACCACTTTCCTTAGTGATAATCACGACTGGAGAAGCCCATAAACTTGTTTCTACAGGTGTTATAACTCCGTCCTTTTCCAATTTATCCAATTCTTGGTCTAACTTTTGTCTAAAAGCTAGTGGAACGTTTCTGGCCTTTAAGAAAACTGGTACTGCATCTTTCTTTACATGGATCTTGATTTTAGCTGACTTGAATTTACCTAATTTTTCTGAGAAAACTTCTTTATACTCCTCGAAAAGTTGTGTTACATCATTTTCTGAAGACACCTGGTTTACCATCTCCAGATCAAAACCAAAATCATCCAACCAGTTCCTCCCCAAAATACATGTTCCAGCCTCACCTACAATATAGAATTTAGATATTTTAGTTTTATTTGCAAATTTTACATATACAAAAATGTATCCAATAGGTTTAAATTTCGCATTATTATAGCTTTTTAATGTAATGTTGTCCTTTAATATTTTATAATTTTTAAAATGTTTTTCGTACATTTCTTCGGTAATAGCGCTTATCGAAGCCCCTGTATCGGCTTGAAAAGTAAATACCTTGTCATCAATTTCAATATTTAACCTATATTTATCAACACTAAAAACATCTCTATTCAAAACTTTGTCAACTTTTACATTATTTACAGACATATTACTATCAAAACATTTAAAATTATTAACATTACAATTAAAATTGTCTTTGTCAATCGTCCAAATATCAACAACCGAATCATTTTGTTCATTATAAACATCTTCCACGTAATTAAAACGATTTTTATGGCATACCTTTTTAAGATGACCCTTTTTCTTACACGTTTCACAAATATAATTTGCATATTTACATTTTCCTAAATGTACATTTCCGCAAACATGGCAAGTTTTCACCTTTGATGTTGTCTGCGTAGCCATCTTTTGTCGGTTGTCATTCCTCTGATTGGTTGTGGTTTTTGACGATTGGCCAGCATGCACCGGACGTTGGTATCGGCGCGAAATTTGATTACCAGGCCTCCTATTGGTTTTTGTAGAACTCTTGTTACCTACAAAATGTACTGCTTCCATGTTCCTTCCTTCTTTGTTTTTAGCTATATCGATAATCTTCTCCAAAGTTGTGGAATCCTCTTCTTCCGCGATTCTGTCAAATATTTGCCCTTTTCTAATTCCTGTTATGAATTTGATCTTTAGAATCATTTTTAAAGATCCTTCAAACTTGCAGTTGCTGGCAACGTTGCATAGTTTGGCGTAATAATCGGCTATCGACTCACCCTCTTCTTGGCTTAATTCCATGAATTTTTTTCTTTCATTCCATATCATTGGTTTTTTTGCGAAATGTCCCAATAATAAAGCATTCAATTCGGCGAAACTCTTCTCTGCAGGGTTTGCAGGAAAACACAGGTCCCTACACAATTTGTAAGTTGTGGTACCTATTACGCTCAATAAAGTTGAAACTTGGAGGTCCTCTTTGACATCATTTGCCTTAAACAAATGTGTTAAACGCTCGCTATAGATTATCCAATCGTCCCTATCTGCATTGAAAGAATCGAGTCGCACATTTAAAGCCGCCATTTTCTTCGCTGTTATCGCGTCGTTTTCACTTTTATTTTACTTATTGCTGATTAAAACCAAATTTTTTTCGTCGCCACGATGTAATATATGCGAGATAAACGAGTGGTTAGTATTTATATTTAATTTATTATCAGTCTTAAGTCTCACAAACATCGAAATATCATTATTTATATTTAAGGCCCACTAGAAGGAACATGGCTACCCGGACTGGCGTGTAGCCTTCGTATCCACGCAAACTGCGACGGTATTGTACTGCGCATGCGTCATATTAAGCCTATATCACACTAACTTAAACTCGGTTTAGCTGAGATAATCCCAGACCAAAAGTTGGTGCAAGTGGCCCTAAAGACGATAAAAATGTAATAAATAATAACAATAAAAATAAAAACATATAAATAGTTAAATTCAACGAGGGGATTGAGGGGTGCGAGCCAACCTTGTTTTTTTATATCTCGAACATCACGAATTAAACACCCAGCGCCATCTAAGAATGATATGCGAAACTATTAATTCCTTGTTGCTAGGTCTGTAATACCAGATGATACCCCCTGGTTCTGTGAAGCAAATGATTAAAATGACGTAACTGTCAAAGGTGTTTGAGAGAATGGGGGCTTATTATTTTTGCAGCATCAGTTCTTGTTTTGGAGCTGTGTAGAATGATTGTGTTGATGTTTAAAGTGTGGTGAACAATAGTTTATAAACAATGACAACTTTACTGGTGTCTGCCGCCGAATTATCAAATATCTTTTCGGTATTTGCTGTGTTATTATGTTTCTGTGTCATGATTTTATTCATTACGAGGTTTGTTTATTTATTTTGAGTTCAATAAGATATTACCGATTATTTAAATAAAGTGCTCGTTGATAATCAATAATTGGAAAAGCGCAAATTTTATCCACATGTATCAATTTATTCATAATGCTTGTAAAATCAAATATCAGTGAACCATAAAAATTAAATTAGTTTGTCATAGCTCTATGAACTTAAATTAAAAGTTAAGCTTGAAGGCTTAAACCTCCGTGGAATTCATTGTAAAGACCCAAAGAATTCCTATAGGAACTTCCGAACTACCGTGTAATCCCTGCTTAATCTTTTATCTTTTTTATTACATAGTAATCTTGTGTAATCTTGGGCTTGTGTAATCTTCAGAAGATTATCTTCTGTACAGGCAATTTATGAAAAATTAACTCCTTGCTAATTCCTATTGGGTTTCATTGGATTCATTTCAATTTATTTGAACTCCCAAATTTTTTTTACAAATTTTTGATTGAAGTTTTTCCCTTGATTAAGCTTATAAGAATATTCCATTAAATTCTTGAGTTCCTTTCTGTTTTTTTTGCATTATTTTTCTTTTTACCATAGCCAATGGTGGTGATGTGCCTTTTACCAATAGACCTAGGTCTATAGCTATAACACTTTATAACGGGTTAATTTGAGGGTTAATTATAAATAAATTTATTGTTGTTAGGGCCACTTGCACCAACTTTTGGTACGGGATTATCTCAGCTAAACCGAGTTTAAGTTAAAAATGCTGAGTTCTGATTGGTCGGCCGTCAATTTAATCCAAGTTTAAAGTTAAACCATCATTGGTGAAAGTGGCCCTTAATTTAATACTGTTAAAGTATGTCTGAAAGCTAAAGCAGCACATGCTAATCTTGAATAGACATTAGGGGAAGGGGTGGATGGTTGGGTCACTTTTTTTAACATACTAATTTTTTTGAAATCACAATAAAAATTATGCTAAATATTTTAATGATTGGATAAGCCAACTATTGTAGAATGTAAATAAAATTGAAATCTTTTACTTTAACTTTACAATTTACAAAAATATAAGGCATTGACATTTGATTTATTCAGGGGAGGTTTGGATTGTAGAGGTGGGAGCTTTGAGTAAAATTGCAATTGTAAAATGGCATTCTGAGGACATCAAAAATATGCGGGAAACACTTAAATTTTTACATGAGTACTCTAGGCAGTACAACAACCCCCAAATAACAAACCTTGTAAAAAAATATAGATTTGATTATAAACAGGCAATAAAAACTGCAAAAACTAAAGCTTACGATAAATTCATTAACGACTCTGATAATAAACAGGGGGCAACCTGGAAAATAGTAAAAAGTAACAAACCTACCAAAATAACTAAAAAAAGTACAAAAATAACCCCCGATAAGTTTAATGAGTACTTTGTTAATATACCCACTAAGATATCTGCCCAAATACCCCCCACTGACTCAAATTTCCTAGATTATTTGAATCAAAAATCAAACACAGAAAAGCGCAAATTTAGTTTCTCTGAGATCACTCCATCAGAGATTGAAAATATTATAAAATATTTAAAAACTAGTAACTGTATTGATTTTTATGGTTTAAATACAAAAATCTTAAAACACATAGGAAACAAAATAAAAAAACCGCTTAGTGTATTATTCAATGAGTGTATAAACCTGGGAGTATACTCCCAATCCCTAAAAATTTCAAGAGTTATACTGACTCATAAAAAGGGTCCTCTCGACAACCCGTCAAACTATAGACCAATATCTATAGCACCATTGTTGTCCAAGGTATTCGAAAAATCCCTAAAAAGACAGATAGTCCAGTATTTTGAGGAGAACAGCCTCTTTAATGAATTTCAATTTGGCTTTCGTGAATCTAGGTCCACCACAGATGCAATTAATGAACTAATGAGCACAGTAACTGAGGGTTTTGACTCATCTCTATTTATAGGCGCTATTTTGTGCGACCTTTCAAAAGCTTTCGACTGCGTTGACCCCTATATCTTAGTTGAAAAACTTAGATTTTATGGTTTCTCTGAGAAAAGTGTAATGTTGATCCTATCATTTATGACTGATCGAGTACAGATAGTAATTGTCAATGGAATTAAATCCGAGCCCCTTTTAATATTCATCGGGGTCGCCCAAGGCTCAGTGTTTGGGCCTGTACTGTTTCTCATCTATATTAATGACATTGACAGTTGCTCTCCCAGTACTGATTTTATACTTTTCGCAGATGATATGAATATGCGCAAGAAAAATAAAAATTTAAATACACTAAAAACAGATCTAGAAAGCGCGCAGTCGGAGGCCAATGACTGGTTTGCAGCTAATAAACTAAGTCTTAACGTCTCAAAAACCGAAGTTATTGTATTCAGTCTTAGGGATTTGGAAGATTTTAGTAACCCTGAATCTGTCCGTTTTTTGGGTGTCTACTTTGACAGCGGATTACTATGAGACAAACATATTGATTTTCGTCAGGAAATATTGTCAAAAGTATATACGCATTACGTAATCTAGTGGGTGTGGTTTCTAACGAGGTACTTCGCACTGTTTACTATGCCACAATTAATAGCAAATTAAGTTATGCCCTAATTGCTTGGGGCCATGCAACCTCCACGGAAAGGTTGTTTGGTCTTCAACGGAGGGCTATACGTGTCATAAACAACATGGGATATAGAGATGATTGCACTGAATCGTTTCGACAACTAAAAATTTTGACTTTTCCGTCACTGTATTTATTAACATGTCTTCTGTATGTAAAGAAACATATAGACACATATATGGTCCTATGGCTTATAACCAACTACCTACCAGGGTGAAAACCTTACCTATAAATCAATATAAAATAGAAATAAATTTTTTTTTATCACAAAATGTTTTTATAGTCTAAATGATATTATCGATAATTTAAGTATAATGTAATGTAATGCAATGCAATATGTAAAATTGTTTTTTTTTGACGAGTGTAAGATTTTTTATCAGTAACATAATTGTAATAAATTAAACTAAACTAAACTATTGGAGGTTTAGTGGTAAAAAGCAACAAAGGATTAAAACAATATTTATATTTACGTACAGGGTGAAATAATAATAAAAGTACTTTATTGTCAATTTGACAAATGGCCATTGACCAAGGTCCTTCAGCCTAGTCTTACAAAAAATTATTAGGTTTACAGAATATTTTAAATAATAATAATGATAGTTAATTGTACTTAAAAAAAAAAAAATTAAATAATAATAATAAACGTTTATTTATTGGACTCCCAAAAGGCTCTTGACCGAAGTCCTTCTGCCTGTTACATAAGTATTTAATTATATATTCTAATTAATTGTATTAAATTGAATTTTATAACTTGAGGAGAAAAAAAAAATAAGTTATTAATATAGTAATAAAAAATGTTCTAAAAATAAAAGGTACGTGTTTTAATCAGTCTTCTTGCAATTCAAGCAGTCTCTCTAGTATCGTTTTCTGTGGTCGTTCGTGTTGATTTTCCAGCTGTATACATAAAGGCCTAATCAATTCAAGGTTTTCTGCGTTTTTGCTGTATTTGGCTGATAAGTTGTGCAGTCTCTGTGTTATGTGTTCTATCTGTGTGACTTCATATAGTGTTTCGTTGTTTGGATTATGTAGGTGATTTCTTGGATGTCTCATTCGTGTGATAGCTCGCAATGTGGATGTTTCCGCTACTCGTAGATTTTTTAGTGCTGTATTTTTCAGAGTCGTGTAGATGGGATGGCAGTATTCCAGTATGGGTCGGCAAATAGACTTGTAGATATGTGTTGCTGTTTTTATGCTTATTCCGCTGTTTTTATATGTTAGATTTCTAAAGTGTTTTCCCCTTGTCAGACATTGTTTTTTGATGTTTTGTGTATGTGTGTTGAAATTTAATCTGTTGTCCATTGTAACCCCTAGATATTTTGCATGTGCTGATGGTCTTATAGTGTGGCCCAACATTGTGATTGTGGGAGAATCGTCTCTGATATTGTGATTAAAAATAACTAGTTTGGATTTAAGTGGATTTGGCTTGAGTCTCCATTTGTTGAATCATACTGTGATTCTGTCCACCAGTCTTTGGAGGTTTTGTATGGCTAACTAATTCTGTGTCGTCTGCGTACAGCAGTAAAGGTTGTACAGCAAGGGTGACAGTGGTGAACCTTGGGGGGGAACTCCTTGATGAGGTGAAAAGTTGTGCGAGTATACGTTGTTAATTCTGATTTGTAGTCTTCTTTGGTCGAGAAATTCTTTAATTATATTTAGCAGATATTTTGGTGTCCCATTTAAAAATAGTTTGTATAGTAATCCCTTATGCCACACACTGTCAAACGCCTTGTTTAAATCTAGAAGTAGGGTAGCTGATTTCATCTTTTTTATTTTATATGTTTGTATATTTGTTGACAGAAGGGTAATAGGGTGAACTGTTGACCGGTTCTTTCTGAAGCCGAATTGACATTTTGGAATTATGTCTTCAAGTTTTTTTTTCTAGTTTTTCCTTAATGATGTTTTCGAAATTTTTTGAAAGAACTGAAAGTAATGTGATTGGTCTGTAGTTTTTGGCTTGTGTGTGGTCAGTGTTCCGTTTGGGTATGGGTATTATCACTCCTTGTTTCCATTCGGGGGGGAAGTATGCATTATTCAGACAGTATTCATATATTTTTATGATAAGCTTATGTGTGCCATAGTCAAGTTTTCTGATTATATTTTTTTTTGGTTGTCAATTCCCGGTGATGTGTCTTTTCCATTGTGTATTATTTTGAAGTAATCCTTAAATATTAAATAACAATAAATTTGTAATAATAGAAAAAAACCCTATGTTTATATCAGTCTTTCATTGTTTGAAGGTGTTGCCAAAGGGAATGCTCAGGAAATTTTGCCTTTGCTGTGATGCCTTCGTTTCTCTCAATGCAGAACTGGTTGAGAATGTCAATATTGGTGGTATTGTTGGCAAATTTAATGGAATGTTTGGTGGTGCGTGTGAGAATTGGGATTATGGATGTTTTTTCGTATAGGAGGTTATTGGAAGGATTGTGTAGAGGTTCACGAGGATGGCGTATCTTGGTAATCTTTCTTAGTGCTGTTGTTTCCCCTACTTGTAGGTTCTTTTTGGCTGGATTACTTGAGTTGAACAAGAGAGGGTGTCCATATTCAAGAAGGGGTCTACAAATGGTTTTGTCTATTCTGCTTGCTGTCTGGGTGTTAATTCCTTGATTTTTATAAGTGAGGCTGCGGAAGTGACTAGCTCTTGTAATAGTTTTCTTTTTCATGGTTTTTGTGTGTTGGTTGAAGTTGAGTTTGTAGTCGATGTTGATTCCCAGATATTTTACTGTTGGAGAAGGTCGGATTGTTACATTGTTTAGGGAAATTGTTGGAGAGGTATTCATTGGAATGTGGTTGAAGATGATAAGTTGGGATTTGGACTTTTTGTCCATATTGTAAAGGAGTGGGGAGAGGGGAGATCCTTGAGGGACGCC
This sequence comes from Brachypterus glaber, assembly GCA_958510825.1. Taxonomy (NCBI): domain Eukaryota; kingdom Metazoa; phylum Arthropoda; class Insecta; order Coleoptera; family Kateretidae; genus Brachypterus; species Brachypterus glaber. The sequence goes on along the minus strand of OY294049.1, from coordinate 29,597,138 downwards.
TTGTTCTGGAGTAAAGATATCGGAGTAGACACAGTTAATTTTGACTTGAATTGTTCTATTTTCGAGAAAGCTTTTAATAATTAAAATCAGGTAGTCGGAGCATCCGAGTTGGTGCATTTTGTAGATTATTCCCTTGTGCCATACGCTGTCAAATGCCTTCTATATGTCTAGTAAAAGTGCGGCGGATTTTCTTCCTTCTAGTTTGGATTTTTGGACATTTGACGTTAGAATGGTTAGGGGTAATAATGTTGAGCGGTTTTTCTAAAGCCAAACTGGTATTCAGGAATTTTGCCTATAATTTCAAGCTCAATGCGTTTTTTAATTATATTTTCCAAGTTTTTGCCAAGAACGGTAAGTAGGGTTATAGGTCTGTAGTTTGTGGTTTTGGTGTGGTCGGAGTTTGGTTTTGGTATCACAATTATATGTCCTGCTTTCCATATTTCGGGAAAATAATGGTTATTTAAACAGTACTCATACAGTTTAATGATATATTTATGTATCTCGAGATCCAGGTTTTTAACCATATTTTTTGTGATATTATCCTTTCCTGGGGTTGTGTCTTTGCCTTTATGTACAACTTTAAAGTATTCCTCTTCCGTTATAGATATATTTTCTTGTGGATGGTTTTGTGAAAAGTAGGAATTAAACCAGTCATTGACAGATGTGAAGTTCTTAGTATCAAAAAGTGGGCTATTTTTCTAATTGTAGGTTTTGTGGAAGTGATCTTTAAAAATATTGGCTTTTTCTACATCCGTGGAGAAAGTCTGTCCATTTTCCTCGATAGTATTCACTGTATTTTTGGTCTTATATTTAGAGACTTTTTTAATTTCATACCAATAATTTTTACCTTTCTGCTTATTAATGTTTTGACAGGTTTGCAGCCACTGGTTTTCCTGGAATTGTTTTGTTAGCAGTTGAATATCTTTGTTGAGTGTATTCATTCGCCGTTTAGTATCTTGGATTTGGTTTTGTCTATAATTTCGGTACATTTTTCTCTTGCGCTTAATGAGACTTATTATAAATGGCGGAAGTGCGTGGGTGACGTAGGTTTTTTTGAACTTTGGTGAGTATTCAAGTATGGCCTCTTCGAATTTTTTGTTGAATTCAGAAATCAGCTCAGGAGTGATGGTTTCGCCTTTTTATGTAAGAATATAGTTCTTGAGAGCCTTGTTAACTTTCTTCATGTTGCACTTCTTAAAATTGTATTTAAGAAGTTCTTCTTGGCATGGTGGGGTTTGTAGGTCTAGTTTGAGATTGAAAGCTAAATGGTCTGATCCGAGTTCGTTAGTGAGTGTGACTTCTTTTATAATGTTTGTTAAGCTCTTTGAATGGTGTTGTGTCATTGTTGTTGGGCATAAGAAATGTAGGAGGTGTTTTTATTTGTGCAAATTCGGAATTTCTGAGAAATTGTGATAGTTGCTTTCTTTTGTTAACATCCATATTGAAGTCGCCAATCACTAGGGAGTATTTGTAAAGCGCAGCTTTAGTGAATATGGTTTCTTCAATTTTGGAGGTTGAATGGACATATACTGTATAAATGTGCAGCCTATCTTCCTTATAGGGGATTGTAAAGTGAATGACGTCATTGAGCGAATTGTTTAATTTAGGGGGGTTTGCTTTACCCATTTTAAACCTAGGACTTAGTTGCGCTAGGCATCCTCCATGCACATTTGTGTTTACAATTTCACCGTCTTTTTTAATAATTTGCTGGTAGGGTTAGTCTTACTTTCAACAAATAGAGCACAGTTTATTTGGTTCTTGTCTATGTAGTGGCTTATAATACTTTTTTGGAATATAGCTGTTTATGTTAGCAAAAATAATATTAAGACTGGACTCCATACTGTGTACCTATGATTGGTTCAGTGTGTGATGCAGATGTGGGAAGGTTCAAATCAAACATAAGTATGTACTAGGGTGCTTTTTTTTTCGACTATTTTTGTTTTTTCGGTCCCATCACGAAATTTTGTTGGAAGTACCCTAAAAAAAATTCCCTCAAAATTTTAGCCCTTAATTTTAATATTAAGTAGTGGACCAAGGCATCTAAAGATTTCCCATTGAAAATACACGTAAACTTTGATTTTTTTTCTTTAAATTACTATAGATTAGCGGCATTTTATGACATCGCTTCGATCATAGACAGGTATTTCTCAAAATTGAATGCTCTACAAAAGTGCCCATTGCGGCATAATCATAACTCGTACTGGTGAGGTAGTTTGGGCCACCAAACCCAATTTTTTCATAAAATTTACGTTTTTCTGTCCTTATCTCGTAATTGACAAGAGCTACAAAAAATATTTAAATAATAAACTTGTAGGAAATTTAATTTCCTGCAAAAATGGTCCTTGGCACTAAATCTTGAGAAATACCTGTCTATGGTCGAAGCGATGCCATAGAATGCCGCTAAGCTATAGTAATTTAAAGAAAAAAAATCAAAGTTTACGTGTATTTTCAATGGGAAATCTTTACATGCCTTGGTCCACTACTTAATATTAATATTAAGGGCTAAAATTTTGAGGGAATTTTTTTTAGGGTACTTCCAACAAAATTTCGTGATGGGACCGAAAAAACAAAAATAGTCGAAAAAAAAAGCACCCTAGTATGTACATCCAGTTGCCTGTGAACATTACTTCAGTTTTAACTTTAAGTTGTTCTAGAAATCTTTTTCCACCAGTTCAGCCCTGTTTGTGTTGGGGTTATTTATTTTAGTATTGTAAGTATTAATTATATGGTCATGTATTGTGATTGGGGACTGTATTCTACTGTGTTTAGTGATCTTGTTATCGATTTCACTGGAATTTTTGTTAAGGACTTTAACTTTGACGTTTGGTATACCTTCCAAAGGTTTTCTTGGGTGTTGGGGGCATTTGTAAGCCCAGGCTTGGTGGTCTGTGGCTCCACATGCAGTGCACTTTTCAGGAAGAGTTGATGTACATTTTGTCGTTTTATGTTTTCCTTCACATTTGTTGCATTTGATGTCTGCTTCGCAGTTTTCTGTTTTGTGGGTGTATTGTAAGCATTTATTGTAGGGGATGGGGGTGGGTTTGGGAGGGGAAGAGGGGGATGCATGGTAATGTCTATTCTTAAAAAACAATCCATTGCTAAGTAAGTTTGCTGTTGTGTTTTCATTGCTCGATATGATTCTTATAAAAGAGTTTGGCTGGTTTGTAGCTTTGGAAATTATACGTTTGCAATAGTTATGAGGGTGATTTATTTGCCCATTTACAAACTTTTACACCCAAAAGTAGATTTAATTTCATGAAGAAATGTTCATATAAAGGTAGGTCCTATCTTTGTTTGTTCAGAAGTTAGTGTTTTTTAAATTTTTAAGTTGACAAACGAAGTTTTAAATCATCATGTGTCAAAAATTGTTTCTTAATGTCTATGGTCGGCCCTAAATTTAGATGAGATAAAGAGAGAAGTTCTACATAGAGAGACAAAAGTATAATTATTATTATATTTTAAAATTAAATTATGAATATTTTAGGTATTCATTAGCCTTTTAAAATATAATTTAAAATGTTATTTTCACCTAAAATATGCACAAGTTTTGCATTGCCCTACTCGTACCTCCATACTGGTGGCGGAATACGCATTATTGTTTGGTCAAATTTTATTTTTGTCTTCGATATCTGGAAAATAAAATTTTATTATCCAGATCTATGGAATCAATTACTCCAACAAAATGAACATCAGATGTTTTTTTTTGTTCATTTGCATGTAAATTTTACAACAATATTGAGGGCCTAGCGTACAAAGGAGCTAAGTATATAGGGAAACTTTATGTACTTAGCACCTTTGTACACTAGACCATCGATATACTATATTGATATAGTCTCCTACTGAAATGCTATCAGTATTAAAATCAAAGTCAGTCTCAGGTTCTTTAAGAAACTCATCATTTGAAGAAAAAAATGTTTTAGAAAGTGATTCTTCATCACTACTACTTTCATACATTTTTAAATTTTTGGTGCGTTATTTTCCAATTTTTGTTTTTTACTATATTTTTATTAATTGGGTTTGATGAAATTTTTTTTTAACAACTTGTATAAGTTTTTTTTTCAATTTTTACTTTTTTAATTTCTTTTATTTTTTCCTTCTCTGGGGTGTCTATTAAAATTCGTGTTCTCCCTGGTTTTTGTCCTCTTGTACCCTGTTTTCGTGGCTTCGCTTTAGGATAAGGTCTTACAAAGTCCTTGTAAAAATAGAAATTTAAGTACCTATGAGATAATTTGATAAAATATTATATTTAATAAAAATAAGGGAGTTTTGGGTCATGACCCAAATATATCACCTAATTTTGACCCATTGCTCCCTCTTGTACGTCACTGTAAATCTAAAATTATTTTCGCGCCAATAAAAAATATAGGTTATGTTTTACATACGTGTTACTTGGGTAAATACCCACTTATATCATTGAAAAAATAGTTTCATGAAAAGCGTAAGCAATAGATGCAATTTTTACAATTATGAAAATATTTAATTTGTCACTTACCTGGCACAAAAAAATACTTTTAACACAAACAAAGCATACTACTGTAATGGTAATTGGTACTTAAAAGTATGCATACGAGAGCATTTGCGCTCTTCCTAGTTTGTTAAGGAAGATAATATTGATGTTGAACCAAAGCTCCCACGACCCAAACCTCCGCCTCTTTCCCTAAGTTTAAAAAACTTGCCCAACAAAAACCAAGAGTTAATCCTGTTTATTTATTCATTTATTCTATTAGAAAGACACAAACAGATTACAATCCAGGAATAGTATCCCCGTACTAAATGTAACTTCAAGTAATACCGTAAAACGGGGTGTATCGGAACAAAGGGGGTGTATAGGAACGTTCCTGCGTAAAATGTTTGCACATATGTAAGAGAGCCTACATCTAGAATTATATAGTTTTACGAACAAAATCTTTCCAGTTGCGTTCCACCCGTGGAACGGGCAACATGTATACTTTCGGCTAGAATTTGTAAATCGGTAACGTTTATTTTACGCATCAAGTATTTTAATAATAATAATAATAATAATAAGCAGATTTATTCATCCCAAAAAACTACAAAGGCTTACAAAGGGACACCTCTAAATTTGAGAACATAGAAGTACTAAGTATTTACAGATTATATTATGTCATTAATATAACACATATGTAATTAAATTATTTTTATATATCTTAAAATTAAATTAAATTAAATATCACAAATATTTTACTCTATATAAAAATCGACTAGTTTACTCATATTTTTTTTTAAATCTACCCCCCCGTCATTTCCCTGACGTCTACAGGAAGTCTGTTGTATAAGGAAACTCCTTTATACAAAAGAGAGCCCAGACCGAGTTGGGATATGACCTGGGGCAGATTTAAATCTAAATAACTTCGTGTTAAGTGCTCATGAACATCCCTTCTATGGGATAGCTTTAGGCATGAATGCCTGGTTTGGTTTAGGACTTGATTTATAAAAATATTTACTTGATATTCATAAACACTCTTGAGAGATCTTATTTTGTAATTTCTATAGAGATTTTTAGTAGGGTAACGATATTCTAGTGAATATAGGTTTTTTAAAGCTTTGTTTTGTAATGTTTTTATAGGTTTTATACTATTCTTATTGGCATTTGACCATATTATGTTTAAATATTGTAAATGAGTGTGTATTAAGGAGAAATAAACAGATCTTAGATAATTTTTTGGTACTGATTTTAATCTTCTAAGCATTCCAATTGGACCAGCAACTTTTTTGCAGACATGGTTTACATGTTCAGCCCAGTTAAGCTGGTCGTCAATTAGTAAGCCCAAGAATTTTATATTTTTAACAGGTTTCAAACGGATATCCTGAAAGTCGTCATAATTTTCATTTCTTGTATTATTTTTGATAATCATAAATGATGATTTGTCTATATTTAGGGAAAGTTTATGAGCATTCAACCACCGCCTAATTTTAACTAGGTCAGAAGTTATTGCTTGTCTTAACTAGTCCACAGATTTACCATAGTACACGACAGTCGCGTCGTCCGCGTAAAGTTTAATTTTACCCGATAAGTTAAGATTAGTTAATGAGTTTATGTAGATCAGAAATAGTGTTGGGCCTAGGATCGACCCTTGCGGCACCCCACATCTGATGTCCATGCTGGAACTTTTTTTATTTTCTAACTGTATATATTGTTTTATCGTTTTCTTTCATTTAGGTAATCTGTGAACCACTCAAGATCAGTTTCATTGATACCAATAAGTTTCATTTTTAGTAGTATGTCATAATTGACAGTATCAAAGGCTTTACGTTGGTCAAGTGACACAAGTGCACACTTATGACCCTTATCTAAGTTAATTTGCAGTTCCGTAGCTACATCAATTACAGCAGAACTTGTGTCACTTGACCTACGAAAACCAAATTGTGAAGGTGATAAAAAGTTTATAGATTGAAGGTATTCTGTTAAATTATTGTTGACTATTCTTTCCATTATTTTTGCGAAGACACAAATCACCGATATTGGGCGGTAGTTGTTTGCTATGTCCTTTTCTCCTGCTTTGAAGATAGGTTTCACAAGAGTTGTTTGGAAAGAAAAAAAGATGCAATTCATCTCAAAAAAAGCACAGTACTCTGCTCAATAAATTGCATAGCAAAATATCAAACCTTTGACGAAAAAATTACTGAACTAGAAGAAACGATTAAAAATTTAATTACTGATAGTAACCTAAAAGACAACCATATAAACAGGCTTAAACGACAAAGTTTCTGTATAGAAACGGATTTCACTGACATTGAGAACAACTATAAAGATGAAATTAAAACTAAAAATGAAATAATACAATCCCTACAAAAAAAATGTAGTGAGCTAAATGAAAATAATAAAGAAAAAAAGCAATGTACAAATTGCAATAAACTAAAAAAAGAAATAAATAAACTTATAACTGATGCTCTTGTTTTAGAAGACATAAACAAAAAAATGGAACATGAAATAAGTCAACTAAAAGAAAAAACCGAATCCTTGGAGGCCCTTATACTCGATCTCAAAATTGATAATTCACTTTTAATGAATCGTTCTTATTTTCAAAATTATATTCATTCAAATAATAATAATGATAATAATAATAAAAACTTAAATGAAGTATGTAACCAAAAATAAATTTCTTCAGATCAACGCCAAGATAAAACAGCCAAAAATATGAAGAAAATTTTGATAGTCTCTGATGAACTGGGAAAAGGATTAAACAAAAAATTACAAACATATATGCCAGACTTTACAATTTTCTCCATAATTAAACCTAATGCAATGTTGTCATCTGTGATTGAGAACTTGGAATCACATATTAGAGACTATAACCGTAATGATCTTGTATTTATCATGGCTGGAAAAAACGATTTAAACCAAAACAAATATCCCTCATTTAAAAATATCTGTGAAAAAATTAAGGTCTGTAAAAATACTAACGTTATTTTTTCATCAATTCCGTTTACAACTGATCAAAATTTAAACACCAATATTCACAAATACAATTGTAAACTTAAAGAGGTGACCCTTAAATTTTACAAACTGACACCTGGTAGTGTGTTTTTTACGAAATTAATAAACACAATTATATTATAAAGAAAACTTCAATTGCTGTTGATGTTTACGAAGCATATAAAAATATTGATAAACTGAGGGATGTTCGCAAAAATTTATTATTTATTGAAACTAACGGTAATACTTCATATCAACATAATGCCGAATTGGACGTATCCGTATTAAATGAGGAGATTATTCCACAACAAACCTCTCATCAAACCTTTTCTAACTCCACTCTACCGGAAGTAGAAATCCAGTCTACATGCCAGCACATTCCAGCACCCATCATAAATTTAGAGAATGACATTATACAAGTTGAAGACTCTTTTTTAGGCTAAGTAACACTTTAATTCACTTGAATATTCAATGTCTGTCAAACAAAACTTACCTTTTAGAATATCTTACTCAGGAGAAAAATCCTTTCTTTTTGTGCATCAGCGAACATTGGTGCGATAATGACAAACTTAGTGCAATAAACATTGAAAATTATACTCTCATGTCCAAATTTTGTAGAACGGACCATATTCACGGTGGTACAGCTATTTATGTACGTAATGACGTTACAAATCAATGCACTCTAAGCAAGACAGTTGAGTTATCAAGTGAATTAAACTTTGAGTTTTCTTGCATAATTTTTAAAAAACGTATTTGTATTTTAAATGTGTATAGGTCCCCAGATGGTGACGTAAATGTATTTTTTGGTAAACTTTTTAATATTGTAAAAACATCTTTAAACAGTTTTAAACATATTTTAATTTGTGGAGATTTTAATATTGACAAAATTAAGCATAAACAAGAGTTTAATAAACTTAATGATATTATATCATCTTTTAACCTAAAATCACTAGTAGATTCTCCCACACGAGTAACCCCCGAATCTTCGTCAACTATTGATTATGTTATAACAAATCTTAAAAAAGTTTCTGTTCAAAACTACGACCCAGGTCTCTCCGACCATCATGCTCAAGCATTAAATTTTGAGACTAGTATTAGTAAAGTTATAGAGAAGTTGCAGTTTTTTAGTAGGAATGTTAATAACAAAACAATGAATAATTTTAGATCATTATATAAGCCCTTGAAAATCAATTTTAGCCATAATATAAATGATAGTTTTAAGTGTTTTTTTGATAACTTTCTTTATTTTTTTAATTTATCTTGCCCGGTCAGAAAAAAAGAATTAAAAATGGATCACCGGAAAAAAATAATTTTTCCTAATAATCTTATAAATAAATTAAAAAATCTTAACTGGATTAAAAAAAATACATTATGTCCAAATGTAAAAAATAATTATAGCAATTTAAAAAATCTATAAACATACGTATAAAACAAGAAAGACAAAATTATTATAATGGCATTATCAGCAAAGCCAGAAATAAAACTAAAGCTAGTTGGTCCATTATTAAGAAATTAAAAGGTAAAACAAGTCAAAAAAACCTATAACACTAAACTTGAATAATACAAAAGTAAGTGAAAAAACAATCGTTGCTGATGCTTTTGGTCAATACTTGTCAACAGTTATTCCTAACAAATTAACATCGACTTTTGGAAGCGCTATTTCTACTGACTGTACAACACGACTACATCCATTTGAATCGTCAATGTATTTTCCACCTGTAAACAGTAATGAAATAGTAAAAATAATAATAGTTAGGTATAAATTAAAACGAGAGTATATTTTCTCCTAGTTTCTTTTTTATTGAGGACGCGTTTCGGAGTCTAACACGACTCCATCTTCAGCTCCAAAGACTAAAATAAGAAAAACAATAATGTAAAGACTAGTATAACGAGTCTAAAAGTGTAAATAACCTCTAATCTACTTAAAAAAAATCTACTTACAATAGTTAATCAAGATTTGTCACAAATAATATACATGAACATTCGTAAAATACGAATACGAATGTTCATGTATATTATTTGTGACAAATCTTGATTAACTATTGTAAGTAGATTTTTTTTAAAGTAGATTAGAGGTTATTTACACTTTTAGACTCGTTATACTAGTCTTTACATTATTGTTTTTCTTATTTTAGTCTTTGGAGCTGAAGATGGAGTCGTGTTAGACTCCGAAACGCGTCCTCAATAAAAAAGAAACTAGGAGAAAATAGACTCTCGTTTTAATTTATACCTAACTAATATTTTAACTCCTACTTTTGGGTAAATATGGCTTATAAAAATAATAAATAAATTTTCCTTAAAAAAATCTACTGGTTTTGATGAAGTCTCACTTTCCCTTTTAAAACACTGTAAACATGAAATTTCTTCACAACTTGCTAATCTTATTAACATTTCTGTTAATCAAGGTATTTTTCCTGAACTCCTTAAAACGTCAGTGGTAGTTCCTCTATTTAAAAAAGGCAAAGTCACTGAAATTGAAAATTTTAGACCAATAGCCTTACTAAGTGTGTTTTCTAAAATATTTGAAAAAGCCGTGTATAACAGAATAAAAAATTTCTTAGATAAAAATAACTTAATAACCAAATTTCAGCATGGTTTTCGTTCAAATTTTTCAACAGAGACTGCTGCAGTTGAGTTGTGTCAAACAATAAGTGATAAAATTGATAATAATGAGCATGTCATTGGGATACTCTTTGACCTAACTAGAGCTTTTGAAACTTTGGATCCAGACTTTTTATCTAAAAAAATGTTTAAAATGGGGAAAAATAAATAAGTGGATTTTTTCCTTTTTAATAAATAGAAATTTTATGGTTAAAATTAATGATATATTTTCCTCTAAATTTAGTTCAAAAATAGGAACGCCGCAAGGTAGCGTCCTAGGACCATTATTGTTTCTATTATTTATAAATGACCTACCTGAATTCATTGTAGAAGGATTAATATTTATGTATGCGGATGATACGACAATCTTGATATATCACAGAGATTTGCAAGTTCTAAATACACTGATTAAAATGATTTTAAACAGATTTAAAGACTGGTGCGATAAGAACAAATTAATAATAAATCTAGAAAAAACAGTTATACTTAATTTTGGCACAAAGCAAAAAAATATTCAACAGCAGTTATTTAAATTTAATAACACTGAAATCCTAACCTCAGAGAGTACTACGTTTCTAGCAATTGTTATAGATAAAAATTTATCCTGGAATTTACATATAAACTATATAGCGTCAAAATTAAGTAAAACTTTTTATCTTCTGTACTCTTTACAAAAAAATGTAGATAGATCTCAGTTGTTATGTGTTTATTATGCTAATGTTCATTCTGTCCTTTCGTATTGTATTTTAGTTTGGGGTACGTGTAATGAGATTGATAGACTGCTAGTAATAAAAAAGAGAATTATAAGACTGATATTTAATGTAAAACCGCAAGATTCATGTAAAGAATTCTTCAAATGTCATAAAATTTTAACTGTACCGTCAATTTATTTATTCAAACTTTTAACTTTTATTTTTAGTAAAAAAGATACATTAAAGAAAACCAATTTTAATCATGATTATCCCAAAAGAAACAGAGATTTATTACTTTTACCTAAATGTAGACTAGAATTTTATAAAAAATCCACATACTATGCTGGTCAATTTTACCTCAAGAATTAAAAAACTGTGAAAAATTGAGTATTTTTAAAAAGAAACTCAAAGTTTTTCTTATAAACAATTGTTTTTATAGTTTGAAGGATTTTACTGAATTCTGCAAAAAATAATATGTATTATGTATATTGCTAGCGCATCTATATTTATTATACAACTGTTTTTTTGTTTTTTGTATTTTTTTTATATTTTTCAGGCATTGTATACTTGTAGAGAAATGTGCTTTATTTTATTTGACGTGTCTAATCTATTGTAAAATAGCTTATGGACTAATAAAGATTATCTTATCTTATTGAAGGTAGTCTGTTAAATTATTGTTCACTATTCTTTCCATTATTTTTGCGAAGACACAAATCACCGATATTGGGCGGTAGTTGTTTGCTATGTCCTTTTCTCCTGCTTTGAAGATAGGTGTGACCCGAGATATCTTCATTTCCTTTGGAACCTTACCATCACTAAAAGATTGGTTTATTAGTTTGCATAACACATACTTTATTACGTCTTTACACTCCTTTACTATCTTCACGTCTATACCATCATGTCCCGCTGATTTTGATAAGTCAAGATCGCTAATTATAGTCTTTACGTCTTCAGGCTTCACCTTCTTAAAACTCATCTTCTCCCTGCTTTTTGTTTTTTTTTATGTGTATTAGTTATATATTTATTTATTTGCTATCTTAGATATGCCCCGGATTCGATTTTATATATTTTATAGTGATTGTATGGAAGATTTGCAGTAAAATGACGAACATGGGATTATATTGGAGTAAGAAGGGAATTTTATGGTTTTTAATCATTTATAATGTTTTATAAAGTTTTTATACGTACAATTTTTTTTTATATACTAGCGCATGCGCAAATATAATTACAAAAACACGATTTACTCACCGCAGTAATGAGAAGAATCCAGCGCATGCGCACTGATTTTCTTATTTTTGTTTTGACGTATGCCAAAAATTATTTTAAGCTTATATAACATTCTTTTGGGGAATTTTACAAAAATATCTACTTTTTTCTTATGCATAAACTACCAAACTACTACTACCACCAGTACACTAGTTTTTTTGTTAGAATATATAGCAAAATATTGTTAAAATACTCACGAATTTCTGTTTGATTTTTTTAATGGGGGCATTGGTTTAAGTTAACAATGGTTTGGTTTGGTAGTTTGCTGGTTTGGTGTTTTTTTTTTAATGGGAGGCGTTGGTTTACGTTAACAATGGTTTGGTTTGGTAGTTTGCTGGTTTGGTGTTTGGTTTTTAATGGGAGGCGTCGGTTAACGTTAATAATGGTTTGGTTTGGTAGTTTGCTGGTTTGGTGTTTTTTTTTAATGGGAGGCATATTTCAGATACGATATTTCAGAATTTAGAAGGCGATATATTTTGAGAATCAAATAGGATTATATTTAGGCTAAATAATTTAGCTTTAACTAATTAAAAAATAAATGCTTGCCTGGTGTAACAATATTCATAAGAAAAAAGTAGATATTTTTGTAAAATACTGCAAAAGAATGTTACATAACCCTAAAATAATTTTAGGCATACGTCAAAACAGAATCAGTTCGCATGCGCTGGATTCTTCTCATTACTGCGGTGAGTGAATCGTGAAAAAACTGCCTTGGCAACAACTAACATAACCAACAGTAAATAAGAAAAGGACTACGGGGATGGAGTCTAGAACTCCAGAACACTTTGCTGTGACCTGAAGCCCAGAATACCACATTAATATATAGTATAAATACAAATTTATACTGAGCTGACCAAATTTCGAAAGAAAAAGGTCAAAGCAAATTAGAAGAAGAAGAACAACAAAATCTTATTTAGGGATATCCGCAGATTAAAATTATACTAACCTACAACTTCAGCTCATTAGCACTATCCAGTTATTCAAATGTCTGCCTTGGCAACAACTAACATAACCAATAGTAAATAAGAAAAGGACTACGGGGATGGAGTCTAGAACTCCAGAACACTTTGCTGTGACCTGAAGCCCAGAATACCACTTTAATATATAGTATAAATACAAATTTATACTGAGCTGACCAAATTTCGAAAGAAAAAGGTCAAAGCAAATTAGAAGAAGAAGAAGAACAAAATCTTATTTAGGGATATCCGCAAATTAAAATTATACTAACCTACAACTTCAGTTCATTAGCACTATCCAGTTATTCAAATGTTTATCATGCAATGAAAATAGCGGCACTTTTTATAGAGCTAAAAGTGCCCAAAAGTGGCTGTATTGAAAAATTAAGTACGTTTATGATTACATATTATATTAAGATAACTATTCAACAGCTGAATTTTTTTGATACTATTCGAGGTCTGAAATTATTTTTCTCTTGCTGCGAAAATTTTGAGTTTAAGTGGGGCGAATGGGAATATAGGAATAAAAGAAAAAAAGCATTGAAAATAATAAAATTATCGTATAGAGCACTTAGAGAAGAATCAAGCTAAAATAGTATGCAGATTAATTCACAAGACAGTGGACCTTCTGAAAGGCAAACAAAAATTTAGATTTTTTACCGCTGATATGTTCATGATTACTCAAAAACGGTATATGTTGAAAATAAATAAACTAGAGACTTGGAGCTTCAATTTGCTTTTTTTATCATTGCTCTACGACCATTTTTCTCCAAGTTACAGCCTTTTAAAAATCAACTAAAAATTTAGGATGTTTTTTATAGCCTAGTGTATATTCATTTATGTTCAATATGTGACCCTGCACAAAGAAACCCAGTTAGTGTGTCAAATTTAATTTTTTTTCGGATTCCTATGTAAAAAACTTTCTTACATAATAATCCGACAAAAAAAATAAATTCATTAATTTGACACACTAACTGGGTATTCTTCTATTTGTATCACCTGGCATTCATTTTTATTGTATAAATGGGCTTTAATATCAATTAATTAATTAATTCACCGCATAAATCTTTTAAATAAAAATATTCATTCGAAGGTTTGCTCATATTTGAAAGGAAAAAATCCTAAAAAACTAAAGTTGTAGCTATCAAAAGTTCAGTTTCGTTCCTATTCGCCCCGTTTTACGGTACGCTAATTAATATCACAAAAAAAAATTAAAGTAAAATACAATGTCAAATATTGATATTAATTTATAATACTTCATACATAGTAAGATCGATAATTTATTTATGATGCACTATGTTTATTATGTTTATTTTTAACCTCGTACTATTCTACTTAATTAAGCATCCCCTAAGTCCAGGACTTGTGTGGGCTAGTAGTAGAGGAAACCACCGGCTTTAATTGACTTTCGAACCAATATTTCTAGGGAGTACGCCAAATTTCAATTACTAATTAACTGAAAAAGGCAATCGGCGCCAGTGAGGTTTGAACTCACGATTATTAGCTCAGTGTCAATGCTATATCGATGCCTTAGACCGCTGAGCTAATCTCCCATGTGTAGGGTCACTCCATCGGGTGTTGCTTTGTCTAGTTTGTGTGTTAGTGTGTTTTGGTGGTTGGTTGGTTTGGGCGAAAACTACAAGAAACCCAAACGGCTAACCAACAAAACACTAGACAAAGTAACAACTGATCGAGTGACCCTAACTATGTGTCCGTGAGAATGTTTTGCATACCAAAAGTCGATTTTTAGTTTTGTGATTTAGGGAAAGAAAACTATGTCATTATATTCTTTAGACTTTTCTTCGTTATTGTTAACCATTTTTATAAATTTAATTTAATATACATGGTAGTTACATAATATTTTTAGTAACGATACATGAAAATCAAAATAAGCCGCTATTCGTCAGGTTACACAAAAATATTGGTTATGTGGACACATTGTATGTTATAAAGATTGTATTTAATAAACTACTTAAAACATGTTTTTTATGTATAGAAACTAAAAATAAAAAATAAATATCTTTTAAGACGGCATAGGGCTATCAAATATGGCGGCCTAATTTTATCTTGTATGCCACTACTAATATTTGCTGTAAGTTTTTAAAAGTCCAAATGTTATGTTATTGTAAAACAGAAACAGTTT
>OY294049.1:29512418-29581845 GCA_958510825.1 Brachypterus glaber | reverse complement strand
AAGTGTTGAAAACAATGTTAGTTGGACCACTTTAGCTTTTTCACTTTTGGCGAAAATAGCAATTTTTAAAATTTATGTGTAAAATAGATTAAAATTGGCATTAAAATAATTAAAATTATATTATATGGTTAGGTTTAAGTATTATTTTACACCTTCTGTGCCAACTTACCAAAAAAAAAAATAATAAACTTATGTGTGAAAAGAGACTGAGTTTTTTCCTAAAAAGTGTCGCGTAATAATTGAAGGCACCTAAAACTAAATTTTAATGAGATAAGTTTTTTTATATTTTATGCTAACATGCTAACAGTTTTGTTTTAAAGGTAAAAGTGATTAAATTACAAGTCAAAACGCATTTTCTTAATTTTCTCCATATTTACATTTTGTTAGTTAGACTACTTTAGCTCCAGCTTCACCACATAACACTACCCTACAAATGAAAACTTTTTTCATATATATTTAACCAAATGTACTATTTCTAGACCAGTTTTGTCTGCTGATTCCAAATCCGTTATCGAAATTAAAATCTACAGTTACATTTTTACAAAAAATTTTAGATACGACATTTCTTAATATTTTTTTTTTGAAAATTGGTACGAAGTTTAAGAAATTGTTTATTTTTAAGGCTATCTATGATTTACATGCAAATAATTTTTACATTTTTTTTTCTCAAAAAAAGAACAATTTTTGTTTTAATGTCAAATTTTTGAAAAACGGATTTTTTGTATGAATTTAAATTAAAATTTTCATTAATCTTCGCTTTTTATTTTGTTTTTTAGATCTTTACTCTAGACCTCCTGGAAAGGCTACAATTTAAATTTTAAGTACCAATAGTCGGAAATTTTTGCATAAAGACCCGCTTTATTTTATAAAATAGCCCATGTTCTGCATTCGGGGTGGAACTTAAGATTTATATTTTTTTGAGAGAGTAGTGATAGGCCAACTCCACGGTACCAAATTTAACCTCAAAAACAGAAGGAAACCATTTTTAAAATGGTACTAAAAATTGGTTCTTTTATTAAGATTTATTTTACTTACTTTTTATAATATCTTATACTTGCTACTTTTTTACGATTAAAGAGTGTTTTCCTATCTTATTTTTTCATCTGAAACCAAATCTGGTGTCAAAATTGCAAACTATTTTATAGTTTCGGTGCAAAAAGCAGCTACTGGTATTTTCTATGTTTACTCTTTCCTGATTTAATATTTTATGTATTTTAGTAAAATGTACATATATTTTGACAAAAAGTTCTGCCCTGAGTCCAAATGAAGTCCTAAGCTTACTAGATATGAAAAGTATTTGGCGCAAAATCGGGCCAATTTTGTGTTTTGCTGTTTCGTTTTGTATTGGACATAATATTTTTTTTTTCGGAATGTTCTTCTCCTGTAATAATTATCTTAAAATTATTCAGTCTTAACCCCTTCCGCTCCAGCCGCTTTTTCAAGGTACAGGTCCCTACACTAGATTAAAATGTATATGGAAAATCGCGTAAACAAATATCCAACTGTGGATATTGTGGTATATTTTACTATACCTACAAATATCCATACGTGGATACAATGGAGCGGAAGGGCTTAAGGGAGTTTTGTGCAAAAATGGATTAAAGGGTATTTTTATTATTTTTAATAAAAAAACTTATACCTATAACTTATTTTTATGCTAAATTCTATAAAAAAAACTATGGTCTGTTTCATCAAGCAAGATAGTAAATTAAAAATCGCACAGTAAATATTTTTACAACAGGTTTGAATAGTATATGTTTGTGTATAGAATATAGTTATGTTTTATAAAATAGACTACGCAGTATATTCGTATATCCAATATTCGAATCTGTTTTGAAAATATTCACTGTGCGATTTTTAATTTACTATCTTGATTGGAAAAAACAGACCATAGTATTTGTTTTGTTTACTTTTTATATTAAATATCTTATACTTGCTACTTTTTTACGATTAAAAGTTGTTTCCCATCTATTTTTTTCTGAATCCAAATCAGATGTGAATTTTTTTTTTTATAATAATAATATTAAACAAAAAATTTAAAAAAAAATAAAAAAATAAATTAAAAAAAAATGTTTTTTTTTTCGATTTTTTTTTTTCGAAAAAAAAAAATTATTTCGGGTAATTGATTGTCATACCTAGTAGAATTGTGAATTTTGTAAAATCATTTTTTTTTTCGAAAAAAAAAATTAAAAGGTGAATAAATCCTTTAATTAATTTTTAGCAAAAATGACAATTTCGATCATTCGGATCACAATGAAAAAAAAATTGCAGCGGTTTGAACATTTGAGGGTTTTTTTGGGATACTTTGAGATTGAAAAAAAAAACAAAAGATACTTTTTTTACTCGGCTGCGCCTCGTTTGGAAAAAGAAAAGAGCACTCTCGTGCACTAAAAACTAGGTTCGCGTACTCGGTGCGTAATATACTATTTTATCATTGCACTACGACCATTTTTCGCCAAGTTACAGGCTTTAAAATCACCTAAAAATTTAGGATGTTTTTTTATATCCTTTAATTTTTGTGTTAAGGGTATTTAATTTTTATTAAACAAATTATATTTTTGTATGTTAAATTCCAGGTGCTATTACAAAATTCCAGGTAAAAAAACGTGTTTTTTAAGAAAAAATGTTAAATTCCAGGTATTCCAGGTGGGAATCTAAATTCCATGCCTTTTCCAGGTTTTCAAGGTTTTCCAGGATTGGTGGGAACCCTGTAAAAATGGTTCCCTTTTATTTTTGAGTTGAGTGCGCCTATCACTACTCTCTCAAAAAAAATATAAATCTTAAGTTCCACCCCGAATGCAGAAAACGGGCTATTTTATAAAATAAATTAAGCGAGTCTTCATGCAAAAATTTCCAACTTAAAATTTAAATTGTAGTATTTCTAGGAGGTCTAGAGTAAAGAATTTAAAAACAAAATAAAGAGCGAAATGAATGAATATTTTAATTTAAATTCATAAAAAAATCGTTTTTCAAAAATTTGACAATCAAAAAAATTTTTTTTTTTTGTGAAAAACAATTGAAAAATGCTTTCCATGTTTTCCAATTTTCAAAAAATATATACACGGTGTATTTGAAATAGGGTCGGAAATTTTAACAGATGATTCTTCATCATAAAATATGACAAAAAGTTCCTATAAACATATGTCTAAAAATGCGTCATAAGGGAGCTTGAAAGTGGCTAAAAAAATCGGTTTTTATTTAATAACTCAGAAACCCTTTGAGATATATCAACCAGGTGTTGCACGTCAACTAATCCTACCAAGACCCGTTTTTATGTGTTATTTTCATGTACTTATTTGAACCAGGGGTGTGCAAAACGGGGGGGGGCTTATCAGTTTTTTGTCCCAAACTTTTTTCTGTGTAACTTTTTTGCAATTTTATTTTTGAAATATGATTCCCCAGGTCAAAATACATAAAAAAGGTACTCTTGTTGTAATACTGTAGGATTAACCGTTTTCGAGAAAAATTCATTTGAAGGTGAAATTCCACGGTTCGAGGACGAAAAATTAAATACTAAAATATTGAAAACCAAAATTTTAATGATGTAGGGCGAATATACATTAAAAACTAAGAAAAAAACCTCATATACAGGTACTTCCAAAAATGAATCCTAATGGAGCTATGGTCTCCTAAATATGCACCATTTTTAAAGGGCTATGGTAGCTTTAAAAGCGTTTTTTCGACCTACATGTATGGAAACTTTTTTTCTTAGTTTTTGATGTAGAATAACATTGCATCATTAAAATTTTGGTTTTCGACATTTTAGTATTTAATTTTTCGTCCTCGAACCGTTAAATTTCACCTTCAAATGAACTTTTCTCGAAAACGGTTAATCCTACAGTATTACAACAAGAGTACCTTTTTTATGTATTTTGACCTAAGGAATCATATTTCAAAAATAAAATTGCAAAAAAGTTACACAGAAAAAAGTTTGGGACAAAAAACTGATAAGGCCCCCCGGTTTCGGACACCCCTGGTTTAAATAAGTACGTGAAAATGACATACAAAGATGGGCCTTATTAGGATTAATTCACGTGCAAAACCTGGTTAATATATCTCAAAGGGTTCCTGAGTTATTAAATAAAAACCGATTTTTTTAGCCAATTTCAAAGGGGCGTAGCTCCCTTATGACGCATTTTTAGACATATGTTTATAGGAACTTTTTGTCATATTTTATCATGTAGAATCACCTGTTAAAATTTCCGACCCTATTTCAAATACACCCTGTATTAAATAATGTCGGATCTTAAATTTTTTGAAAAAATTGTATTTTTTTTTCCTAAATCGCCCTGTATATCAAAAATGGCACTGTAGATTTTAATTTTAATAACGGATTTGGAATCAGCAGAGGAAACTGGTCTAGAAATGATATATTTTGTTAAATGTATAAAAACCTTGTCGGGTAGTGTAATTAGTAGTTGATCCTGAAATTTTGAAAAAAATAAAATATGGAGTTTTTGAGAAAAATGGCAAAATTTTTCGCCGCCATCTTGAAAAATTAAATACTGTCAAAACTAATTTGATAAAATTCCATAGAAAAAAATATGATTTGTATAATAGGGAAACCCGCAGTTCTCTAGATTAAGTAGTTATTGAGTTATTGTACGTCAATGTCACATTTTTGAGAAATTCAAATTTTTTGAAATTTTTTTTAAAAAATCATATTTTCTAAACGGGGCTTTTTGAAAAAAAGCCCGTTGAGGTTTTCTCTAACATCGATTACATATAAAAAAATAATCAGCCAAATCCGTGACCCAAGCCCTCAGCCCTGCCTGAATCGGCGCGGATATCACCAGTACTATTAGTATTAACAAAATAGGCTTAAATGAACTTAAATCCGATTAAAAAATATAGTAGAAGTAGTTTGGGTACTTGAAACCCTTAACCACAGACGCTAATAAACAAATAGTTGTGATTTTAAATAATAAATTAGGATTAATTATTTATAGTTTAAATACAAAATATAAAACATTATTTGAAATGTATGATTTTTGCCCATTTAAATTTAAATTGCTATGAAAATGGTGTCAAATAAGCTCTATTTAAAAACAAAAACTAGAAGAGAAAGAAAGAGAAAACCTTTGTTTATGCATAGTTATAGCTTGTTGAGTGTATATTGACTGACATAAATTTTATTCCGATAGCAAAACGCAAAAAAAGGACTGATCTGTTTTAGCTGGGAGCAAGGTGTATTTGAAATAGGGTCAATAATTAAGGAGTGATTCTACATTATAAAATATGACAAAAAGTCCCTATAAACATATGTCCAAATATACATCGTAGCTCCCTAAGCCCCTTTGAAAGTGGCTAAAAAATTCGGTGTCAGGGGTAAAACTTTTTTTTTTTGAGGAGGTGAGGAGTTTTTTTTAGTCGTCAAAATTTCTGTTAGCGATAGTAAAGCTTTTTTAGAGGAAGTGCACTTTCTCTAAAAAACCTCCTCTGTGAGGACTTTTTTTAGCTATTAAAATTTCCGCTAGGGGTAAAGCTTTTTTTTTAAACGGTTCCACTCGGTTTTAACCGGTCATTTCTTCCGAGTTTAAACTGAAAACCGAGGTAATTTCCGAAACCGGTTAACCGAAAACCGGTTATTGATTTTCCATCCCCAATTTTAATAAAGGGTGTTGCCACCCGTAAAAAAATATTTTACATTTTCAAACTCCCACGTACATGGGCGCCTAAATTCTATTTATACTCAGTACCCAACGTGGTACCAAAATGCGGTCATGTGCCGAACGCTGTTTAAGAGATTAAAAATTATGTAATATATCGTAATACAGTGAAATAATATGCGAAATACTCACCATTTACAACTGTCTACGACAGAGAAAGTGGATTTTAAAGGTAAATTGTCTGGCTATTTTAATATTAGATAAGCTATACTAAGGATCGGCTAACTTTTTGGTAAGCAGGGTCAACTTTACGAAAAAAAAAAAAGAAAAAAAATAGGATTACCAAGGGAAAATTACTTTATTGCTGGACTCGTAAACCATATTTGTCCAGCAAAGACGACTATTTTAATCTATTCTAAAATTAATGTTATCATAATGTGATAAAATTCAGTTGTTTTACTTGTTTTACATTTTGGGATTTTGTTTATTTTGTTAAAGGCAACATAACAAACATGAATAATAACCATACCCCGGTATTTGGAAGATATAACACAGTGACCCTCAAACGAAAATAACCAGAAATTTACCGTTCCATTAACGAATTATAATAAATCGCATTGACTAAAAAGAGCCAAAAATGAAAAACATATTTCAAGAATTTTTTTTATGACGAAAAACGTGATTTTTTTTGTCGTAGAACTAGAGCATTTTGGGAAAATACACCATTTTTTACAAAATTAGAAAATTGGTTTTTGAGGCTGCTGAAATTGAATTTGATAATAGAATTTTTCTAATTCCACCCCCACGGGGGTGAAGTGGTAAATATTTTTAAATATTTTCAATATTTTCGTCAAAAATGGTATAAAAGGTTTTTTGGGGATGACACAACTAAATCTAATAATCAATTTTTTCTAACCACTCCCTGAGGGTTGGGGGTTGTTTTTGTGAAAAATGGTATATTGGGGGTTTTGAGGTTGCTGAAAGTGAATTTAATAATAAAAAAAATTCTAACTCCACCCCTGAGGCACGGGGGTAGTTTTCTTAAAAATTGATATATTGGGGTTTTTGAGGTGGCTTAATCTTATTTTTTTTTTAAATCCAATCCTGAGGAATTGGAATATTGGGGATTTTGAGGTTGATGAAAGTGAATTTAATAATAACAAAATTCTAACTCCACCCCCTGAGGCCGGGGGGAAGTTTTCGTAAAAATTGGTATATTGGGGTTTTTAAGGTGGCTGAAAATAAATCTGATAATAAAAAAATCTATCACCACCCCCTGAGGGACGGGGGTATTTTTCATGAAAATTGCTTTATATTGGGGTTTTCGAGGTTGCTAAAAGTAAATATGATAATAAAATATGCATTTTAGGTGGGGAGGTGAAAAATTGAAAAGCTTTTTTACTGGGCAGTGTTTTGATTTTTAAAATCGGTTAATAAAACAGTTGTCGTCACAAACATAGAAATAGGTCAGAAAAAAACTATTTAATTTTTTTATATTTTGACAGTCTAACAGTACATTTTGAAAAAAAACGTTATAAAAGAAAATTATTTGTCATTTTACAGACTCCAATTTTCTTTTTAAAGTTTTTAAATCGGCTAATAAATAAAAAAGTTATGCCTCTGAAAATATAAAAAATACACTGCCCAGTAAAAAAGCTTTTCCATTTTTCAACTCCGCGCGTGAAATGGATTTTTTTCGTATCAGATTTACTTTAAGCAACCTCAAAAACCCCAATATAGCAATTTTCACGAAAACTACCCCCCGTGGCTCAGGGGTGTAGTAAATTTTTTTTTATTATCATTTCACTTTCGGCAACTTCAAAAACATAATATAAGGGGGTGGATTTAGAAAAACAAATATTTTAGGATTCAGTTTTAGCCACCTTAAAAACCCCAATATATCAATTTTCAAGAAAACTACCCCCTGCCTCTCAGGGGGTGGAAATAGATTTGTCTCTTAACCTGAGTTTTGTATCTTGTTAAAGTTACCAAAAAATCCAAGTTAAAATCATTTGCAATTTTACATAATCTATTAATCGGTGCGTTCGTTATGTAATTTGTCCTACACAAATTCACATAAAAAGTATGAGCTCTACTACTACCTCTAGATATTTTATTCGGAACCAAAAAGTTTAAAAGAAATAACGCATCTGGGCAATCAACATGTCCGTTAACCAACTTATATAAAAAATCTAAGTAAGTTCTTCTTTTTTTAAGAGACGTAATTTAAAAATATATTCGAGAAGCGTCGGTACCCAAACTAGGCAACCCAATTTAAAAATCTCAAAAAAAAATTCTGTACTTTTTCAATTCTAAATTTTTGATTTTTATAATATGGAGACCAGATTACTGACGAAAATTCAAGATATGATCTTACTAAAGAATAATATAATGTTTTTATACAACTCAAATTAGAAAATGCCCAAAGGTTTCTTTTTAGAAATCCTAATAACTTTAGTGACTTATTCACTTGTAGTTCAACATGCTTATCAAAGTTCATCACATTATCATATGTAACACCTAAATCTTTAAATTGCGAAACGTTTTCAAGAATAACTTCTTTAATATTATACGAAAAAAATATTGGGGAATGACCACGGGAAAATTGAATAGATTTACACTTATCAGTGTTAAGAGTCATTCCATTTGCAATGCACCATGCATGCAGTCTATCAAGGGCCTCTTGAAGCTTCAGACAGTCCAGTAAATTCCTAGATAAAATAAAGCTTAAATAATCAGTGAATAAAAGGAAAAATAATAATCCTAAAAATGATTTAATATCATTTATAAAACAATTAAACAAGGTTGTAGATAGATGCCCTCCCTGGGGCACTCCAGAAGTTACTGGAAAGGTATAAGACAGAGCATTATGAACTTTAACAACTTGAAATCTTCTCCGTAGATAATCGGAAAGCAACTCGTGCATCTTACCATTTAAACCCAAGGAGAACATCTTATCCAAAAGTAAATTATGTGGAACAGTATCAAAAGCCTCCAAGAAGTCTGTGT
Organism: Brachypterus glaber; assembly: GCA_958510825.1. Classification (NCBI taxonomy): domain Eukaryota; kingdom Metazoa; phylum Arthropoda; class Insecta; order Coleoptera; family Kateretidae; genus Brachypterus; species Brachypterus glaber. Next base: position 29,573,227 of record OY294049.1, on the reverse strand, counting down.
AGACCACATACAGCTGCAACCCTTGATCAACCAACATCCATATGAAAACACAATAAATTAGTGACAGTAGACCTTCCTTTACGGAAACCATGCTGTTCATTAATTAAAATACTTTTGAAAGTTATACTCAAAACGTTTGCTTACTAACTTTTCAAAGATTTTAGAAACTGGTCTATATTTTTTAATATTATTCCTATCACCACTTTTAAATACAGGTGTTACATAAAAACTTTTCCAGATTTCAGAAAATTTTCCTTCTTCTAAAGACTGATTATAAAGAATAAACAATGCCTTTAATTTATTATCAGATTTATTTTCAGCAACCTTAAAAACCCCATATAACAATTTTCACGAAAACTACTCAGGATGTGGTCCCTACTACATCTTAGTAGGGACCACCTCAGAAAGGTTATAGGGCTAATAACTGGTCACTGCCACCTGATATGCACATGCATACCATCCGTGTGTTTAGGGACGAGCCAATATGCAGGTTGTGTAATGAGGAGGAGGAAACAGCCTCTCATGTTCCTCTTGACTGTATGGCTCTACATCGGTGGAGACGCCGGTAACCTGAGAATGGTAACCCAGAAGCCATGTTCTCCAACGCAAATCTAGTAAACAGCCTAGTAAGCCTGATAAAGAAAACGAAGATGTTTGACTAGAAAGAGACCCAAGAACAAAATAGGCTCGCAGAGGCCGCAGTGTTAGAGGTACGAACCCTCATCTTGTCTCTCTTCCTCAATCAATCAATCAATCAATAAAAATAAATTATTATTAAATTTACTTTCCACCCCCGTGGGGGTAGAGTTAGAAAAAAATTATTATCAGATTCAATTTCAGCAACCTCAAAAACCCCTATAAGGCAATTTTATAATTTTGAAAAATGGTGTATTTTCCCAAAATGCTCTAGTTCTACGCAAAAAAAAAACGTTTTTCGTCATAAAGAAAAATCTCGACGGAAGTTTTTCATTTTTGGCTCTTTTTATTAGCATTGGAACTGTAAATTTTGGTTATTTTCGCTTGAGGATCACTGTGTTATAGCTTTCAAATGCCCGGGGTATGATAATAACACAGCCACACAAAAAAATAAAGGTCCGGAATTTTTTAGGATACCATTGCGCAGTGGTCCCAGAGAAAAAAAATAGGGACGAAATTCTTTTTTTTTTGTATATGGCCATATTTTGATAACGAAAAAAAAAAATAGTGAAAAATCTGAAAAAAATTTTTTGACATTAGGGTGGTTCAAACTTTTTGAAAACCGGCTGGTTTAGCTGAAATTTGGTATAAAGGCTTCTTTTAGTAATATTAATGCAATACTCAAAAACTCAACATTCAAAATGACGGAATAAATAAGGCCGATTTATTTTTTAAATTTTGCCAGAATTAAAGAAAATATGGCACAAACAAAAAAAAAGACAGATCGCGCCCATTCTATTAGGGAACGTTCAAGTATTACGTAATGGAAATTTGATCATTTTGGACCCCCCCCCACAGTAGTCATTAGCGGTCAAAATTCAATATCTTCTACAACTGTGAATCGTTTTAAATGAAATTTGGGTAATTTCTTTAGTTTTATAAAAGACGTATTTTGGTATAGTATAACCCATTCAGGACTTCAGGTTGTCCCGGAAGTGGTAAGAATTTTAGTCAATTTTAAGGTTATATTGTTTTATTGGGTAAAATTTCTTAAAAATAATCAAATATAATATGTTGCACCAAAAAAAAAATTAATATAGGCATTAATAAAAAATTTTACATTTTTTTTTCTTTTTGACAAATTTGGTCCTTTTAATTTTTTCTGACTTTAAATTGCCTTTAAAAAATATTTAACTAAATTATTGATGATAAATTTATATGAGTATTAAAGAATGATGTTTAAAGAATCATTTAAAAAAGGAATTGTTAAAAAATATGTTTTTCCTTTTTAGCTATTCGGATCAAAGGAATTCACGAAAAATAACCAAAAATTTCACTTGGGTGCAAATTTTCATATCGTCCGGCGAAACCGGACATTGTGAAATTAATAAATAACTTAGCCTATAGTTTTCCAAAGCTCCCCTAAAAATCCCAGTCTGCGATCTTTTACGGTTTAAAAGTTATGAGCATAAATGTGACATATTGCACAATCAGTAATGTTAAAATTTTATAAAATAAATCGGCCATATTTATTCCGCCATTTTGAATTTTGAGTTTTCGAGTATTGGTTCGCATTAACATTACCAAAAGAAACTTCTATACCAAATTTTAGCAAAATCGGATATTTTTCAACAAATTTGAACCACTCTAATGTCGCAAATAATTTTTTTCAGATTTTTCACTATTTTTTCGTATTCAGCTGTGCAAAATATGGCCCTATGCAAGGCCCGACATAATGGGGCTATTGGGGGGGGGAGGCGGTTTGACACCCCCCCAAAGTTTTTCCAGTCGGAAAATCTTTGAAAGTCATTCGGCAAATTTTTGTGGTGAGGACCTTTTTTTTTCTAGTCATCAAAATTTCTGTTAGGGGTATTAATTGTAGGGGCGCCAAGTTTGGTAAAAACCGTCAGGAACAAAGCTTTTTTCTGGAGGGTAAAATTGTAATTTTTTTTGGGGCGCCAATTTCTTAATTGTAGGGACGACAAGTTTAGTAGAAACCGTCAAGGACAAGAGGCGCCAAGTTTGGTAGAAACCTTCAGGGACAAGGTTTTTTCTGGAGGGTAAATTTATAATATTTTTTGGGGCGCCAATTTCTTAATTGTGGAGGTGACTTTCAAAACGCAGTTTTTGACATTTTTTGAAAAATTGAGATAATTATGATGTTTACACTGTTAATGCATATTCGATCTATTGATCCAAGAAAAAAATTAAAAAATTTGTTATTTCATATTAAAAATTTAGTTAGAAAACCACGTGGAAAAACAAAACGCAGTTTTTGAACCAAAGCTTGACTTTCAAAACGCAGTTTTTAATTATACTACAGTCAATATAGGTTTCAACTGCGACAAAATTCCTCAGTCAAAAAAAAAGTATGTATTCCTATAGATTTTGGGATGGGAAATTCAATAAAAGTCTATCGATTTTCGAGTTTCGGAAGACCCTTAAACGGCCCTTAAAACACCCTATAACTTTTGATTGCAACCTACTAGAAACAAAAACTGCACAGAAAATGAAAGATCACAAAAAATGCAATAAAATTGCTTAATATTTTTTCCCTTAATTTCTATTGGTTGGAAGATATAACGCATTTAAAGTCGTAACTCACTCGTTGTTAAAACATTTTAGGACTGGCTGCCATTTGAACACCCTTTTATATATCGGCTTAATATCTTTCAAAATATCTTAAATATATCTAAGGATGATTTATGCAAAATTTCAGTCTAATCTGATTGGAGTTTACGAAACCCCTATACGCCCCCTCTTATTTATATACGCCCCAGTTTTTAAGGGACTAAGCTCACCAAAACGTTTAAAATTTGTAGTATTATGGTTTTTGGGTGAAGAAACACTATGGAATAAAGTCTACCACTCTAAGGCACAGTTTATCAGTGTACAGTTAAAACTTTATCTAAAAGATAATGTTTTAGTTAAAAGCAAATTCTGGATTTTGGTTGGAGTTGCTATGGTTATTACATGTCAGCTAAATTTAGCTGCACTTTGATAAACCCAGCCTAAGAGGCACACAGGAAAATATTGGCCCCTAAAAGTCCCCTAAAACACGTTTTTTTCCACATATCTTTTTTGTAGTTAGTTGGACAAAAATAAAATTACATTAAATTATAGAGCGTTAAAAAAGTTCCAATCATATTTTTCTCAATTTGCCCCCCTTGCCGCACCCCAATGTTCACCAAAAACAATCCCGAGCGAGAACTTTTGGTAACATACCTGTATGCCGAATTTCAAGTCTCTAGCTTAAAGCGTTCTTAAGTAATCGTGCCCACAAGATTTCCCAGACAGACCGATCGACCGACCGAACGACCGAAATTTTTTTTTCTTTGCTTGAAATGAATTTAAATCGGCATAAAACGCAAAAATACGCAATTTTTTTTTTTTTAAAGTCCAAACGAATACAAGGCTTTCCGAAATTTTAAAAAATTTTAAAATGGGAAAGCAAAATAGCCTCATACATTGAGAATGTATGTACAATTTACAATATGGGTCTATTTATAAGTTACGTAACACTCTGGAGGGAGACCCCTCTCCCCTAGTGTCATGTTGTGTGTTGAGTTAAATGAAAAAAGCGTTACACAGAGAGGTGCAAAACAGAAAAAAAAGTTTTACATAATATATGGACAGCCCCTTTATACTATTTGTATCTATACTTAACTAAAAAATATTTAAAAAATCAATAACACAAGAGATTCTATTAATAATATTCATATTCATTTAAATGCTGGTCTATCAAAACGCAGTTTTTATGCGTTGACTTTCAAAACGCAGTTTTTGATTTTTTTAATATGCAATTTTTTTAATAATTAGTGAAACTGATTTAATTCGCCAATGTAATTAAACTATTCTCTCTAAAATAGATAATACCTGATGTTCATTGGTACTATAAAAGCTGTTATAGTTCCTAAATTAATACTTGGTTGATATCTCGAAATGTGTTATTTGTCAAAAACTGCGTTTTGAAAGTCACCTCCTCAATTGTAGGGGCGCCAAGTTTAGTAGAAACCGTCAAGGACAAAGATTTTTGTCTGGAGGGTATTTTTTTTGGGGCGCCAGTTTCTTAATTGTAGGGGCGGCAAGTTTGGTAGAACTGTCAGGGATAAAGCTTTTTTTTCTGGAAGGTATTTTTTGGGGCGCCAATTTTTTAATTGATTGTAGAATTGTAGGGGCGCCAAGTTTGGTCGAAACTGTTAGAGACAAAGATTTTTTCTGGAAGGTATTTTTTGGGGCGCCAATTTTTTAATTTTAATTGTAGGGGCGCCAAGTTTGGTAGAAACCGTTAGGAACAAACCTTTTTTTTTCTGGAGGGTATTTTTTGGGGTGCTAATTTTTAAACTGTAGGGACGCCAAGTTTGGTAGAAACCGTCAGGGACAAAGCTTTTTTTTCTTGCGGGTATTTTTTTGTTTGTGGACGCCATTTTTTTTTTCTGTGGGGGCGCCAAGTTATGGTTGCAAAAAAAAAACTGAATTTTGTCACTTTTTTTTTTCTCTGGGACCACTGTGCATTACATTCTTATGTACTTTGAGGCGCTGAATCCGAATTTGAGGTAAAAAAGCACCTTATCCGATTAGTTTTGGAGATATCCTCGAAAAACGTTCCTTTTATATATTCTAATAATCGGATAAGGGAACGTTGAAGTAATACGTAACGCAAATTGTACCAAAATTCATAACCCTGGTTCCCGCGTCATTAAAGGCTGTAGAAATTTTAGAAGTACCAAAAAAAATTAAATCTCTACAACCAATTTGCGTTACATAACACTTACGTAACACTTGAACATCAAATTTGGAATCATCGCCTCAAAATAGCACGTAAAGGTGCTATTTTGATATCAAATTCGGAATCAGCGCCTCAAAATAAATTGAAATATAACCTTTGTTTTCTGTGGTCAAAGAAACAAAAAAAATGCCAAGAATTTTTTCGGAGACCATTGTATTTCTATGTGTTTTGATTCCGAATTTGAGGTTTGCACCCTATTTGATTAGTTTTGGAGATAACCTAAAAATACGTTATTTATATACTCGAAAATAAGGACTAACCGGATGAGGTGCTATTTTGATTTCAAATTCGGATTTAGCGCCTCAAAATACATAGAAATACACTGGTCTCCTAAGAAATTCTGGACCTTTTTTTTCTTTTTGTGTGGCTGGGTAATTTGCTGTATATCAAAACTAATATATTATATTACCCAATTATTTCTGATAATCGTTTATAATCAAATAAAATATATAAAGTTTGTGACATGCAGACCGAAACATGTTCTTTTTTTTTCAAACTTATGGCTTACGGCCTCACATTCGCAACTCACGCATTCGCCTAAAAAATTGTTATTCGGTTCTTTGTAAGAAAAAAACACTTAATTATGTATTGTGTCAAATAACACCTGCACACAAAAAAAAAGTTTAATTAGGTACTATTACTACTAATTACTAAGCAGACTATATTTTTCTTACGTATTTTTGGGCGTTGACAACGAATTTGACAATGAAAAAGATCGCTAGTCCCCAAAGTATCTTGCTCCCTTCTTATGTAAAAGTGGTTTCAGTCAGATTTGGCTGAATGGATATATATATAATTCTCGGCATTCTGATCAAAAGGGCACTCCCAAAAATCAATAGTTTATGTGCTAGAGCACTGAAAATCTTGAAAATCGCTGTGCACGGTCTTTTAAAATTGCCGTTTCGGTCCGATTTGCCTGAATTTTGCATATATAGTTCTGGACTTTTTGATCAGATCTTCAGGCACAACTCCTAAAATTTAATAGTTTACGTGCTAGAGAACTTGAAAGATCTCGAGATAGTTTGACCAGTATTCTTTTTTTAATTTTTTAGAAAAACTTATGGGCTCAGCGGGCTTTTTCACTGCCAAATTCGTTTTTAGCGGGGCCTGTTTAATTTATCTAGGTAAATATGTGCCCCTTAAAAATATTAAATATATACCTAAAAATTATATATTAAATTTAAAGTTAACTTTTAACAATTGTTAAAAAAAAAATACAAAATAATATCACTATTTTAAAATTTTTGACCTTCTTGTTCGTAGAATAATATGTAGGCTTCCCCTGTAATGATCGATCTTGGTGAAATTGATGATACTATAGAGTCGTATTCGTGCCACGTATGGCTATAGGGATGTTTACAATAGGCGGTGTAGTGTCCGCTATATGTGGTACCACTGTGACTTGAAATGGCGTATAAGTTGTATCTGGAGGGTGCAACGGACTCTGCAGCATAATTGCTCATATCTAATTCTTCTAGAGGGAAGTCTACAGTGACGCTGAGCTTTCTCTGAAACTGTGACATCGGCGAGAAGCGTTTAAGGTGGATTACTAAGATTATCGGAAATTTTTGAATTGTAAAGAATTTTGTGCATTTTCGGCGCTTTTTGCATTTTGAACATGTAGGTCTTTCATCACAGTCTAACGATTCTTCCCGTGTGAAGGATTCCAAACATTCTGATAAACTTAATTGACCGGTGTGTTGTGGAAGAGAGAGAGAAAGGTCCCAGAATGGTTTAAATGTGACGGAACAATGGCTGCAATGGGTGCATTTGAGGGTGGATTTCAGTTGTCCGACGAAGAGGTCCAAAATGTAAGAGTCGTCCATCCGGAGGTATCTGGACAATGATTCTGCAGATTTTTCGTTATCATTTAATTGTTAATTTATTTTGGTCAAAATAGGTTTAGGTTTTTCCGTGATCCTGTTAACGTCCTCGTGAAGTCCCTCTAAAAGGTACCGCAGAAATTCTTGAGAGTCCTGTTGTATGTAGCCTATAAAACGGGGGGCGAAACGCTGGATTTGGCTCTTGAGAGAAACCGTGTTTACTACCCGTTCAGACGAATCTTCTGACCATAAATCCTTTATCACATTGGCAAATGTCTTAATTAAAGCTCCGTGTATATTAGATATATTGATGTTGATGTCCTGCATATAGCTGTCCTTCTTCAAGTATTCCATCAAAGGTTTCGTGTTCGAAAGGCATGTAATGTTATTAACGTGTTCCAAATTTCAAGGTAATATCTAAGCCGTTTAAAACTTAAAGGGGGACTTTTGACACGCACTGTATAATGATTCGCATTCCATGGTATATTTCTCTTTTTTTACCGATTTTTTTTTTCAGAATTTGTATCTAAAAATTATAGAACTTTTTCTTGTATTTACTACAATTCTTTAAAAAGTTGCGCCTCTATACCTTTTTTTATTTTTAAATGGATGTTTTACATAAAAAATAAAGTTCTTCCTCTTGTAGATCTAAAATTTTTAATTTCATGTCGATCGGATAAAAATAATTTTAAGTAAACTTTTTTTTATCTACGGATATTTTTGACGATTTGGAAATTTAATAAACAGCGTACATTTTCCAAGCACTGCGTGCTGTGTTTGAGTTTCATAATAGTATAATATATTAAAGTACTATGGTCTGTTTCATCAAGCAAGAGAGTAAATTAAAAATCGCACAGTAAATATTTTTACAACAGGTTTGAATAGTATATGTTTGTGTATAGAATATAGTTATGTTTTATAAAATAAACTAAGCAGTACATTCGCACATCCAATATTCTTCTTCTTCTTCTTCCTTTATTTAGGCCTTTTCTCAGTGAGATAATTAGCCAGATCCCTCTTATCTTAGTTACTCAATTCACCAAGAGTGGTTCTTGTCTGGCTTTTTACCATGCCCACTCCTGTTTTAATTATATAAAATTTCCAGTCTTCTGTAAGACCTTTTCTTTTTCTTTTCCTTCTTTCCTTTTCGTGTTAGCTGTTGCCAAGGCAGTTTTTTCTAATTTGTAATTATATTTGCGCATGCGCTAGTATATAAAAAATTTTGTAGGTACGTATAAAAACTTCTTCACGTGTTAGTTGCTTCCAAATCAAAATTTATCAGCATTATAAATGATTAAAAAACATAAAATTCCCTTCTTACTCCAATATAATCACATGTTCGTCATTTTACTGTACATCTTCCATACAATCACTATAAAATATATAAAATCGATTCTGATCCAATATTCTAATTTGTTTTGAAAATATTCACTGTGCAATTTTTAATTTACTCTCTTGCTTGATGAAACAGACTATAATTTCATAACACCCGTTTTTAGCGCACGAGTAAAAGTTTAGAAGACGAGCCGCTTGCGGCGAGTTTTCTAAAGTACTAGTGCGCTAAAAACGTGTTATGAAACGAGTTCTTTATAGAATTTTTTCTATTTTGCTCTAAAATTTAAAAAAAATACATTTAAATTGACGACCGATTTAGGGATTTTTCTTTTGGGTTGGCATTACAATTTTCGAAATGTTTGAAATTTAAAGGACAAACGATATTTTGATATCTTTTATACTCAGCTCTTCTCTTTTTCACTGCAAGTAACCAGTAACCAATTTTAACACGTAAAAATTAACTTAAAACACAAGTTCGGAAAAAACTAAACTTTAAAGCGATGTTGAAATTTACACGGAAGACATTGACATTTCTCGGCAGGATTCTGTTGCCAACCCAAAAGAAAAAAAATAGTTCTAAACTCTTATGGGCCTATAAGAATACGCAAAATGCGTGTGATTATGACCTTATAATAGTCACAAAATAGAAAAAAAAACATTTTTATTTATGTACATAGTACTTTTCTAATTTATAAGTAAACAAAATATTTGTTAGACATACATAACAAAGTATCAAAATACATAATATTTTCTAGTCTGATATTCAAAATTTAAATAATAACAAAAATGAAAAAACAATAAATAATTAAATTCTAGCGTTACTAAATAAAATTGTTTATTTTTTGCAAAACAAAAATATAGTTTTAGTAAATTATGTGCAAAGATTTACAATACCATAACACAGCACTATGGGCCAGAATACCTGCGTTTTTGTAAAAAGTCGACAAAATTTACTTTTGAATTTCCAAAAAGTAAATAGGGCAACCGAATAAGAAATAGTTGGCCAATTATTGTCAAAATTGTATTACATTATATTAAAGCGTTTGTTTACTACAAAGGTTTAAACTAGAAAAAACTATATAATTTTTTCAATGCTTTTATTGTTAAAATAAATACTATACTTTTGAATAAGCAATCATTTAAGTTCTGTTTTAAATTAAAATGATTAAAAAAGGTATAAACTAATTAAATATCATATTTAATAAATAATTTTTTTTAATTCTTACGATCTGTGTACTCTTAAATTAGCAGAGACATAATATTTTAAGGAAAGTTTTCACTTCCAATGTAAAATAACTTTGAATAACGCAACCGATTTTTAAATACATACCATACCATACGTCATTTGGTAGCCTACAGTAAGTACTTTATTGCCTATATGCGCATTTTTGCACGTTTTGCTTTCCCATTTTGAAAATCTTCAAAATGTTTGGGAAAGCCTTGTATTTGTGCGAAAATGTTCAATTTTTTTTGCGTATTTTTGCGTTTTATCTTATTTTATGTCGATATAAATGAATTTCTAGCAAAAAAATTGTTGGTCTGTCGGTCTAAAGGTCGGTCGGTCTATCCGGGAAATCTTGTGGACACGATAACTAAAGAACGCTTTAAGGTAGAGACTTGAAATTTGGCATACACGTATATCACCAAAAGTTCTAGATCGGGATTGTTTTTGGTAAAGATTGGGGTGGGGCAGGGGGCCAAATGGGGAAAATACAATATTTTTTCAGAAAAAATTGAAAATTGACATAAAGGGGTTTTTAAGGTTGTTAAAATTGAATATAATAATAAATTTTTTGTAACTTTACCCCCGCGGGGGTGAGAGGTTAAATATTTTTAAATGTTTTTAATATTTTCGTCAAAATTGGTATATAGGGGTTTTTGGGGTCGAGGAAACTAAATCTAATAATAAAAACTCCATCACCGGGGGTGAAGGGTGAATATTTTTAAATTAACTTTAACAGATTTGGCCGCCATATTGGATCCGCTATTTTGAATTTAAAAGTTTTACAAACAGATTCGGTTTCAGCAACCTCGAAAACCCCTGAATACCAATTTTCATCAGAATCCAATAAATTTTAACAGATTTGGCCGCCATACTGGATCCGCCATTTCAAATTTTGAATTTTTGCAAACAGATTTGGTTTCGGCATCCTCGAAAACCTAACTAATTTTTACGAATTTACGGCCAAAAGCCGAGTTTTGACTAAAACCTCTGTAGATGCTAAAGTTTTTCTCAATGTTCCACTCTTTCCCCTAGGCTAGGGAAATTCTAAGGCAATGTAGGAAAATTCTGATGCTAGATTTTAACTCAGCTACTCAAAACACGGAAAGATTCCAGCTTTTCCGTGCAAAAATAAAACCTCCGTGAAACCTCAAGTTTTGCTTGGTTATAAACTTTTTTCCCTAGACTAGGGGAATTCTGAGGTACTGTAGAAAAATTCTAATGCCGGATTCGAACTTAGCGATTTGAAATACGTAGAAACCGCATTAATTCATTAACGTTACCGTGGATAAATATTACTTTAACGGAGCCTGAAATTTCCAATATTTGGCACTTTTTCCCTAGGCTAGGGGAAAATTGTGGGGTTTAGGAGAAATTCTGAGGCCGGATTCGGATTCAGCGGCTCCAAATCCACAAGGGTAGCCTAGTCACATGTAAAGTACATTCCACTTTTTTTTTGTGGGCCTGTGTAATTCGTTGTTTTCAGCCCTAAAACATCTTTTTTTTGTGCAGATTTTAAAAATATTTTGTTTTTTTTAGGTATCTTTAACGGTTTTCGAGAAAATTTCAAAAAACTTTTTTTAATGCCTATTTCTCAGTTATTACCAAAGCTTTAAATTTTTTAGTAGCTCAATTTGTTCGTTTTTTAATACTAATTAATTCTGTCAAAACGGATTTAACTTTTTTAAATTTAATCCCGAAATATAAGTGAAAAGCCCGACCCTTGTTTATAAAGTTCGAAAAACACGCTTTTTTGGTGATTTTTAACAAAGCAATTAGAAATAAAACTTTTATTTTAACATTTAACATAACGTTATGTTATAATCAGGAAAACTAGATAATAAACAATTTTATGAAAATAAAAAAATAATCCTAGGCGACCTTGTTTTTAAGATATTCCAGTTTTCTGTTTTCCTTTTTTTAACAGAAATTACTACAATTTATTTTAATATAATTATAATTATTATACTTACAATTATAATTATAATTATATCAAAATTAATTTTAGTAATGTCTGTTAAAAAAGTAAAATATAAAAATGTAATATATTAAAAACAGGATGAAGGCGCATGCATTATTATCCCTATAAACAAATGTCACATTGAAACACATAGAGACGATTCCAATGCGTATTAAAAAGTAATTTTACTCTCCCCAAGGAAAGTCTTGCGTTAGTACAAAAATGTCGAAAAACATTTATTGCTTTTTTACATTTCTGGACGTTTTATATTAAAAAAAAATTGATTTCCGTAAAAAAAAAGTCTTTCGTTCGGTCGGTCTGTCGGTCTGCATGTCCAGGAAATTTGTGACCACGAGAACTCAAGAACGCTTCGGGCTAAAGACTTCAAATCTGGACCACAGGTTGATTGTCCAAAGTTCTAGGCTGGGATTGTTTTTCGTAAAAATCGAGTTGGGGTAAAATAGGGTAAAAACAATTTTTTTCAAAAACATATTTTTTTTTAATTTATATTTCGTTTTACGAAAAAAGAAACTTTTTTTGAAAAAAAAAAATGTTTTTTGAAAAAAATTAAAAAATTATTTTTGATTTTTTTTTTGTTTTTGATTTTAATAAACCTATGCATATAGGAGAAAGTATTATTTTGTTGGCAGCAGTATTACGTTTTTGGAATCGTCTGAATGAGTTTTAATACGTTTCAATACGACATTTTTTATAGCGATAGTATAATTAAAATAAATTGTAGTAATTTCTGTTAAGTATCTACTATATTTCTTTAATTAAATACATGTTAAAGTAAACTTAATATAACCTAAACTAAACTAAATAAACATAAATTAAACTATATAATTAAATATAAAAAAATTCGTCCAAACCCGGCTCAACGTTAAATGTCCCCAACACGGAGGCCGCGTTTCCCCTCTGTACCGCCAGGCTTATCCTTTGAGTGATGAAACTTTTTGATTTTTTGCCAATTTTAGAGGAAATTTTCCGAAGTAAATCTCTAGCTTCATCACCAAAGGGACCAAAGGTCTCAACAGCGAAGGGTACAAAAACAAAGCGGTCTTCCAGCTCCAAGTATTTCCTGTGTTTTATTTTTTCCGCATTACTTGCAGCCGAACCAGCTTTCTCAGATGTTCGTTTAAATGAGTCCGCTAAAGTATGCGTGCAAGTCGCATCCCATAATAAAGCCATGCCCCCTCTCCAAGGAATCAAGGTGATTCCATCCACACGCTTTCCATCGCCCCGACAAATACCAGGCGGCTCCAAAACAGCAGGAAAACCTGCGGTAATAAGAGAACGCTTAATAATGTCATTGATCATCCTGTGCCTAGACAAACGACCTGCACTTTTTACGCAGCTGAGCCCGTGAAGGCCATAAACATCGACAGTTTCGCTACAAATGCAGACGTGTTGTTCACACACAGGAATACCAAGACGAAGGGCAACGGAAATGCGGAAGGTGGAATCATCTAATTGATTTCCCAAGGAAGAACAGGGCAAGGCATCTAACCACGCGTTACTTTCAGGAGCTTGAAGAGCTAGGAGACGCGCCTTGCCTTTAGGATCATTACACCTCAGCATCAGATCATTGATGAGAACTTGACAAAAGAAGTTATCAAAATTTTTTTGCTTTGTGGGGAAATTATCAGGAAGAGTACTTAATTTACAAAGAGAAATCCATTTATTTAAAGCAAAGTCTAAATTAGAGTCCGAAAATTTGTAAATATTTTGAGGAAGAATTTGTTCAAGTAAAGAAGATACATCGTTAACAGAACCAAGAAAAGCAGGAAAACAAAGGGAAGAAGAATCGCGAATACCCATGCCACCAAGTTTGGTAGGCAATGTGCTCTGTAACCAAGAATCTGATTCAATATTACTATTTAAAATATCTTTTAGTGTATTATTTAAAATAGAATCATATTTAGCGAGTGACTCAGGGGCGTTCCAACAAGGGGCACAACGAAGCAAATAGGAGACGCGAGGGATAGCAAAGGAGTGTTTTAGTAAAAAGTAAGCAGTATGGCAATTAATCAATTTTAAATTAATAGAAAACCGATCAAGAGTGTCAATTTTTAAATTGATATATTCAGAGATTTTGTTTTCAGAAATAGGACAGCCAAGTAAATTAAAGGAATTAAGAGGTATATGTAAAATTTCCGGAGCTATGGACGAAAATTTAGAAAAAATTAAAGAATTAACGTTATTTTTAGATATTACAGAAAGTTCACACTTTTTAAAGTTTAATTTTAAGCCTAACTCTGAACATAAAGAGATTATTTTAATAAAATCATTTAAAACAATATCTGGATCTCCAGCTAAAGTTCCATCATCTAAATACCAAAGATTAATTTCTGAAAAAAGCGAAGTAATAATTGATTGAATTGCAAGGCAGAACAGGGGTGGGCTAAGGGGATCACCTTGTTGAACACCTCGAAGAGAAGGTATGTGATGATTACCAAAGGATAGGATTGAGGGATCTCTATAACACTGGGAAATGAATTTAAAAAAATCTGGAAATTTTTCTTTTATATTTAAAAGAATTACGTCTCTATTAACGGTATTAAAAGCGTTCATAAAATCTAATTTTAGTATTACTTTACTAGAAGAATGATTGAAATTTATGAACCGACGCAATGCATATGTAACAGCCTCGGCACCACATTTGGTACCGAACCCAAGTTGATGAGGTCTTAAAAAATCTCCCATTTTCTCATAAATACGATTACACATAACCTTAGCAACTAAACGGCGTAGGCACAAACCTACCGCAATAGGACGTATTCCACCATCTTTTTTATTAAAAGCGCATAAATTTGCCCCGTAAAAAAATTGACAAATAGTAGCAGGTATTAATCCCTGGAAAACATGATTACTAAAAGAAGCTAGAGAAGAAAGAAGAGTTGAAGAAAAAATGCCAAGCTCATCACTAATAAGATCCTTGAGGTGCTGCGGCCTAAGTGCATCCAAACCACCCGATGAGCCGGGCCTGAAGGAAATTGCATTTTTAATTTCAGATTCTGAGATATTAAAATCTATATTTGATACTTCTGGAGGATCTGGAAATTTTAAAAGGGTTTCAGGGCTTGGGTGTTTCTTTAATAAGTTTAAATAAGTCTCTTCATTTTTGGTAGCCAGAGTGTCTTCGGAACATAATAACCTAATAGCGCCTTTTACATCTCCATCAGACATTTTTGATTCTACCTTTTTAGAAATAAAATTAAATTTTTCATTTTTCTTTTGAGGCTTTGCTTTCTTAGATTTTTCGTTAAAATTATATGCATTAAGCAAGGAATCCAAGGGTAATAATTTGTTTTTATTCCATAAAATCAAATTAACTTTGACGGCAGAAGTTAAAGATTGTTTTTGTTTTGATTTAGCAGGAATTCTTAATACAGCATAGAAGAAAAGAAATAAGGCTACCCAGGAAAAAAGGTCATTTTTTGATATGCATTTATTCATTAATAGGGAAAGTTCTTCTGCAATGACAGCTCTTGCTCCTTTTGGAATTCTCTTGATTGTTGGGACTGACGACTTTAAAGTTGAAAGAATATTAACAAAAGAATCAATATTAAAATTTGAATCATCTAATTTGTGGTCCATTTGTAATTTTACAGATGTATTGGAACCTTGAATTAAATTAGGAGACTTATGAATTTTTCCATAATGAATCGCTTGTTTTCCTGATATGTTACGTTATGTTAACATTTAATGTTAAAATAAAAGTTTTATTTCTAAATGCTTTTTTTAAAATCACCAAAAAAAACGAGTTTTTTGAAGTTTAAAAACAAGGGTGTGGTTTTTTACTTATATAGTAGTAGATATAAATTAAATATAAATATTTAAAGTTAAATCCGTTTTCACATAATTAATGAGTATTAAAAAAAGAACAAATTGAGCTATTAAACAACCTAAAAGCTTTAGTAATAACTGAGAAATAGGCATTAAAAAAAGGTCAAATCGTGTTCAGCATCAAAAAGTTGAGCGAAAATGATATATCAGATATAATGTGAAAATATGTTTTTTGTTGTCGACCAGTGTATTTATTACAATAAAATAAAAATAACTATAGTAATTATATTAAGTGCTTTTATAGGAAACGAGATGTTTCAAAATAATTTTTATACGCAACCTAGTATTTGTTTTATCTAATTAAGTACAAATATACTTCTTTTAAACCCTGAAAGGAAGAAATTGCACACACAAATATAAAATTTTGCAAGACCTTGTTTGTAAAACGTGATACGTATTTAGTGCCTCAAATTAGCCATTGTGGGAGCGTGTCAAGCCATGAACTATGCTTTAGTGATCTGTGGTTTTATGGTACCTAGTGCCTTGGATTCTATATATTTATATGGCACAAAATTTAACGTGGCCTGCTAAGCCAGAAAAAATGGAAACCCCGTAAAGAATGTAATTTTTTTGAATTTTACGTACAAAACACGAAAATAATCACATCACATAATATTAAAAACGCTTGGTAATCTCATGGTGGCGGTGTACGTGTTAAAATTTTGTAAGAGGCTCTTTATACGTCCTGTTTTTTAGGGTTTTTAAAGCTTTTAATGTAAATTTTTTGTCAGAATTGTATTCTACCCGCAGCCCCCCATTAGCATTAAAAATATCAAACAGGCGAAAAAACTGACCTAAACCAAAGAGTTAGATTATGTTATGTCAAATGTATAAATAGCCAGTAAAATATGTATGAAAGATGCCATGCGAATCGCTTGTGCATTAGAACTACTGGGTGGACCAAAAAGAGTGTGACTGGCTAAAATCGATTTTTTTTTGGTAGGGGCGTGTCAAATTTAGGGAGCACATACCGATTTTGGCCTATATAAAAAAAATAAATAAAAAAATATATACAATTTTTTTCCGAGTCATTTTTCAAGTATGTGGGATCTGTATTTTGTATCCTTAGCCTACCCTAAAAGAAACCCAAACCGAACCGGTAGCCAGTCTGGACTGGTCGCCACCCCCCAGATTTAAACTTGTAGGGCTCTGAACCACAGTTATAGCCGGTAAGGGGCGGAAGAGGAAGCTGGTTGGGTAGGTAAAAGGCCTTCGGACCTTAGGTCATGATCGGGACTTTTTGGCGACGGCATAGAGCTCGGGCAACAAATATAGCGCCTGTAAATTGCTGCCTTTTTTCATTAATTTCCTTCTTTCTTTTTCCTCTTTCGAAAAAGATTTTGAGAAGCTCTGCCGCCGAAATGGTGTGGGTCAGCAACTTCCGGTTCCGGTTAGTAGATAAACAATGGGACTTTTGGCTTAATTCCGTTTTTAGCCGCTACATGGCGCCACCATGTGATTTTTGAAACCAAAGGCAAATGACGCGAAATTCGCTAAGGGAACGTTCAAGTATTACGTAACGCTCCTAGGGGGTCATTTTGGAGTGTTACGCCTATGTTAATGGTATAGGAAAATAGCGTTACAGGGGGGGGGGTCCAAAATGATCAAAATTTGCGTTACGTAATACTTGAACGCTCCCTAATCAGATAATCTGATTCGGCCATTTTGAATGCAGCCCATGTGACCCCGCCTTTTGGGCAGTGTGTCAGTGCTCTAACCCCTTGATTTCCGAAAAAAGAGTGTGGTTAAGCTGTTTAGAATGTCCAATCAGGTTATAAGAATACTAACACCTTGACTGCCGAAAAAAAAGTGTGGCATGCCTATGTCATGCCAATAAGAATCCCGAAAGTGCCGCGCCGAAAATGGTGGGTGTGAAATCTGGGGTGTGGTGCAGAAAAAAAAATGCCCACGCCCCTGGTTGGCAAAATAGTGGATGTGTTGATTTTAGTACAGGTTGAATAACAAAACTGCTGTTTTTTGACGTGATGTGTGTTTTCAAAAACTTGACCACAACCGGTTGTGTTAAGAATAACAAAGTGTTGTTATTCTTAACCTGTGATAACAAGCAATGCACTCCATGTTGTTTTTTCAGCTTGAAAAAATATTTTTAAAAATATTTGTCCTACCCTAATGTAACGCTCATGGGTGAATATAAGCTTAAATGTATAATAAACACGTTGAGACCTGTTATCTATTTCCTGATAAGGATAAATAATATTATTAATAAAAGTGCAGCAACCAGATATCCGGTTTTTAACACTACATAAATTTATAACTAGTGATCGGATTTTAGGGAGTCGTGACGTCAAAATGCATAGCCGGGTACAAAAAAGTTAACAAATTCATATTAATTTTATAAAAATGTTTAATATGTTGCCAAACTACTACATTGCCAAAGAAACTTATATAAATATTATTAAAATGCCGTAAAGTTTTATTTAAGTAAAAGAAAATAAACAAAAATAACAATTCTGAAAATTACGATTTAGCTGGGCTCTTTAATAATCCAAATTTAATTTTATAGTATTGTGGCATGTTGGCTGGGTATTACTTTTACCAAGTTAAAAAAAATCTCCCTGGCCAATCGTTTTTTATTCGCAATAAAAGGTCACGTGACGTTTATAAGTTATTAAAATTAATTTTGTACCTTTTTACTTACTTTAAATATTAAATAGTCCTTGCTCCTCGTCTCCTTTATGGGTTTTTGTATTCACATGTCTTAAAATATTAGGTTTTCTTTCCCAGGTTGTCTTTTTACAAAATATGCAGTGTAAAATATTTCCGTCGAATTCTAGTTCTAGATAATCTTCAATCCACAATTTAACCGTAGTAAATAATGGTTTTACGAACATTTTATTAAGGGATTTAACTAATGAAATGAACGGTGACAAATGAATATTAGATTAGGCCCAATAGGTATATTAAAAAGAAAAAGTTAGAGCAAAAAAAGAAATTAATTCGCACTGTTAAGAAAAGTCAAACGAAATGACTCAATTTACTTGCAATAAAAACCTTGTATCCGCATGCACGCGTTTCTAACCAATAAAATAACGTACATAGTACAGGCTTGATCTTACATCTCACTTATTTCGTCGCACGCATACGGAAACAAGTTTAGAGCTTTTAGATCTATGCAGAGTACATGTATGTCTATAACGAGTTCAAATAGATTTTACCTTCCAGTCAACTTTTCACAAATTGAATAAAACGCAACAAGATTTCATCGGTTGTTTGTTTTTTCTACAAATCCTATATGTTTTAGTTGTGTAATTTTGTATTTTATTTATATTTTATTTATATTTTATTTATATTTTATTTATAATATGAAAACCAATAGATTTGAGTAAAAATAATAATTTCGAAGAAATGTTTAAAAACATTTTTCACAAGTTATAAACGTCACGTGAGCTGTTATTGCGAATAGAAAAGGATTGGCCAGGCAGATTTTTTTTTAACTTGATAAAATTAATACCCAGCCACCATGTTACAATATAATAATATTGTAATAAAATTTGTATTATTTAAAAGTCCAACTAAATCATAATTTTCGGATCTGTTATGTTTTTTAAATTTTATTTTACTTATATAAAAACGTTAGGGAATTTTTTTAATATTTACATACTTTTCTTTGTAAATGTAGTAGTTTGATAAGTTTTATAAAATTATTATTAATTTGTTGTACCCGGCTATGGATTTTGACGTCACGACTCGGTAAAATCCGATCTCTATTTATAATGTACTCCGTACACTCCAATATATTTTTGTTCACGGCCTGCTTAGCCTAAATTAGTGGCTGTTAGTGGTGGTTTTGAGCGTCGAGTTTCCTTTGCACCAATACTCTGCGCAATGGCTGCGAGTTAAAAATCAACTTTCAAGATAAGCTTTTTATATTAATTTAAAAGACAACTAATGCCCTTAAGAATTATATAAAAAATGCAAATATATTCTTTATATATATATATATATATATATATATATATATATATATATATATATATATATATAGGGTGTTTACGGTCTTCTGGCAATAATTTTAGGGGATGATAGTCCATCAAAAATTAAGTTATTTTTGCTTATATACCCTTGGTTAAATATTAATATTAAGAGAGATATTAATTAAAACAAAAAATAACAAAAATTGTTTGATGGTCACTGGTACATAGCGGGCTATCCGCAGTTGTGCTTTAACAAATATGTAAAAAAAGCGACGTTGCCAGACCTGTTTTAAAATCATGATAGAGTCAAAAATAATTTTATTGGTTTTAATTTTCAATATTTATGATAAATAAAATGTACATTTACAAAAAAATAATGCTATTTTAATGAATCAAGAGGTTAGACGCTAAAAGAATATATAAATTTATAAATTTATTAAAAAAACGAGTCGATTGGCGAGTTTTTTAATTTTTAATAGTTTGCCGACAGTATAATGAAACGAGTACTGTAGAATATTTTTTCTATTTGAGTAGACAAAAATTAGGGAAAATAAATTAATTAAATCAACATAAACAGTACACCGCGTCAGTAAGCTTATAAGCTTATAAAGGCGGGTAGTTTTTCAAAAAAAAAACTACCTGTATTGTTTATAGCTAATGTATTTTTATTATCAGTATGAAGAAAATTCTATTGTTTAGTTTTAACCCGACATTCGGCGGTGATAGATTATAATTTTGGCGTTTTTGGCGTGTCCTCTTTTTAATTGCGATTCGTTTAGACTTTTGTGTTTTTATACAATATTTTATGTTATGAAGACTTTTTTAGTTAATACTTAGTTAAGTTACAATTTTTTAGTTTAGTTTTTATGAGTTTTAGTGCTATTTTCGAGTTATTTAACTTAAGTTAGTTCTAATAAGAATAGTAGACTTTTTTGTATGTAATTAGTTTCGGTGTAATATTTTCTTACAAATGGATCCAGAGCCTGAAAATGAAATTGAGAATAACCCTCAGCCTGAAAATTACCGTGATCCTGACCCTGTACAAATGCATGTTTATGGAAATAATGAATATTGTGACATGATATTAATTTATGGAGAGGTGTTAGGTAATAGTAATGCTGTAGCACGAACATACCCTAACCGGGTTCATCCATATTATCGTACCTTTGTGCGCCTTGCTCAAAGAATTCGGGATACAGAAAGTGTACAGCCAACACCCTTCAGCAAGTACTCGTCAAGGTGCTACACAATTTGAGGTCTCCAATAGGGTGGTTTGGAGAACTTTAAGCGAAGATCTAAGGCACCCCTATCATTATAAAAGAGTACAAGCCTTACAAGAAGCAGATCGCCCTCAAAGATTGGAATTTTGTCATTGGCTAATTCAAAATAATACAAGGAATCCAAATTTTATACAAAATATTTTATTTTCTGATGAAACCACTTTCACGAGAAATGGAGTTATGAATTTTCATAATAATCAACAGTGGGCACTGGAAAATCCCCATGCTGTGCGAAGAACAAATTTTCAACAAAGATTTTTGTTTAAACATATGGGGTGGAGTCATTAATGGACAATTAATTGGGCTGCATATTCTACCCGATAGGCTAAATGCTGAATCCTATTTAAATTTTTTAGAAAATGACCTAAATATTTTAATGGAAGAAGTACCTCTGGCGGTTAGGAGAAGTATGTGGTTCATGCATGATGGTTGTCCCGTTCACTTTAGCCACCGTGTACGCAACCATTTGAACCAGAATTATCACAATCGTTGGATTGGCAGAGGAGCAGTTAGGTCTTGGCCCCCTCGATCTCCTGATCTAAATACCATGGATTTTTATCTATAAAGACTATAGTGTACCCTGCAGGGCAAGCTGAACCACAAAACCTGCAGGAACTTATAAATCGCGTCGAGGCGGCTGAAATACAAATACGGCAACATGGTAGTATCCAACGTGCCATGAATTCATTGTTACGGCGGGCCCACCTGTGTATCGAAAATGGTGGGGGAAACTTCGAACACTTATTGTAGCAGCATGGTCAGCAGTCGTCAAAAGTTTTTAATATGTAAACCAAAAGAAGGTAATTTTTTACGTTTTTATTTTTTGAGTAAAACATTTTTTTTGTTGGAATTTTTGTTTTAAAATGCAGTAATAAACCCACCCTTAAAATTATTGCCAGAAGACCGTAAACACCCTGTATATATACAGTGCGGTCCAAAAGTCACCCCCCCCCTCTTTTAACTTTTGAACGAGTTGAGATATCGACTTCAAATTTAGAACTCTAAAATAAGATAACTTAAACTATCTTTTAGCATATATTTGATATTTTCAGCTCTTAAAATGTGCGCAGGGGGGCATGCGGGGAAATTTTTTTAAATGGAAAGGGGGGTCGTGTGATACATCATTTTAAAGCTTATAAAATTCTCTATTTAAACTAACATTTTTAATTTTTTTAAAAATGTTTTTTAAGGTTTTGATTTTTCAATTTTTTGTGCTAAAACATTCGATTTTTTAAGTTTTTTTTTTATAAATTTTTATTTATGTCAACTAAAATTAGTTTAAAAGTATAATTAACATTTTTTTTATGATGAAATTAGGCATTTTTAAAAAATTATTTGTTTTTTTTTAGAGGAATTTTGACATCAATACCCATTTTCAACACCATTTTAAACCCAAAATTTTTTTTTTTATTTTTTATATATATATATATATATATATATATATATATATATATATATTTGTAAATGTGCATTTGGGCCACTATGAGAAATTTCGTTATGGGCCACCATGAGACTGTGTGATGGTGGACAGTTTGACTTCCTGATTTAAATTATTAAAAATTGATTTGTTTTAGAAGTTTTTTAATTAATATGGTATTTTTTTAGATGTCTAACGGTAATATTGCTTGCCTTATTTTATTTTATGATTCTACTGGTTTCGATTTGGGCCACCATGAGACATTCCATGAAATTCCATGCACTCTTGTAAAAGAAGTGGCAGAACACCTTATTCTACCGCTTACCTATTTAATTAACTGTTCTTTTGAACTAGGCTATTTCCCAAAAGAGCTAAAGACGGCGGTAGTGGTAGCTATCCACAAGAAAGGTGACCCTAACCTCCTACAAAACTATAGACCTGTTTCACTACTTTCGGTTTTCTCAAAGATTTTTGAGAAAGCCTACTATTTTAGATTTACTTCATTTTTGGTTAGGAACAGTCTGTTATCTTCCAGACAGTTTGATTTCACTAAAGGTAGATCCACTCAAGATGCCATATTCTCGGTGTATAATAAAATCATTGATAACTTTGAAAAAAATCTAAAGACATGTGGATTGTTTTATGATTTATCAAGAGCTTTTGATACTATAAATTACTACTTCAAAAATTGTATGCACATGGTATCAGAGGATCTGCCTTGTAGTGGATGCGATCTTATCTTTCTGGGAGATATCAGATAGTTAAAGTCACTGACAGAGATGGAACTGTATTTTCTAAACAACTTTTATGTGAAACAGGTGTACCTCAAGGTAGCATTTTGGGACCTCTCTTATTTATTTTATTTATAAATGACTTGTGTTTTGACTCTGAAAACCTCATAACTTTGCTGATGATACATCAGAAGTCGTTTCTGCTGAAAATGTGTCTCAATTAAGCTCTAAACTAACTGCATGCGTTAAGAGAATGAATGAGTGGTGCAATAAAAATGGCTTGATACTAAATACAGATAAAACAAATCTTGTCTTTTATCACCCGGCAAGAGTTAGTATAAACTATAGCATTTTGGTTAGGTCAGCAAACAAATCTCTTCAGCAAAGCGACAACTGTAAGTTTTTAGGTATCTATATGGACTCCACTTTATCTTGGAAAAATCACTTAGACAAGTTAGCTAAAACACTGTCTACCAAAAGTTTCTGTGTTTTGCAGCTAAGAAATGCTGTGAATAAGCATACTCTTTTAAATTTTTATTACGGATCTATAAACTCAATTTTGGCCTATGGGATTCTTTGTTGGGGAAATAGCGTAAATACTGATAAAGTTTTTGTAATGCAAAAAAGAATACTTCGCTTTATGTTTAGGGTACCGTATAATTCAAGCTGTCGAAATATTTTTAAAGAGCATTGTATTATGACGATTTTTAACATGTATATGTATCAGTGTGTCCTTTATGTTAAGAAAAATATAAGTGATTTTACTACAGTTGGCCAAGTAAATAATTATAATACTAGAAATCAAAATGTTTTATATGTACCAACTCATAAGTATGCACAAGTTGGAAATTCTACAGGTAACACAGCTATCAGGCTTTACAACAATTTGCCAAAATGTTTAAAAGAATTAAACAGCTTTTCTCAATTTAAATCGAAGACAAAGAATTTCTTTAAATCAAATGTTTTTTATACTCTATCTAAGTTTTTAGATAAAAGGTGGAATTAAATATTTTTAACTTGTACTTTTTAAAATTGTTTGTATGTTTATTTATTTATTTTATTTATTTTAAGATATGTGTTCGTATTTGACATTATCCTATACGTAAGTCTATGGAAATAAAATTTATTATTATTAATTTATTATTATTATTGCTATGAACGAGTTTTAGTCTTGTATCAAATTTAAAAAAAAAAATATTTTCAACCTTTTTTTTTTGTTAACATTTTTTTGTTAATTCTTCGTATAGATGGATTCTCTTGCCTTGATTGAGCTTGGGTATCGTTTGATAGAACCCGATATTGTTCTCAAACGATATCCAAGCTCGGTCAAGGCAAGAGAATCCATTTATACAAAGAATTAACATTCAAACGAAAACATCAATGGTTCCTCAAAAACTGCAAAAAACTCAAGATTTTCCCCAGGTTCATACAGGTTACAACTAAAAATGGAACAAATTCTGCAATTTTAGCTTTAAATGATTGTAGGAACAAATGACTTGATTATGAAATAAAAGATGCATATCACAATATAAACATCTTAATCTTTAAAATTTGGGTCTTGCATAAAGATCCAGCATCAAGTCCCCATCCAGCCATTTGGGACTCTCGAATATATCACAGACTTTTGCGTAATATTAGTACATAATTCTAATAAAATTTAATTTGAAGAAATGAACATAGTATAATATGCACACAAAAGCACAGAGTAAAAAAAAACTTAAATTGGTAACATAAACACTGAATAATATCGCAAAAAATGTTAATGAATTATTCCATCAATCTATTTTCTAATCATCGTACAGAGTGATATTGGTAGACTGACAGTTTTATAATTTTGTTTAAAATTAAAAATTTCTGTCCTTACTAAATGTTAATGAATTTAATTTGAAACGTACAACGTGGAAGATGTTTTTTTTTTAGGTTTAAAGATAACAAATTAGCGTTTGCGCAAAGATTATTACAGAGTGGGAAGTTTTTTGCGAGTCAAGATAGAAAAACAAACAATATAACTCAGAAATTTGGACTTCGGGGGTGGGAATTCCCAGACCACTTCGTTGTGACCCGAATTCTTAGATTACAGGAAGAAAAAATAGGGTACAAATACATACTTGTATCGAGCTGGCCAAATTCCAAAGGAAAAAAAATTTATCTATTTTAATTATAGCTACAGTATCTGTATATTTGTCCCTTTTTTCACAATAGACTTTTGTAGCTGTTCAAAATTATGTATTGTGAGTAATAAGATTACTTTTTTATTTATATTTATTACAAAATGACATGTGTAAAACATTTTTTATGTATACTACACGAATAAAATATCTTGAATCTTGAATATACACTGCAAAAAAATTATAGCATGAAAAAATAAAATATTAAAAAATACCCTATCTTAATTTTTGAAAATTATAGCTAAAATATCTGTATACACTGCAAAAAGTATATAGCATGAAAACTAAATATTAAAAAAAAATACAAATTTTTATCTATTTTAATTATAGCTACAATATCTGTATACACTGCAAAAAATATATAGTATAAAAAAATAAAATATTAAAAAAATACCCTATCCTAATTTTTGAAAGTTATAACTAAAATATACACTGCAAAAATATATAGCATGAAAAATAAAATACTAAAAAAAATACAAAATACAAATACAAATCTATTTTAATTATAGCTACAATATCGGTATAAACTGCAAAAAAATATATAGCGTGAAAAAATAAAATATTAAAAAATACCCTATGCTAATTTTTGAAAATTATAGCTAAAATATCTGCATACACTGCAAAAAATATGTTTAGTTTTCATCCGGTATATAATATATTTTGATAAGCATATCAATTATAGTTGAATGCGCGCGCTGCATTACCTGAAGACTTTCAAGGGGCAATTAAAGCGTTAATCAGTGTGTAGTAAAACTCGGTAGAAGATATAGCGGTACCACGATAACTAAGTTCGGGTCACCCTGGATATACTCACGCCGCACAGTAGTCATTAGCGGTCAAAATTCAATATCTTCTACAACTGTGGATCGTTTTAAATGAAATTTGGGTAATTTCTTAAGTATTATAAAAGACGTATTTTGGTATAGTATAACCCTTTCAGGACTTCCGGTTGTCCCGGAAGTGGTAAGAATTTTAGTCAATTTTAAGGTTATATTGTTTTATTGGGTAAAATTTCTTAAAACTAATCAAATATAATATGTTGCACCAAAAAAAATAATAATATAGGCATTAATAAAAAATTTGACATTTTTTTTTCTTTTTGACAAATTTGGTCCTTTTAATTTTTTCTGACTTTAAATTGCCTTTAAAAAATATTTAACTCTAATTATTGATAATAAATTTATATGAGTATTAAAGAATGATGTTTAAAGAATCATTTAAAAAAGGAATTGTTAAAATATGTTTTTCCTTTTTAGCTATTCGGATGAAAAGAATTCACGAAAAATAACCAAAAATTTCACTTGGGTGCAAATTTTCATATCGTCCGGCGAAACCGGATATTGTGAAATTAATACATAACTTAGCCTATAGTTTTCCAAAGCTCCCCTAAAAATTCCAGTCTGCGATCTTTTACGGTTTAAAAGTTATGAGCATAAATGTGACAGATTGCACAATCAGTAATGTTAAAATTTTATACAGGTAGGTGTTAACGGATTTCGCAATAATTTTATTATGTAAGTATCTTAAATATTATGTTTTCCTTTATTTATTTAAAAAGTAAATACTATTTTATTACCTATACTATACCGGGTGAGTTTCAATCCATGGACACCCCCTAAAATGGGATTGTTTTCAGCCCAATAAAAACAAATTTTTTGTGGCTTATATTTCTTAACAAGGGCTACAAAATGGCCTACAAAATTATTTTTTTCACTTCCGGTTTCGCCGGAAACTAAGTTAAATTATTTTTTTTTAATGACATCCCCTGTATATATATATATATATATATATATATATATATATATACATGGGACTGGCATAGCGTAGTGGTTAGCGCGTATAAATAGCAAATCTACTATCGTGAGTTCGATTCTCACTGGCGCCGATTTGCTTTATTCAGTTAATTAATCATTGAAATTTGGCGAAGGCGAAAAGTAAAACGGACAGTCCCTAGAAACTAGTTCAAAGTCAGTATAAACCGGTGGTTCCCTCTACTACTAGCCCACACAAGTCCTGGACTTAGGGGATGCTTAATTAAGTAGAATGGTACGAGGTTAAACAGACATGTAATGTAATAAACCCAAACCAATTTTAGTAAGATTTTTAAATCGTTATAAAAAATGTGAATTATTTTCATTAGCCAAGAAACATAAACACTTGAAAGCTTCAGATATTGGTTTTAATGCTACAAATAATATTTTTTTAAACGAACACCTAACACTTAACAATCAGAAGCTTTTTTATAACGCTAGAAAGTTTTGCAAGGAATTTAAATACGATTTTTGTTGGACCCAGGACTGCAAGATTCTTATTAGAAAAAATTCTACTTCTAAAACTATTAATGTTACATCAGATGTGATTTTATCCAACCTAAAAAAATAACAGACTGATAATACTATTAATTTATTTTATATTATTTCAAAAGGACAATGGCTAACCTATCTATATACTATCAAAATTGTAATGGTCTTCGCACAAAGACCAGTGACTTTTATTTTGCGTGTTTGAGTTCAAATTATGATATTATATGTTTAACAGAATCGAATTTAAAGCCAGGATTCAACAGCAACGAACTATTTGACTATGCGAGCTATAACGTCTACAGGAGAGATCGTAGTGAAGGCATCGGCGTCAAAGAAGATGGAGGCGGTGTTCTTCTGGCCGTTTCTACAAAATATGAATCCAGGGAGCTTCCGGTTTCTTCTTTAAGTAACATTTATGAGGATAAATGGGTGTCTGTCACACTTTCTGGTAATAAAAAAATAATTATTTGCTGTATTTATATTCCGGGCTATGCAGGTAAAAATAACTACTTGCATCACTTTAATAATATTGCTGAAATTATTGAATCAAATAATGACGATCCAATTCTCATTGTAGGCGACTATAATCTAAATAAATTCACTTGGGGTTTTAAGTTAAACACAAATTGCTTATTGCATAATCTTGTTAATGACGAAACCTATCTAGATTTTGCAGACTGCATATCATTTAATAATTTGCTCCAATTTAATTCTACTGTCAATGGGAATAACAGAATACTAGATTTAGTTTTGTAAAATTCTAATGAACTGGAGGTGACTAGATGTGACTCTCCTTTCGTTAAAGAAGACACACACCACCCAGCTCTTGACATAAGTATTAACCTTCCGCACGCTATAAAACTAAATCAGATTTCTTACAAACATAAAAACTTTCATAAAGCTAATTATGATATTATAAATACTGAAATTCAAAACATTGACTGGAACGAAATAATGTCCAAATTAGATATGCAATCGGCTACTAATATTTTTTACGAAGAAAACAATCAAATAATAAACAAACATGTTCCCCTAAAAAATATTAACAAAAATAAATATGCGAAATGGTTTTCTTTTCACACTATTAAGCTTATCAAACAAAAAGAAAAGTTTCACAAAAAGTGGAAAATATATAAAAATATTAATGACTACAATATCTTCTCTAACTTTAGGGCTGAAAGCAAAACCTCAATAAAAAACGATCACGCGAAATACATTTCGGAAACCGAAGAAGATTTAATAGAATGCCCTAAAAATTTTTGGAATTATGTGAGTAATCTAAAAACATCTAATTATATTCCTTCCACCATGTATCACAATGGCAACAAGCTGGAGGGTTATCAAGAGGTAGTAAACGGCTTTGGAAATTTTTTTGCTTCAGTTTATGAACCTGCAGATAAACCTGTTTTAATAACTTCACCGCAAAACTTAAATCAAGCAATCAATATAACCAACATATCTAAAGAAGAAATAAATAACCGCATTAAAAAACTAGATTCCAAAAAAGGTGCTGGCCTCGATGGTATTCCTCCATTGTTTGTCAAATCATGTGCCCCATCAATACATACTCCGCTTTATATTTTGTTTAATAAGTCCATAAGAGAGGGTTACTTTCCATCCCAGTGGAAGGTAGCTAAAATAGTTCCAATTTTCAAGTAAAAAGTGTGACCTATCTAATTATAGGCCCATTTCTATCTTAAATGTATGTGGAAAGCTTTTGGAAGCAATTGTTACAGATCAGTTGTTTGCAAACGCCAAAAATCTTCTCACTACACACCAGCATGGGTTCTTTAAGGGTAGGTCTACTTTAACTAACCTTCTGCCTTTTTTGGACTTTTTTGTCTAAAAGCTTGGATGATCGGGTACAAGTGGATGCCATTTATACAGACCTAATGAAAGCTTTTGATAAGCTTGATCACAACACTTTATTCTACAAAAGTGATATGTTTGGTATTTTTGGTCAACTCTTGTGCTGGATTAAATCTTATTTGTCGGATCGTTTTTTGTTTGTAATTGTAAATGGATTTCAGTCTGAAAGTGTACCTCAAGGCAGTCACATTGGACCTTTGTTATTCCTTATATATATATTTGATATATATTTGTGTTTTGTTTATTGCTGTTTTATTTTATACGCTGACGACTTAAAAATATTCATGAGAATTGGGTCAGTTTTTGACATATCTTTATTTCAGCAAGACATTAATAGATTTTAAAATTACTGCAAGTCCAATTACTTATTTTTAAATATTAAAAAATGTAATCAAATCACATTTACAAGAAACAGAAATGTCCTAAACAGCACTTACTACTTTGATACTCAAGCAATAACAAAGGTTGAATCAATTAATGATTTGGGCATAATCATTGATAACACGCTTTCATTTGAGAAACATATTGATTCAATCGTAGCTAAAGCTTATAGAATGTTAGGGTTTGTAATGAGAATTACAAAGAGCTTTAGAAACATTAATTGTGTTAAAAGTCTGTATTTTAGCCTTATTAGAAGTATGCTCGAATATAACACGGTCACTTGGACTCCTCACTATAAAAAATATATTGAAAGAATTGAAAAAATTCAGCATGTATTTTTAAAGAGGCTAAATTATAGATTTAACCCGGAGCTCGTTGCAAGCACTTATACTGAAAACCTAACAACCTACAAGATTTTAAGCTTACAAGAAAGAAGAATCTTACTAGATGCAATTTTCTTACATAAAGTAGTCAACGGCAAATTCGAATCAAACTTACTTGATCACATTCATTTTAGAGTACCTAGTCATAGAAATAGATTACAGAATAGTTTCGTAATTGAGTTATCAAAAAGTAATTTGGACCAGAATTCTGCCTTTCAAAGAATCCCTAATTATTATAATAATAACTTATGTGATATTGACATTTTTGGTACATCCATTTATCTTTTTAAGAATAAAGTTATTAACTATCTTATATCAGCTAGAGCAATAGAATAAAATTTGTGTATTATTACCTAAAAAAAAAAAAAATAAATCAATTTATTGTACAATTTAATTTGTTATTTAATTATTAAGTTTTAGACTAAGCTACTATTTTATTTTTTTGTTAATTAGTGACTCCCTTTTATTGGGACTTGTCCTGTTGGGTGTCCTAATAAATAAATAAATAAATAAATAAATGTAATGTATATTTTTGCATTTTTAAATCCAGAAAACAAATTTACATTAAAAAAAATCATTTAAAAACTTTTTATTTTTTTAGTACTTTTTTTATTATTTTTTTTTATTAACATACATGATTTATTTTTTTTATAAATAAAATCTTATTTATGTGGAAAAAATACAAGTTTTATGTAAAAACCAAAATTTTGTAATTATTTTGTACTTTAAATTTTTCAAAGCGGGGTTTCTTTCATAACTTCATGTTTTCAAATGGCAACCTCTTGGGCGGTCTTAATTTTTTGGTGCGCTATTGTAAGGGCTACAAAATGGCGTACTTTTATTTATTTATCTTCCACTTTTGCCGGATTAGGCTTTTTTTAATGAATAAAAAAATAATTAATTGATTTTTTTTAGATGTAAAATTGTTTTCTGAATTTAAAAATGCAAAAATATACAGGGGTTGTCATTTAAAAAAATAAAATTAACTTAGTTTCGGGCGAAACCGGAAGCGCAAAAAAATAATAAAAATAATTGTATACGCCATTTTGTAGCTCTTGCTAAGAAATATAAGAGAACGTTCAAGTATTACGTAAAGCAAATTGTACCAAAATTCATACACTTCACACTCGGTTTCTCGAGTTATTAAAGGCTATAGATATTTCATGTTTTGGATACCCACCCAAAAAGGGGGGGGGTGTTAGGGGGGTAGCCAAAATATAAAATGTCTACAGAGTTTACTAACGCGGCAACCGGGGTATGAAGTTTATGAATTTTGGTACAATTTGCGTTACGTAATACTTGAACGTTCCCTTATATTTCTTAGCAAGGGCTACAAAATGGCGTTTACAATTATTTTTTTGCGCTTCCGGTTTCGCCCGAAACTAAATTAATTTTATTTTTTTAAATGACAACCCCTGTATATTTTTGCATTTTTAAATTCAGAAAACAATTTTACATCTAAAAAAATCAATAAGATTTTATTTACAAAAAAAAAATCATGAATGTTAATAAAAAAAAAATAATAAAAAACGTACTAAAAAAAATAAAAGGTTTTTAAATGATTTTTTTTAATGTAAATTTGTTTTCTGGATTTAAAAATGCAAAAATATACAGGGGGTCATTAAAAAAATAATTTAACTTAGTTTCCAGTGAAACCGGAAGTGCAAAAAATAATTTTGTACGCCATTTTGTAGCCCTTGTTAAGAAATATAAGCCATAAAAAATTTGGTTTCATCGGACTGAAAACAATTCCATTTTAGGGGGTGTCCATGGATTGAAACTCAACCGGTATAGTATAGGTAATACAATAGTATTTACTTTTTGAATAAATCTGAAGGAAAACATAATATTTAAGATACTTATGTGTCATAATAAAATTATTGCGAAATCCGTTAACATGGGTCAAATTTTTTAATACCATACCACCTTCACATGTCAATCTTACCGATTTTCGTCAAATTTGGTACAGAAGTTCACTAATGCATTGTAACAACAAATGTAAAGTAAAAAAGATTAAAAAAAAATTTCGCCGATTTATGGACAAAACAAGTTTTTGTGGTTTTTCATAAATAATAAAATTTGTGAAATGCAATTTTTTCAAAACTGTTTTATAAAATGATTATTTTTTGTTAAAAATTGCTCAAAATTTGTGATGTTACAAACACGTAAATGCTTTATAAAGAGAAAAGCGCAAATTAAAAAACTAATACATTTCGTTCTTCTTCTTCTTCTTCTTTAAATATAAATTTTTCTCGCTTTAATATTTTGTTATAAACTGTTTATTTTTTGTGAAAAATTTTTCATTTGTTATATTACTATCACTTAAATGCTTTTTAAAGGGAAATGCGCAAATTAAAAAAAAAAACACCAAACCAGCAAACTACCAAACCAAACCATTGTTAACGTAAACCAACGCCTCCCATTAAAAAAAAACACACCAAACCAGCAAACTACCAAACCAAACCATTGTTAACGTAAACCAACGCCTTCCATTAAAAAAAAACACCAAACCAGCAAACTACTACTACCAGTACACTAGTTTTTTTTGTTAGAATATATAGCAAAATATTGTTAAAATACTCAAGAATTTCTGTTTGATTTTTTTGATGGGGGCATTGGTTTACGTTAACAATGGTTTGGTTTGGTAGTTTGCTGGTTTGGTGTTTTTTTTTTTAATGGGAGGCGTTGGTTTACGTTAACAATGGTTTGGTTTGGTGTTTTTTTTTTAATGGGAGGCGTTGGTTAACGTTAATGATAGTTTGGTTTGGTGGTTTGGTGTTTTTTTTTTATGGAAGGCATTTTTCAGATACGATATTTCAGAATTTACAAGGCGATATATTTTAAGAATCAAATAGGATTATATCTACGTTAAAACAAAAATAAGAAAATCAGTGCGCATGCGCTGGATTCTCCTCATTACTGCGGTGGGTGAATCATTAAATGAGAGCCTAAACATACATCTAACGATGATATAATTTTTGTTTTTTGTTTTTTAAGATCTAAACCCTCTACCAGCCATTGGAAAATAGCTGAAAAATGGTAAAATTTAAAAATAAGCGCCTAAGGGTATTTTACCTATTCAAGAGCTTTTTTTTTTTTTTTCAATATACCTTTATATTTACAATAACTACAAAATAATGTAACGATGGGCTTTTTAGCACTTTTAAAAATCATTTAATTTATTTTGGATATATTTTATTCATGGGACCAACTAATCCTTGGAAAAAACTGCAACTGCAACATATAAAAATCACTTTTTAATATATATTAGTCATGAATTTTTTTTTTGACCTCTAGACCTCAAATATAGTATGTAAATGACTTTAAATAATACCTAGATATCTACCAAAAATAAAGTCTCTAGGTTAATTCATTCAAAATTTACCAATAAATGTTTTAAATATTTTTGAAATATTTTTTGAACGATTTGATCTAGAGACTTTATTTTTGGTAGACGTTTAAGCAGTACAAAAAGTAATTTGCATAATGAACTTAAAGTCTGGTCAAATCATTCGAAAGTAATTAAGAAAAAGTGGTAGTTTTACCCAGCTTTGATTAACTTTGATTTTTACAAACATAAAACTAGATCTTCTCCTGCATGTGAAAAAAAAATAAAAAAAACGTTTGTCGATAGCTCATCTAGAAATTAAGATATAGTGCTAACATACATACAGACATACCGACAGACGATGTTTTTGCAGATTTCGAATCAAAATGTTCTAAAACGTCGAGAAAAGAGAAAAAACATGATCAACAATATTTACCCAACATGCACGAATTTAACACTTTACACTATTTTGGATATGCCAATGCCATATGATGCCATATACAAGGAATTTACAATAAACCAATATTTTCGGTATAAATGTTTATTGAGCAAACTTTGCTCTAGTCGTTTTCTAGATGTATTTCGATATACAGTCCATTAATTCATAAAATTCAAAAGGTGCGACCCAGTCAGTTTTGTTCAGGGAACTAAGGACTACAACATACAGAAATTTCAGCCAAATCCGCTGAAAGGTACTTTCCTTAGTAAATGTCTAGATAAATGTGCACATTTTGTAAATTAATTAAATTATTTTTTTCTAGTAGGCGGCATTGACTTTAACAGTTCTATATAGCTTATCTTAAGTATTAAAACAATTTGAATTTGCCGATTAAGCCATATTTTTTTGCGACAAAAGGGGCGGATATGCATAAATGTATGATTCATAAACATATGTGCATATACGCCAGTTTTATTGAAAATCTGTCAAATAACTAAGATTCCCTAAAAGTATGCCACAATTTATGAACTAAGCCTAAATTCTTAAAATATATAAAAATTTGATTTTTAAATGTTACAATATTTCGTTGGGTCCCATGAACAAAATATATCAAAGATAAATGCTTTTCAAAAGGGATAAGGACCCTATCGTTACATTATTTTGTACTTAATGTAAATATAAAGGTACATAGGTATATTGAAAATAGCTCTCGAATAGGTAAAATGCGCTAATTTTTAAATTTTACCATTTTTTAGCTATTTTCCAAGGGATGGTAGGGGGTTTAGATCTCAGAAAATCAAAACAAATTTTAT
Organism: Brachypterus glaber; assembly: GCA_958510825.1. Classification (NCBI taxonomy): domain Eukaryota; kingdom Metazoa; phylum Arthropoda; class Insecta; order Coleoptera; family Kateretidae; genus Brachypterus; species Brachypterus glaber. The sequence continues at coordinate 29,538,567 of OY294049.1, read as the reverse complement.
ATCATCGATAAAGGTAAGTTTGGGCTCTCGTTTGCTCATTGTGATATCCCAAAAAAAAAAAAAGTAGGGGCCCGCCCCCTTTGAAAATTTGGATTAAATGCAACCTCGAAATGCGAGAAAAATTATTTTTTAAGGAAGAAGAAAAAGAGCCAAATGTATTTTTTTTTTAATTTGAGCATTTACGTGTTATTAATATAACACATTTTAAGCAATTTTTAACAAAAAATAAACATTTTATATCAAAACATTAAAAGAGTGGCATTTTACAATTTTTTTTTATTTTGACATTTTTAACAATTTTTAAGGGGCTCGTAGAGGGTTTAGATCTCAAAATACCAGAAAAAAATTTATATTACCGATAGAGGTATGTTTGGGCTCCCGTTTGCCTTATTTGACATCCCAAAAAAATTAGGGACCCCCTTTCCAAATTTGAATTGAATGCGATCCTGAAAAGCGAGAAAAATTTATATTTAAAGAAGAAGAAGATCAAAATGTATTTTTTTATATTTGCGCGTTTTTCTTTATAAAGCATTTAAGTGTTAGTAATTTCACAAATTTTGAGCAATTTTTAACAAAAAATAAACATTTTATAACAAAATATTAAAAGAGTGGCATTTTAGAATTTTTTTTATTTTGCCATTTTTAGCCATTTTTAAGGGGCCCGTAAAGGGTTTAGATCTTAAAATACCAGAACAAATTTTATATCACCGATAGAGGTATGTTTGGGCTCCCGTTTGCCTTATTTGACATCCCAAAAAAATTAGGGGCCCCCTTTCAAAATTTGGATTGAATGCGACCCTAAAAAGCGAGAAAATTTAATATTTAAAAAAGAAGAGGAAGAGCCAAATGTGATTTTTTTTTAATTTGCGCATTTCCCTTTATAAAGCATTTACGTGTTAGAAATATTACAAATTTTGAGAAATTTTTGTCAAAAAATAAACATTTTATAAAAGAGTTTTGAAAAAGTTGCATTTTACAAATTTTATTATTTATGAAAAACAACAAAAACTTGTTTTGTCCATAAATCGGCGAAAAATTTTTTTTAAGCTTTTTCACTTTACATTTGTTGTTATAATGCATTAGTGAACTTGTGTACCAAATTTGACGAAAATCGGTGATATTGACATGTGAAGGTGGTATGGTACTAAAAAATTTGACCCATATAAAATTTTAACATTACTGATTATGCAATCTGTCACATTTATGCTCATAACTTTTAAACCGTAAAAGATCGCAGACTGGGATTTTTAGGGGAGCTTTGGAAAACTATAGGCTAAGTTATGTATTAATTTCACAATACCCGGTTTCGCCGGACACGGTTCGCAAAAAAGGTCAAATAAAATAAAAAATTGCCCAAGAACTTTGAAAATTAAATTTGATTCCTGGTCCTTTCCTTAAATAGGAAAATCAAAAATTAAAAAATTTCAACGACAAATTTTTTTTTATCGCACTTTTTTGTTTTGAGTATTATAAAATAGATACACGCTGATTTATAATTTTCCCAATTCACCAATATTTGCTACAGTTTACTTTTTTCCTCTTAAACTTTTTACCTGTAACTCAAAAATTTAATTTTAAATAATATCTAACAAATAGGACCCCCTTGGGGGGCCTTAAAGAGGACGAAAGCCTAAATTTTTAAATTTTCCTGGGTTTATCTTGTATGCTCTATTTATATACCAATATAAGCTATTCTAGTAGTATATTAAATATTTTTATTTAAATAGTGGGTTTGGGGGTCTCGAGCCAATTTTCAGATTTTTTTTTAGAATTTTAATGTACAAAAAATGTTATATTATAAATATTTTCTAGATATTGTAAAAGAGTGTTTAAAATATCGGTTTGGGGGTTAATTATTATATAATATATATTATTATATATTATATTATATATTATTATTATATATTAATATAAAAAATATATATAATAATAATATTATTATGTACGCGTACGTGCCAAATTTGGTTTATATTTCCCCTAAAAGTTGTTAAAGAAGTCTCTTCCCTGCTGAAAATGACGGATCTGGGCGAGTATAAATGGTGTATAAACCGGACTTGAGCGGATGAAATTCACCCGCTCAAGTCCGGTCTATGCAACTTTTATACCCGCGCAGACCCGTCATTTTCAATAGGGTTATAAGAGACTTACTATATCTAATAATTATACATACATAATTATGTACATTAAAAATAAACTCAATTCAATTCAATTCAATATAAGACGATCGGAAGAAAAAGAAAAACCATTTTAAAACTTACTTTACAAATCAATTTTTTTTTAAGGGATTTTTTAATTCCAGAGGAAAGTCAATAAATTAAAAGCAAAGTAAAATAATGAGTGGAAATTATATTTTGTATTAAACAAAATTGAAATATAAAAGCAAAAATATTTTATTTTCTAAAGCTGGGTAAATAAACATAATAAAAATTTAACGCAAACTATATGATAAACTATAGCATTAAAAAAATAATAGTTAATATTTAATAGTAATTATATATGAGAGTTGTTATAAAATATTATTGAATTTTTAAATTTTACATATATAATTACTATTAAATATTAATTATTATATATTATATAATAATTAACCCCCAAACCGACATTTTAAACACTCTTTTACAATATCTAGAAAATATTTATAATATTATAATATTTTTTGTACATTAAAATTCTAAAAAAAATCTGAAAATTGGCTCGAGGCCCCCAAACCTCCTATTAAAAAAAAATTTAATATACTACTAGAATAGCTTATATTGGTATATAAATAAAGCATACAAGATAAATCCAGGGAAATTTAAAAATTTAGGCTTTCGTCCTCTTTAAGGCCCCCCAAGGGGGTCCTATTTGTTAGATATTATTTAAAATTAAATTTTTGAGTTACAGGTAAAAAGTTTAAGCAGAAAAAAGTAAACTGTAGCAAATATTGGTGAATTGGGAAAATTATAAATCAGCGCGTATCTATTTTATAATACTCAAAACAAAAAAGTGCGATAAAAAAAATTTTGTCGTTGAATTTTTTTAATTTTTGCTTTTCCTATTTAAGAAAACGGCCAGGAATCAAATATTATTTTCAAAGTTCTTGAGCAATTTCTTATTTTATTTGACATTTTTTGCGAACCGTGCGGACGATATGAAAATTTGCACCCAAATGAAATTTTTGGTTATTTTTCGTGAATTCCTTTGATCCGAATAGCTAAAAAGGAAAAACATATTTTTTAACAATTCCTTTTTTAAATGATTCTTTAAACATCATTCTTTAATACTCATATAAATTTATTATCAATAATTAGAGTTAAATATTTTTTAAAGGCAATTTAAAGTCAGAAAAAATTAAAAGGACCAAATTTGTCAAAAAGAAAAAAAAATGTCAAATTTTTTATTAATGCATATATTAAATTTTTTTTGGTGCAAAATATTATTTTCGATTAGTTTTAAGAAATTTTACCCAATAAAACAATATAACCTTAAAATTGACTAAAATTCTTACCACTTCCGGGACAACCGGAAGTCCTGAAAGGGTTATACTATACCAAAATACGTCTTTTACAAAACTTAGAAATTAACCAAATTTCATTTAAAACGATCCACAGTTGTAGAAGATATTGAATTTTGACCGCTAATGACTACTATGCGCCGGTTCAAACAATTATGCCCTGAATATATCGCATTTCCAAAGGGCAAAACACAGGAGTTAGTCGTTAATGTACCTCGCTGTGGAAAAATACATTAATCACATATCGCGTAACACAACTGCCAAAAGGGATTACATTATCAGCCAATCTCCGAGGAACCACACAACTGGGCCCAGAAGAAGAGGCAAGAGAGAAAACGGCATGTAAGTAGTCCTCTTTTTGCACAACACCCAAGGTCCTTCGATAAAACACCCCACCGACCAGACAAAATATACAGGGTGTATTTGAAATAGCGTAGGAAATTTTAACAGGTGATTCTACATGATAAAATATGACAAAAAGTTCCTATAAACATATGTCTAAAAATGTGTCAAAAGGGAGCTACGCCCCTTTGAAATTGGCTAAAAAAATCGGTTTTATTTAACACCTCAGGAACCCTTTGAGATATGTTAACGAGTTTTTGCACGTGAATTAGTCCTAATAAGGCCCATCTTTGTATGTCATTTTCACGTACTTATTTAAACCAGGGGTGTGCGAAACGGAGGGGCCTTATCAGTTTTTTGTCCCAAACTTTTTTCTGTGTAACTTTTTTGCAATTTTATTTTTGAAATATGATTCCTCAGGTCAAAATACATAAAAAAGGTACTCTTGTTGTAATACTGTAGGATTAACCGTTTTCATTTGAAGGTGAAATTTCACGGTTCGAGGACGAAAAAATACTAAAATACTAAAATGTCGAAAACCAAAATTTTAATGATATAATAATATTCTACATCAATACATGTAGGTCGAAAATATAAGGTTTTTTTCTTAGTTTTTAATGTACATTCTCCCTGCATCATTAAAATTTTGGTTTTCAACATTTTAGTATTTAATTTTTCGTCCTCGAACCGTGGAATTTCACCTTCAAATTAATTTTTCTCGAAAACGGTTAATGCTACAGTATTACAACAAGAGTACCTTTTTTATGTATTTTGACCTGAGGAATCATATTTCAAAAATAAAATAGCAAAAAAGTTACACAGAAAAAAGTTTGGGACAAAAAACTGATAAGCCCCCCCCCCCGCCGTTTCGCACACCCCTGGTTGAAATAAGTACATGAAAATAACACATAAAAACGGGCCTTTGTACGATTAGTTGACGTGCAAAACCTCGTTGATATATCTCAAAGGGTTCCTGAGTTATTAAATAAAAACCGATTTTTTCAGCCACTTTCAAAGGGGTGTAGCACCCTTATGACGCATTTTTAGACATATGTTTATAGGAACTTTTTGTCATATTTTATGATGTAGAATCATCTGTTAAAATTTCCTACGCTATTTCAAATACACCGTGCATGAAAAAAAAATATTAAAAAATACCATATCCTAATTTTTGAAAATTATAGCTACAATATCACACTGTAAAAATATAATACACTGCAAAAATTTTAAATAAAGAAATAAATAAAATTTATTTAAATTTTAAAAATTTTAGTATAGAGCTGCGTAAAAAATTTGTCCAAGTCCGTTGGACAATAAAAGGTATCTATATGTATATCATTTAATTTAATTTAGTTGAATAGCCTTCCGTGGGGACCATTATAGTATAAAAAAATAATTTTTGAAAATTCTATCTACAATAAATTATAATACACTGTAAAAATATAATACACTCTAAAATAAATTAAAATATAATACACTGCAAAAAATAAATAAATAAAGAAATAAGTAAAAATAAATAAAACTTACCGTTTTGTGTTGGATAGATAATTTATCTAAGACAACTAGCTAGTATAAAAATAAAATATTAAAAAATATTATGCATTTTTATTTACATATTCCTTTTACGCCATAATTTTTAGATCCTAATCATATAGTTATCTGGAATTATTTGACATAATTCTGGATACCGATAATAGATTTAGTAATTATGGGATTATGAGTAGTACTAATAGTATGGCACACGTGGGTAAATAGATACTGTCCACTCAAGAATATTCAACATTATCTCGTGGACGCTGTTTTCGAAAAACGGATAGTTGTTTTTTCTAAACAGATAGCCCTTCTTAACATATTGCTTTAAACGGATTAGTAACACCTTTTAACTGGCCAGAAACTCTTTTTAACGGGTCAGAACTGATAGCTGTTCTTCTAAACGGATAGTTGTTTTTTCTAAACAGATAGCCCTTCTTAAAATACTGCTTTAAACGGATTAGAAACACCTTTTAACTGGCCAGAAATTCTTTTTAATAGTTGTTTTTTTCTAAAAGGATAGCTCTTTTTCTAAACCGATACCCTGTTTTTCTAAACAACTAAACAACTATTAGATGTTTATACAGAGGTGCTGTATATACAGGGCGGGCCATCTAAGACGTATAGGGAATTTTTTGGCGTTATTTCTAAAGCTATCAATTTAAAATTAAAACTATTGATTATAGACCCAATAAGCTATTAGTCTGACCAAACAAAACTTTTTAACTAGCTTTTATTTTGGAGTTGCGGCCATATGAAACTGAATTTCAATGATAAAGTTTAGTTAAAAACTTGAAAATCTAAAAATATTTGCTTTTTCTTTAACGTTCAATGCTTTATGTAACTAGTAACTCAATTTTTTAAACAAAAAATCTAAATTGAAAAATTAATAATTTTAAAATTTTCTTACAGTGTATTTAAATAAAATGATTTTATTTAGTTTGCTGTGATAAAATTTTTCTAATCGTGAGTCTTTCATAAATGTCAATTTATTTTACCTATGATGTCAACTGACTTTTTCTTTCGCAATAACTATGTCCGAAATTAAAAAATAAACTAACTGCACCAGGCTTTTCTTGCTTATTTATAATCTTTTATCACTACCAAGTTATAATTTTAAAACTTCTCACTGAATAATAATTTTTCGCCAAACCATGGTTTACAAATTGTAAGTTCCTAATACATGCTATTATTTTATTTTTCTAAATATCTATTTATTTATTATAATTATTAAGTATTTTTCTTGTTCATAAATAAAAAACTAACATTTTCAAAATTATTCAAACCACTGACAAGTGAATTGTCATTTTACAAGATTTAGTAAAGTGTCACAGCAAGCTTTATCTACTTGCGTTCAACTCGTACACTGTTAAATTTTTTTAAAAATAACTATTTTTTAATTTCAGTTTTTTGTCTTAAAACTAACGTTATTAGTTATGAAAAGTATGGAACGTTAAAGAAAACGCAACAGGTTTTCAGATTTTAGAAGTTTTAACTAAAGTTTACCAATTAAATTCAGTTTCATATGACTCCAAAACCAAAGAGAGTTAAAAAATTTTGTTTAGTCAGAATTATAGCTTATTGGGTCTATAACCAATAGTATCAATTTTAAATTGGCAGCTTTAGAAATAACTCCAAAAAACGCCCTGTACGTCTTAGATGGCCCGCCCTGTATACAGGGTGTATTTGAAATAGCGTAGGAAATTTTAACAGGTGATTCTACATGATAAAATATGACAAAAAGTTCCTATAAACATATGTCTAAAAATGCGTCATAAGGGAGCTACGCCCCTTTGAAATTGGCTAAAAAAATCGGTTTTTATTTAATAACTCGGGAACCCTTTGAGATATATTAACGAGGTTTTGCACGTGAATTAATCCTAATAAGGCCCATCTTTGTATACTTATTTAAACCAGGGGTGTGCGAAACGGGGGGGCCTTATCAGTTTTTTGTCCGAAACTTTTTTCTGTGTAACTTTTTTGCAATTTTATTTTTGAAATATGATTCCTCAGGTCAAAATACATAAAAAAGGTACTCTTGTTGTAATACTGTAGGATTAACCGTTTTCGAGAAAAGTTCATTTGAAGGTGAAATTTCAAGGTTCGAGGACGAAAAATTAAATACTAAAATGTCGAAAACCAAAATTTTAATGATGCAATGTAATTCTACATCAAAAACTAAGAAAAAAAGTTTCCATACATGTAGGTCGAAAAAACGTTTTTAAAGTTACCATAGCCCTTTAAAAATGGTGCATATTTAGGAGACCATAGCTCCATTAGGATTTTTAGACTTTTGTAAGTACCTGTATATGAGGTTTTTTTCTTAGTTTTTAATATACATCGCCCTGCATCATTAAAATTTTGGTTTTCAACATTTTAGTATTTAATTTTTCGTCCTCGAACCGTGGAATTTCACCTTCAAATGAATTTTTCTCGAAAACAGTTAATCCTACAGTATTACAACAAGAGTACCTTTTTTATGTATTTTGACCTGAGGAATCATATTTCAAAAATAAAATTGCAAAAAAGTTACACAGAAAAAAGTTTGGGACAAAAAACTGATAACCCCCCCCCCCGTTTCGCACATCCCTGGTTGAAATAAGTACACGAAAATAACACATAAAAACGGGCCTTGGTAGGATTAGTTAACGTGCAAAACCTCGTTGATATATCTCAAAGGGTTCCTGAGTTATTAAATAAAAACCGATTTTTTAGCCACTTTCAAAGGGGCGTAGCTCCCTTATGACGCATTTTTAGACATGTTTATAGGAACTTTTTGTCATATTTTATGATGTAGAATCAGAAAACGCAACAGTTTTTCAGATTTTAGAAGTTTATATATATATATACAGGGCGGGCCATCTAAGACGTACAGGGCGTTTTTTGGCGTTATTTCTAAAGCTACCAATTTAAAATTGATATATTGATTATAGACCCAATAAGCTATAAATCTGACGAAACAAATTTTTTTAACTAGCTTTGGTTTTGGAGTTACGGTCATATGAAACTGAATTTAATTGTTAAACTTTAGTTAAAACTTCTAAAATCTGAAAAACTGTTGCGTTTTCTTTAACGTTCCATACTTTCCATAACTAATAACGTTAGTTTTAAGACAAAAAACTGAAATTAAAATATAGTTATTTTTAAAATTTTCTAAAAGTGTATGAGTTGAACGCAAGTAGATAAAGCTTGCTGTGACACTTTACTAAATCTTGTAAAATGACAATTCACTTGACAGTGGTTTGAATTGAATTTTGAAAATGTTAGTTTTTTATTTATGAACAAGAAAAATACTTAATAATTATAATAAATAAATAGATATTTAGAAAAATAAAATAATAGCATGTATTAGGAAGTCACAGTTTGTAAACCATGGTTTGGCGAAAAAATATTATACAGTGAGAAGTTTTAAAATTATAACTTGAAAGTGATAAAAGATTATAAATAAGCAAGAAAAGCCTGGTGTATGTTTATTTTTTATAAAAATGGTGCAGTTTTACCTCGAGTTTTACTTAAATTTGGGTTTTACTTGTCTCGGAAGCCAAAAGATACAGGAGCTAATACAATGAACTAAATTATACTTCTTGCTTAACTTAAATAAAAACTCAAATACGTATCTATTTAGTTTTTTTATTTGTTTTTAGTTATAAATTTATTGTGTAGACCTTATTTTTATAAAAGTTCTTAAAACGTTCAAAAACTACATGTATTCAAATTATGCTGGTTGGTGATAAAATTCATAAGCACTTTTAACTGATTCCTATTTTTTAATCCATTTTTCACTAATTTATCAAAAAAATAAGTTTATTTTTTAATTTCGAACATAGTTATTGCGAAAGAAAAAGTCAGTTGACATCATAGGTAAAATAAATTGACATTTATGAAAGACTCACGATTAGAAAAATTTTATCACAGCAAACTAAATAAAATCATTTTATTTAAATACACTGTAAGAAAATTTTAAAATAATTAATTTTTCAATTTAGATTTTTTGTTTAAAAAATTGCGTTACTAGTTACAAAAAGTATTGAACGTTAAAGAAAAAGCAAATATTATTAGATTTTCAAGTTTTTAACTAAACTTTATGATTGAAATTCAGTTTCATGTGGCCGCAACTCCAAAATAAAAGCAACTCCAAAATAAAAGTTTTGTTTAGTCAGACTAATAGCTTATTGGGTCTATAATCAATAGTTTTAATTTTAAATTGATAGCTTTAGAAATAACGCCAAAAAAATCCCTATACGTCTTAGATGGCCCGCCCTGTATATACATACAGAGCGGTCCAAAAGTCACCCCCCCCCCTCTTAACTTTTGAACCAGTTGAGATATCGACTTCAAATTTGGAACTTTTAAATAAGACAACTTAAACTATCTTTTAGCATATATTTAATACTTTCAGCTCTTAAAATGTGGGCAGGGGGGCATGGGGGCACATTTTTTTAAATGGAAAGGGGGGTCGTGTAATACATCATTTTAAAGCTTATAAAATTCTCCATTTAACTCCATATTTTTAAATTAAAAAAAAAATTGGGTTTAAAATGGGGTTGAAAATGGGTATTATTAATGTCTTAATGCTTAATTTCATCATAAAAAAATGTTAATTATACTTTTAAACTAATTTTAGTTGACATAAATAAAAATTTATAAAAAAAACTTAAAAAATCGAATGTTTTAGCACAAAAAATTGAAAAATCAAAACCTTAAAAAACATTTTTAAAAAATTTAAAAATGTTAGTTTAAATAGAGAATTTTATAAGCTTTAAAATGATGTATCACACGACCCCTCTTTCCATTTAAAAAAATGTCCCCCCATGCCCCCTGCCCATATTTTAAGAGATAAAAATATCAAATATATGCTAAAAGATAGTTTAAGTTGTCTTATTTAAGAGTTCTAAATTTGAAGTCGATATCTCAACTCGTTCAAAAGTTAAAAGGGAGGGGGGTGATATAATTTATATATATATATATATAATTTCAATTGTTAGCGCGGTTTATGTCTCCTTGCGATATATACTGCATGTGGCATGTCTTATGTCTCATGCATCTCTGGTGGGCGACCTGCCTAAGAGGGTTACGGTTTCCAAAATTGTTAAAGGGCCATGGTACATTTAAAAGCGATTTGCGTGCCTACATTTTTTTAGTTTCTGATGTAGAATCACCCTGCATTATTGAAATTTTGGTTTTAACAGTTCAGTGTTTAATTTTTGGTTCTAGAAACGTGTAATTTTGACCATACGTTTATGGGAACTTTTTTTCTTATTTTGAGCTCTAGAATACAATCTTTAAATATTTTCCTTTCCTTTCAGTAAATTATTGTGCTTTAAACCAATTTAGAAGCAGACATACCCGTTAATGCAATTGAAATTGACAAAAAATCTTTTGAATTTTCAGGTTTAGACTATCATTATCAATGGAGAAAATGTGAAAAAAGTTAGTGTTAAAAAAATGTCAGCCTTTCTGTCCGCCTGTTCGTTTGTAAACCTTTTAAGTTTTGTACGTAACAACATCAAGGTTAATATTTGGGTAGAGCAAGGGGACAAAAACTAATATCGATATCGCCTCATATCACCTCTCGAAGGACCGAAAAACCGCTCCTGTGACTTGCCCCTCGCATTCTGCTTAAAAGTAGTATAATTTACGTATATTATACTATTTTTAAGCATAATGCGACGAGGCGATATCGGGCGATCTTGAGGCGATATGGGCGATATTGATTAATGTAAAAGGCGATATTTCGTCCCGCAAATGAAGTGACATGTATAAAACTACAAATTTTGCGAATATTTTCTATCTTATCTCAAAATGGCTATTTTAGTACTGTTCTTCAACTGACCGATTCATTTCGATTATTGTAAATGTTTTCTAAAAATTCGCATATAACTTTTTTATTTTTAAATTGATTGTTTGTTTTGAAAAAAAAATACTTTAATTGTGGTGCCTTGATTTTTCCTGAAAATTTCATATCCATCGGTCATTCCGTTTTTGAGTTGTCGTTCACAAAAAATATGACATACGAACGGACAGACAGACAAAAAAAAAAGTTGTTTAGAATTTAATAAAAAACATTTTTAAACAAACATTTTTGATCTAGGGCTACGGATGTTAAAAAACGGTTTTTTATTTATACGTTGTATTAAAACATTGCAATATTGTTTTGAAACGGGATTTTTGTTTTTTTTTGTACCCAATTCTCAACAATATTTTTTTAATTAATAAACTGTCTTTTAGTTGTTTAATTAGTACAATTCGTATATTTATATTATTTTTTTAATATTTAGAACTTCAATTTGGTTCGACTCAGATAAAAGTCGCAAATAAGTTAGGTTAGGATCTGATCTTTAATTTATTGCGTTCAGCGTTTTGTGAATATTTTATGATTTTTTTCTGATAGTTAATACACCTTGAGGGTCCTGGCTGCCAGGACCTGGACATGGTTATCCATTGTGCCAGAACCTGGTTATCCGTTGGTTTTAAATTTGTATATGTATTTAAATTAAAAAAAAAAAACAGAGGTCGTTGTTTTAAAACAAAAAAAAAACTTGTTAAAAAAAACAAAACCATTTTTTATTATTTACATCCCTGTCTTTACTGAGTAGAGTGCAAGCCAGCGGGAGAGTGGTTGTCCATGTGTCCATGTGCTATTGCTTTCGAGTAAAATATAAATACAATTTTTTAGCTTAAAAAGTAACTACTTTGTGTTCTACTGTTTATTTTTTACAAGCTGTCGATTGTGTTTTGTGTTTTAAATCACATACTACCTGAATCAATACTTATTGGTGATTGTATAATTTGTTATGCCATATTTCAGTTTTAAACATAACCTAGAATGTTGAGAAGATTACGTTTGGAAAAACGCATCATCATGATCAAAGGTAGAGTTTTCTAGCTTTAACGTTTAATAATTTAGTTAACTAATTTTGAGTAAAATTTAATTTATTTTATTTATTTATTTATTTATTATTATTTATTTATTTATTATTATTTATTTAATTACATTGTCATTTACATACCTAATTTTCCTATTGCCTATTAATTTTAAGTTATAAATTTCATATTGTAACTTCTTGTATGTACACACGTACTGATAAAAAGGATTTATTTGAATATGGCCAATTAAATTATTTGGTTGTAACAAATTTTAATTGAGTTAAATATTTAATTTATCTAAACAAATATTTAAGTTTCAAAATGATTTATTAATGAACAAAATAGTTTATTTGACAGAATTAAAATTTATTTGTCACAACCAAATAATTTAATTGGCCAACTCCAACCAAATATTTATTTGACACAAATAAACTGTTTTATCAGTGTGTATACAAATAAAAATGCGGTTATACTTTAACACAATATTGCAATCTTATTTCTTTTTCCAATAAAACAATAAAATACAAATTTCTTTATAAAATTTTTGTTTTTAATACATATTATCTTCCTTGTGGGTACATAACGTTTATGATCAATGGTACATTATGGTCTTGTACCATTGATCACATTACAATAAAATATAAATATAATTTTTCTATAACTGATTAATTATTTAAATTCTCAAAAAATAAATAGTGTGTAGGAATAATGGTGTATCAGGAGAGACTCGTTCCGTTGTTATATTTTAAAAAATGGCTTTTAAAAAAATATAAAAGTAAATTGTGTACAACAGTCTCCCATACTGTTCCAGTATTTCGTGCGGTGAAGAGTATAATAGGCTGGTTATCTACAAAAATATTAGTTTTTGTCCCCTTGCTCTATCCAAATATTAACCTTGATGTTGTTACGTACAAAACTTAAAAGGTTTACAAACGAACAGACGGACAGACAGGCTGACATTTTTTTAACACTAACTTTTTCACATTTTCTCCATTGATAATGATAGTCTAAACCTGAAAATTCAAAAGATTTTTTGGTCAATTTCAATCGCATTAACGGGTATGTCTGATTCTAAATTGGTTTAAAGCACAATAATTTACTGAAAAGACAGGTTGTTTCTCGAGGAAAGGAAAATATTTAAAGATTGTATTCTAGAGGTCAAAATAAGAAAAAAAGTTCCCATAAACGTATGGTCAAAATTACACGTTTCTAGAACCAAAAATTAAACACTGAACTGTTAAAACCAAAATTTCAATAATGCAGCAAAACTTATTTTTTGAAAAAAATTAAAAAAAAAATAAATCAATTTTTTCCAATAATAACTTTTTTTTATTTTAAGCTACTTCCCCTTAAGGTCTATACAAAGTGTAATACACTAAATTCATAATTTACAGTGCTTTCAAAATCAATAAAAAAACTATGCGGGTGCTATTTAAAAAAAAGTTTGGGGTGGTTCCAAGGGGGTGAGTTAAGAGGTGTGTTTTGGTGTTGGATTTAGAAATGCTTTTGATCCCATTTAATATGTTTTTGAAGTGAAAACTTCTTTAGGCGCGTTGAGCGATTTTTGGTAGGGGAAAATCTTATGTGTTCGTGTTCGGCGACATGCATGTCGGTATTTTTTTTAAAACTTTTCATCGTATTGACTTTTGAAGACTTGAAAGAACCTCGCACAAAACCCCGTGTTTTTGGCCTTCGGCTAAATTTGCTAGAAATTATATATTTTATTAACCTTCATGTCCTTAGTAATTGACCAAAATTTTAGCTTAATTATATGTACAGTTTTCGAGATATCGAGCTTTAAAATTGGTAATTTAGAATTCAGGAAAATTTTACACCTTTTAAAATTTTGTGCTTTTTAAATGTTAGTTTTTTACGTATGATTAAATTCAATGGTGCAAATTAAAGGTGTTTATATGCTTTATTTAAATGTGTTATAACATTGGCCACAGAGTTACTGAATAAAAAGAATTGGAAGCGAAGTTTATTAGAGTACTCTAAGTCCTTTTGTTTGGGCATGATGGGGGTAAACCACATCAAAATAAATTAACTCAATTCAATCAGCTAAAAGTTGTAAATTCTCAGTAAATCTTACAAATGGAATTTTAGCAAAGGTATTGCTAAAGTAATGTAGGTAAACCAACTAAAGAGCCTACATTGGCATAGTGGAGCAAATGGAATGAAACGTTGAACTGTTATAAAATTACTTATTTCTGTGTTTAAGATAACCGCAGTATGGCTTGGAATGGAGGGAGTTAAACTAAGTTAACCAGGTTCTCAAAAGTAATTTAAGCGTGGTAGGAAAAGGGGTATCTATAGATAGGCTAATTACTTAAACGTTTAAAAGGCAATAAATATAGGAATCTGAAATAATTGAAAGCGAAGCTTATTCGAGTACTTAAAGTCCTTCTGTTTGGGCATGATTGGGCTAAACCACATAAAAATAGTTTAACTCGATTTAATCAGCTAAAAGTTTTAAATTCTCGATAAATCTTACAAATAAATGGTATTTTAGAAAAGGTATTGCTAAAGTAAACTAGGTAAACCAACCAAAGCGGCCCTACATTGGCGTAGCGGGAAAACGGTATAAAACGTAAAGGTTTTATTAAGTTATTTATTGCCATTTGCCTAGGATTAGGGTGAATTTGGCATACATAGCATGATATATTTCGTCGAAATGCCATTTTTATATATACTCTGACAGTGAATAATGTATGTACACCTAAATAGGTTCTTATTATAGGTAACATATTTATTTCCATGGTTTTATAAAGATTAAGGTATTATTATTAAAATACTACTTTATATAATAATAAAGTTTAATTAATCAATTAAAATTAATTATTAATAAAAGAAAATATATTTTAACTTTTATACACTTGCTCAAAACTAAAAATAATTTTTCTCAGGGTGATAATTTAAACTTACAATTTTCTCAAAAATAAACAGACTTTACCTGAAGTACCAAGTAAATATTTTTTTTACACATTTTTATTTCATATTGAACTATGTTAATCAAGAATTACCTGGATAGAAACTGGATAGGCGAAAGATAAAATCCAGGGTATAAGACTTCCTACAGGAAGAGATGGAATACCTATAGTTGCAAAATATATTCCTCAAACCAATAAACCATTGAATCTGAAGATCGGATATTCCTTATTACCAAATTATATTAAAACTAATTTTATTAAGATACAGCGCACAAAGGTGAAGCAATTAACTAGTTTTTTATTACCTTTTAGATTCCTATTTTTATTGCCTTTTAAACATTTAAGTAATTAGCCTATCTATAGGTACCCCTTTTCCTACTAAGCTTAAATTACTTTTGAGAACCTGGTTAACTTGGTTAAACTCCCTCCATTGCAAGCGATTATCTTAAACACAGAAATAAGTAATTTTATAACAGTTTAACGTTTCATGCCCTTTGCTCCACTATGCCAATGTAGGCTCTTTAGTTGGTTTACCTACTTTACTTTAGCAATGCATTTTCTAAAATTCTATTTATTTGTAAGATTTACCGAGAATTTAAAACTTATAGATGATTGAATCAAATTAATTTATTTTGATGTGGTTTACCCCC
The DNA here is from genome assembly GCA_958510825.1 of Brachypterus glaber. NCBI lineage: Eukaryota > Metazoa > Arthropoda > Insecta > Coleoptera > Kateretidae > Brachypterus > Brachypterus glaber. The sequence goes on along the minus strand of OY294049.1, from coordinate 29,522,755 downwards.
ATCATGCCAAACAGAAGGACTTTGAGTACTCTAATAAGCTTCGCTTTCAATTATTTTTATTCAGTAACTCAAAAACTATAAAATACATAAAACTTATGAAATTCTAGCCGTTAGATTTTCTGTTTTTTAATATTAAATCAAAATTAATAATTAGCATTTTTAATATTTATTATATCGCCTATTTTAAGCTGTTGCCACGGAAAATGGAAACACTATGTGACCAATATTATAACACATTTAAATAAAGCATATAAACACCTTCAATTTGCAATATTAATTTTAATCATACATAAAAAACTGACATTAAAAAAGCACAAAATTTTAACAGGTGTAAAATTTTCCTGAATTCTAAATCACCAACTTTAAAGCTCCATATCTTAAAAACTGTACATACAATTAAGCTGAAATTTTGGTCAATTACTAAGGACATGAAGGTTAATAAAATATATAATTTCCAGCAAATTTAGCCGAAGGCCAAAAACACGGGGTTTTGTGCGGGGTTCTTTGAAATATTAGCTTATGGTGACTATTTAAACATAGTCCAGTCAAATAACGAGAAATTCCTATGTTAAATTGCAATAAATGTACACGAGCTGATATTTTAAAGGGTTTTAAGTTTTGGATAGTTACAAGACACTCCTGTTAGTTTTTCACCGGATGATTTGCGTAAGGGGTGTCCGCTATCCTGATTTTAAGGGGTGATTGCGGTTATCTCGCTAAATATGCATGTTACGATAAAAATGCATATAACCAATTTTGTTAAGAAGAAAATTTCCAACAATTTTTGTTTAAATAATTTTTTTAATATGTTAACAATCGAGTTATAAATATTCAAAAATGGCCATGTTGGGGGTGAAATTGTATTTTTTGATTTTTAGCCAAATTATTTATCGTAGGATAAAAGGTAGGTTATAAGCAAACTTGTAGCTCTTGAAATTCTCTATAAGTTCTATGTATTACGAATTTTCATAAGTATTTTGTTACAGTTACAGGGGTGCTGAAAGTCGAGTTGCGCCCTCTGTAACCGTACCTATGAAAATTCGTAATACATAAAACATATAAAGAATTTCAAGAGCTACAAGTTTGCTTCTTCGATGAATAATTTGGATGAAAAATGGAAAAAAAAACAATTTCACCTTCAACATGGCTATTTTTGAATTAACTCGATTGTTATTAATAATATATTAAAAAAATTATCAAAACAAAAATTGTTGGAAATATCCTTCTTTACAAAATTGGTTATATTAATTTTTATTGTAAGATGCATATTAAGCAACTCACCCCTAAAATTCAAGATAGCGGACACCCCTTACGCAAATCACCCGGTGAAAAACTAACAGGAGTGTTCTATTACCCTTTAAAATATCAACCCGTGTACGTTTATTGCAATTTCCATTTATTATTTGACTGGACTAAGATGACATACATAAAACTACCAAAAAGTACTAGCCATAAAGTCCAAAACAGGCACATCATGATTTTCTTTTGTTTTTAATAACTTTAGATAAGATTTACTTAGAGACTTGAAATTTAAACAAGATACATGCATAAAAATGCAAAAAAATACTAGCCATGAAGTCCAAAACAGGACCATCATGATTTTTGTTGTTGTTTTAATAACTTTTCATAGGATTGACTTAACTTGAAATTTAAAATATAGGCTTATGGTGACTATTGAATTATACAATATGCAATATACAATGCATAAAATACCGAAAAATACTAGACGTGAAGTCCAAAATAGGTACATCATGATTTTCTTTTGTTTTCATAATAACTTTTGACTGGATTGACTTAGGGACTTCAAATTTAAAATATAAGCTTATGGTGACTATTTAAACAGATTTTACCTAAAAACTGCTAGCCGTAAAGTCCCGGCGAGCGCAGCAAGTACTTAATTAAAAAAAAAACGCTTTTTTTATAAATCTTGAATGGATCATCGTAGGGATTTAAAAATTGGTATATAAGGATATAATCACAATTGAAAATCGACGAAACCAAAAAACGAGATGGCCGACCTTTCAAAATGACATTTTTTTAATGGAAAGTCGCAGAAACATAGAATTTGGTATAAGAGAACTGAAAATCGACAAAATGAAAAAAGGTGAAATCTGGCTTTGTACTGGGCTTGCGCAGCCCATCATATATTTTGACTAATAAATAAACCATATAAAAATGTATATAATTGTTGCTCGGAGTGCCGATAGATGTGAAAACCCGACTAATGTTAATAATTTTAATTTATAAATTATGAAATTTTAATTTTTGATACTACAATTTGAAATTTCAAAAAAAAAAAACACTGTTATTTCATAGTTTTAAGTTTTCACTTCTGTCGGCAGTCCCCATGAATGCCCATTACTTTTTAATTAAGTTTCTATCTTTTAAAGTAACGGTATATTTTCCGGGAAGTAAAATTTGGGAAACTCGCTGTATTGAAAAACGGTTAGCCGTCTATGAGAAATATAAAGTAGATAAAACCGAGGGTAAACCGCAGAGGAATTCAGATGTAAAAATTGGAGGTAATCTGCGGGAAATCTTTCAAGGTTACGAGGTAATCTGAAGGAAATCTTAGAAACTCGAGGTAATCTTTGGAAGTAATCTAGAGGAAATCTATTGCTTCTAAAAGAAATTCAGGTGTACACAATTTTGTCAGCGGTTTACCCTAAGGACACTAGATTAGCTGAGTCTAATTCACTCCCCAAGTGAAGTGAAGTATAATGAACTAATCTAGTTTACCCCTCGGATAAAACGCAATATACTATCCACTGTGATGAGCATACTATCGAATGCGTAGCATTTTATTGATTATGACAGTTGAAAAGTATATAATGCACGGCCTATAAATCACGGTTCTCTAAAAATAAACTGTATAAAATTTAAAACGGCCGGCCGTGGATAAAGTATAGTATTCTACTCGCGTATAATAACTATTATTTATTCGGGTGATTAGGCCACTCGCCTATCGGCTCGTGTCCCAAAGTTTACCCTCGTTGATTAATAGCTATTATTATACGCTCGTTGAATAATATACTATTAAATATTCTACAAAAACATTTCTAATCATTTTTGTCTTAATAAGACTAGTTATTAGATATTGCAATCCTTCTATAAAGGGTACCCGTTTTAGATTTTTTAATTTGCCAAAAATTAAGCGATGTATTTCCAAAGGCTCTCGCATAAATTAAAGATTCTATTGAATTTTAATCCATGTGAAGTAAAGATAAAACTATAACTTCGCGTATTAATTAAACTAGGCAACATGCTTTCTTGCCCTGATCGCAGACCTTTTCTCGACTAATTTTGAGTCGCTGAGATGGCCTCAGAATGTTTTTACTACCTCAGATTTCTGAGAAAAATGAGACAAAAGTGGTAAAAAATCATTATTTTATCCCTCTTTTGTTCTAAAATCATGGGAGATAAAAATATTCTGAGGACAAATTTTGATTCAGAGACTCAATATTAGTTAAAATACACTGCCCAGTAAAAGAGCTTTTCCATTTTACACGTCCGCGCGTAAAATGGATTTTTTATTATTAGTGTGAAGCCCTAGAGGAACTACCCGTTCACAATAAAACTTCGATAGAACTTTAAAGGACATATATTTAACTTGTAACAAATGGGTACATACAAACTTATTTCGAAAATGCCGTGTGAAAAATACTAACGATAAAAAGAATACCGCGGGTACGCCGACCTTACTCAGCTGACTGACAATACAACAGTGTTGCCAACCTTTTGCGCGTAAAAACCCAACCTTATTTAAATTTGAATTTTAAGCGGGAAATATTAAAAATAATAATGGGCTTTTCCTAACATTCTCCCACCTGAGAAACTTGGAAAACATTTTAAAGTTTCTCATTAAACAAAACAAAAATGAAACGTAAACAATCTCATAAAATATTCAATTTGTCTCTAAAACTTAACTGTTCTAGCTACTTACAGTCTTTAGTCTTCAAACCTTTTTGGAAATTTTACTACTCTCCCACTACGCGTTTTAAACGATTCGATCACTCTGTTTCTGCACAAATCACTCACGTCCGCGATTTGCGATGCACTATCACTCTCTGGTTTACTCACTACTGGATCTTCTTCCACTGCTACCTCTGGCTCAGACGGAACTTTGGATTTCTCCTGAAGAACAACCTGATGTGCATCCATTTCCAATGGAAAGATTCTCTGTACAGCACGAAGTAACTGTCCCTTTGACGTTACTACGCGCACAAGACGAACACAACCGTCCTTTCCCGGTAAAAGTTCTATGACACGTCCTAAAGGCCAATCAATGCGCTTCTCATTGTCATTTCCTATTAGGACAACTTCACCGACAATAACCTCTCGCGACGGTTTCGCGTTAGACATTAATTGCAACTGTCCTAAATACTCGTTACGGAATCGTTTACGTAAATCTTCGCGTAACTTTTGCAAATTTCGAGACTTTTTGCACAAAAACTCCTTATCAACCGCATCACAATCCGGAACACCACTGTCTACTAACTCGCGAAGAAACATAACTGGAGTTAACGCCACTAAATCATTTGCGTCATTAGACTGGTATGTCAATGGTCTCGAATTAATAACCGATTCACAATCTATTAAAACTGTCAATAAATCTTCATAAGTAAGACACGCACGACCTAGCATCTTACGTAGAAGTTGTTTGAGGAGTGCCACGAGCCGCTCCCAAAATCCTCCCCACCACGGCGCACTTGGGGGGTTAAAATGCCACGTTATCCGTTCGACCGACGAATATTTAGCTATTTTGTCCCAGTCTAGTCTTTCAAAAGCATTTTCCGTGCCCACAAAATTTGTCCCGTTATCACTGTAAAGGACCTTTGGACGACCTTGGCGCGCGATAAAACGCCTCAAAGCTTTAATAAAACTTTCAGTAGATAAAGAAATGCATAGTTCAAAATGTACTGCGCGGTACACTGCGCACGTAAAAAGTACAACCCACACCTTTTCTCCAGATTTCAAGTAAAGCGGTCCTGCTAGATCCACGCCCGAGATTTCAAAAACAACGGCATCTCGCACTCGATCAAACGGCAACGGAGGGCTTTTCACTTGAAAGGGTTTGCTGTTCTGTCTTCTACACACTTTACACTTTCCGATCACCCCTCGTATATAACGTCTACCGCCCAAAATCCAGTACTTCTCCCTAAGTAAACTTAGTAGTCCTTGCGCACCCACATGGCACGATCTTTCGTGAATTCCAGTCACTAATTTGTCCGTTATTGTGTGCTTATTCGGCAAAACTATCGGAAAACGAAAATGTTCACTATCAACACGATTTGAAATACGCGATTTTAGTCTCATGACACCGAACTCATTAAATATGTCCAATCCCCTAAGTCTCGGATCATTCTTCTCAAAAACTTCTTCTTGAACAACTTTAAACACAAACATTTCGGCATTGTTTAACTCTTGAACCGAAATCGGTCCGCATTTCCTATCGTTCCTACAACTTTGTCTTGCATTATGTACGAAACGAAAAATGTTAGCCATTATACGAACTATGCTTTGATACTTGGAAATTCGACTAAAATTCCAATAATCTGCTACAGTATCAACCATAGTAACAATTTTCTTTTTCTTTTCTTTATTGATTTCTTCTTCATTACAATCGAATTGTTTTTCCTGTGGCCATAACTCTGGACTTTCACGTAGCCATGCCGGCCCCTCCCACCATCGCGAATCCAGTAAAAACTTAGCAGAGCATCCACGGGAGGGGAGGTCTGCCGGGTTCATCACACCAGGCAAATGTTTCCATGACATCATAGGGGTTAAGGACCTAATTTCGGACACTCTGTTCCCGACGAAAGTGCCCCATTCTTCCTTTCTGCGTATCCACGACAGAACTGTGCTGGAGTCACTCCAAAAATAACCGTCCATTTCTTGCTCTAGATTTTGTTGAACAGTCACAAATAATCTTGCAGCAATCGTAGCACTCAGCAATTCCAGGCGTGGTATACTGATGGGTTTCTTGGGTGCTATTCTAGACTTTGATGCTAGCAAATATAGAGAAACTTCACCGCCATGTTCCACTCTCAAAAAAATTACACAAGCATAAGCCTTTATGCTTGCGTCACAAAAAATGTGTAAACTGCATTTTTCTTCTATATTTCCGGCTCTGACCCATCTTGGTATTTCAATTTCTTCTAAATATTTCATATTATCGACCCAATCAAAAAATTCTTTTTTCATATCTTCTTCTACAGGTTGGTCCCATCCCAACTGGTTTTCCCATGTCTTCTGCAACAAAATCTTTGGACAAACAGTAATAGGGCTGGTGAATCCAATCGGATCGAAAATCTTCTGAGCTACACTTAAAATATTTCTTTTTGTCACGTCTAAACTTTTTATTTCTTCAAGATTCAAACAATTTTTGATAGACAAGGTATCTCTGCTAGTGTTCCAAGTGAGACCAAGGACCGGAATATCACTTCCATGCTCATCGAACTGCGTCCTCTCCCACCCTCGAAGGTCAAACATTGCCTCTGACATAATTTGAATAGACTCTTGCATAAATTTTTTCAGTGTATTTTCGGTATTTAGACTAGTCACACAGTTGTCTACGTAAAAGCTTTTTATTAATCTGGTAATTGTTTCAACTGAGTAACTACTGTGGCTAGATTCTTCAACTTTGGTTTGACATTGCTCAAGGTGATGTTCTATTGTGGTGCCTAACAAAAACGGACTACTATTCACACCAAATACCACACGCTTGTGTCTGTAACATTTTTCTTTTCCCTCTGAATCTATCCACAAAAAACGTAAGCAATCTCTGTCAGATTCGTGTAAACTTATTTGTAGAAAGGCCTTTTTTATATCCGAGACCACTCCTATCCTGTTTTCTCTAAACCTTAGTAAAATGTTAGGAATTTTCTCAATCAGGTTCAAACCCTTCTCCAGGCACTGATTTAAAGAAGGTTTATTTTTCTCTTTTGCGCTTGCGTCAAATACTGGTCTTATTCTGGTGCTTGAGTTCTCCTTAATTACAGGTCTGTGCGGTAAATAGTGAACTGGTCTATCATAACATTTTTTTTCAACTATTTCAATTATTCCGTCGCCCAGCCAATCTTGAAAAACTTCATCATAAGCCCTTTCCAAATTTTCCGTTTTTAATTTTCTTAAAACATTTTCTAAACGCTTCTGCGCAAGTCCATAATTATCTGGAAGCGGTGGGTGTCCCTGTATCCAAGGCAATCGCACTTTATAACGCCCATCACTCTCTTGTTCTACGGTTTCTAAAAAGAACTGTTTCGCATCTAACTCCTCTTCTTGCCTATTTTTACTCTGGGTTGATTCTGTGATACCTAGTATATCCAGCTCCCACAAGTTAGTTATCGAAACATCTTTTACAAAAAGATTTAAAGTCGACACAGCCGCATTTTTGCCAAACGACCTTCTTTGCACACTTCCCATCAGCGTCCACCCTAGGAAAGTCTCCATTGCAACAAGACCAGATTCAAGTACCTGTCGCCTACCCGTATACAGCTTTCCCGCGACGTCAGCACCGATGAGCAGGTCAATTTGGTATGATTGTTGTGCGTCACTCAATTCTATATTAAAAGCTCTTAACTCGTCTATCCATGGTCCAGGAAAAATTGGAGCTACATCCATACATATTTTGGGTTGATCTAGCACGTCCAACTTACATAAAAAATCATCTTGAGCCAAAGTTACTTCATACAGGTTATGATTTTGTTCTAACATGCCTCCACCAAACAGACAATGCATAATTTTTTCTTTACTTTTTGGAACCACGCCCATTTTTTCCACCGTTGATTTCAAAACATATGAGCGCTGCGAACCAGTGTCAATCAAAACGCGCACGTCACGCGATCCATTTTTTCCAATCATTTTTACACGTAACGTTTGTAAAAAAACGTGATTACTTGTGTAATTCGCACCGTTAATCTCCGTGGTTTTTTCAGTCTCGGCTTTGCCTGCATCAATATCAATATTAACCTTCAATTCAGGACACATCAAAGTCACATGTTGTTTGCTACATACTATACATTTAACACGTCCTCTGCACCTTTTTGACGTATGACCAATTTTGAGACAACGAAAACAGGCCCTTTTATTTTTAATACATTGATTTTTCTTGTCTAACGGATAGCTCTGCGCCTTAAAACATTCTGCGCTATCGTGTGCTCCGTCACAAAAAATACATTTGGCGACTTCACCATTAATTAAATCAGCCGCCGTAGGAACAAACGGTTTTTCCCCTGAACTCTGTATCTTTTTTCGAAAACCAGTCGTACCAGAATTTTGGGAAGCTTCACGAAGCCCAAAACCTTCAGAAGCCAACATAACTCGCTGCTCATTCTCTACTTCGTTTCTCCAAAATTGCATTAAAGCCTTTAATCTTTTCTCCAATGTCACATTGGAATCCGCGGATCCGAGCGCATTCACCACCGACCCTCCAGTCGCGGAACCGTTACCACTCGTCATAGAAACCACCGACTCTCTATCATCTTGGTCGTTATCGGGATACAAGCTTAAAGCAGACCGCTGCCAAATCCGTAGAAGTTCCTCCGGTAAACAAGATTCTATCAAAGGAAATAGCATCGCCGCATATTTGTCCGATGTTATACCAAGAGTTTCCAAAGACCGTAACTGAGTTTCAATTTGGTCATATAAACGAGAAATATCAATCTTATTTTTCGTTACTGCATTATTTAAAATCAATTTTAGAAGTGCCCTTACGTATACTTCAATTTGCAAATCTTCGCGCCCAAAACGCGATTGTAAACTTTCTATAATTTGTGGATAGTGCTGCCCTGTAGCAGGGAAACTATCTACAAGTTGCCTAGCCCTACTGCCTGATACTGTAGCTTGAACTAAATAGTCGACTTTATCTGCCGGGTCAATATTAGAGTCTTCATGCACTTTTTTGAACTGCGCCCAAAACGGCAACCATTCCCGAATATTACCGTCAAATTTCTTAAATTGAATTACTGGAAGTTGATAGTTTCGCCTACCTGTAGCGGGTGTTTCTGGAGTGCCTACTTGTGTACTTCCAACTTGTTCCAACCTGTTACTTTTGATAACATTGGTACACTTGTAGCTGAGGGTTTTAAATCGCTTGGTATAAGTGTCACACTGCTCTTGATCCTGGTCCAACTCTGGTTCAGTCGTTTCACTATCCACTAAAAGTTCAAAAACCTCGGAACTCGCACGTTTTAATTCGTCATATTTTTCCCGCAAAAGGTCCGACGCCACACTAATTTCGTCGCAATTCAATTCCGGATCGGCCAACAATTCGTCTCTCTATTCGTAAAAGCAGTACGTAAAGCTTTACGGAGTTTCTTTTTACGTTCTAAACCGGCCATTTTCAAAACAACACACACTTGTTACCCCGGTTTGTCCACTTAAAGATCACAAGTCCTGTCACGGTCGCCACAAATGTGAAGCCCTAGAGGAACTACCCGTTCACAATAAAACTTCGATAGAACTTTAAAGGACATATATTTAACTTGTAACAAATGGGTACATACAAACTTATTTCGAAAATGCCGTGTGAAAAATACTAACGATAAAAAGAATACCGCGGGTACGCCGACCTTACTCAGCTGACTGACAATACAACAGTGTTGCCAACCTTTTGCGCGTAAAAACCCAACCTTATTTAAATTTGAATTTTAAGCGGGAAATATTAAAAATAATAATGGGCTTTTCCTAACATCTGTTGGGTTGGCAACATACAAAAGCCTATCTCTTGATGTTTTGCGTGCAAATGTCAATGTCGATTTAAAGTTTAATTTTTTACAAAATTTTGTGTTTGGGTTATTTTTTACCGTGTTAAAATTGTGGACTGGTTAATTGCAGTGAAAAAAGAAAATATATCAAAATATCATTTGTTCTTAGAATTTTAAACATAGTGTAAACTGTAATGCCCACCCAAAACAAAAATCCCTAAATCAATCATCAATTTAAATGTAAGTTTTTTAAATTTTAGAAAAAACTGTATAAAGCACCCGTTTCATAACACGTTTTTAGAGCACTAGTACTTTAGAAAACTCGCCGCAAACGGCTCGTGTTCTAAACTTGTACTCGTGCGCTAAAAACGTATGTTATGAAACTAGTACTTTAATATACTATAAAACCGCTCTTGATCATCTCGATAGCAATAGTAAATTACGCACCGAGTAGGTACGCGAAGCTAGTTTTCAGTGCACAAGACTTGTGACAAGAGTGCACAAGGTGAAGCCGAGTAAAAAAAGCGCTCAGAGTGCACTGAAATAGGTTTGCGTCAAGGTGTGTAGTTATACTATTTTTCCTATGACCTAAGCAAGGGCGTAGATGAGAGGGGGTAAAGGGGGGTAGGG
>OY294049.1:29484323-29512218 GCA_958510825.1 Brachypterus glaber | reverse complement strand
TCCTAACAATTAGATTTACTTTTAGCAACCTTAAAAATATACCAATTTTCACGAAAATCACCCCCCGCCTTTGGTTAAAAAGTATTTTATCCACCGCCTATAAATCACGGGTCTCTAAAAACAAACTGTATAAAATTTAAAACGGCCGGCTGTGGATAAAGTAGTATTCTGCGTATAATAGCTATTATTTATTCGGGTGATTAGGCCACTCGCCTATCGGCTCGTGTCCCAAAGTTCACCCTCGTTGATTAATAGCTATTATTATACGCTCGTTGAATAATATACTATTAAATATTCTACAAAAACATTTCTAATCATTTTTGTCTTAATACGACTAGTTATTAGATATTGCAATCCTTCTATAAAGGGTACCCGTTTTAGATTTTTTTAATTTGCAAAAAATTAAGCGATGTATTTCCAGAAGACTCTCGCATAAATTGAAGATTCTATTGAATTTTAATCCATGTGAAGTAAAGATAAAATTATAACTTCGCGTATTAATTACACTAGGCAACATGCTTTCTTGCCCTGACCGCAGGCCTTTTTTCGACTAATTTTGGGTCGCTGAGATGGCCTCAGAATGTTTCTACTACCTCAGATTTCTGAGAATAAAAGGTAAAAATGAGACAAAAGTGGTAAAAAATCATTATTTTATCCCTCATGGGAGATAAAAATATTCTGAGGACAGATTTGTATTCAAGGACTCAATATTAGTTAAAATACACTGCCCAGTAAAACAGCTTTCCCATTTTACACCTCCGCGCGTAAAATGAATTTTTTATTATTAGATTTACTTTTCGCAACCTTAAAAATATACCAATTTTCACGTCTCTTTGGGGGTGCAGTTAGAACTTTTTTATTATCAGATTCTCTTTCAGCAACCTTAAAAACGCCAATACACCAATTTTCACAAAAACTACCCCCACCCCTCAGGGGGTGAAATTAGAAAAATGTTATTAAAAGATTCAGGTTTAGCGACCTCCAAAAACCCCAATATATAAATTTTCAAGAAAACTACCCCCCGTCCCTTTGGGGTGGAGTTAGAATTTTTTTATACTTAGATTTACTTTCAGCAACCTCAAAAACCCGAATATGCTAAATTTCACAAAAACTACCCCCACCCCTCAGGGGGTGGATTTAGAATTTTTCTGTTATCAGATTCACTTTCAGCAACCTCGAACACCACAATATACCAGTTTTTACGAAAACTACCCCCCACCCCTCAGGGGATGAAATTAGAAAAAAAATATTATCAGATTCATATTCTTCAACCCCAAAAACCCCTATATATCAATTTTGACGAAAATATTGAAAATATTAAAAAATATTAACCCCCTCATACCCTCGGGGGTGGAGTTAGAAAAAAATTATTTAATAATAATATTATCAGATTCAATTTCAGCAACCTCAAAAACCCCTATATAGCAATTTTCACATTTTTCTAAAAAAATGTATTTTACCCCATTTGCCCCCCTTGCACCCCAATGTCCACCAAAAACAATCCCGAGCGAGAACTTTTGGTAAAATACCCGTACTTCAAATTTCAAGTCTCTAGATTAAAGCGTTGTTAAGTTATCGTGCCCAAAAGATTTCCCGGACAGACCGATCGACCGACCGATATATTTTTTTTGCTTGAAATTGATTTATACATAAAACGAAATAAAACGCAAAAATACGAAAAAAAAAATTGAAATTTTTGCACGAATATAAGGCTTTCCGAAATTTTAAAAATTTTCAAGGGGCAAGGGGGGCAAATGGGGTAAAATACATTTTTTTAGAAAAATGTGAAAATTGCTATATAGGGATTTTTGAGGTTGCTGAAATTGAATCTGATAATATTATTATTAAATAATTTTTTTCTAACTCCACCCCCGAGGGTATGAGGGGGTTAATATTTTTTAATATTTTCAATATTTTCGTCAAAATTGATATATAGGGGTTTTTGGGGTTGAAGAATATGAATCTGATAATATTTTTTTTCTAATTTCATCCCCTGAGGGGTGGGGGGTAGTTTTCGTAAAAACTGGTATATTGTGGTGTTCGAGGTTGCTGAAAGTGAATCTGATAACAGAAAAATTCTAAATCCACCCCCTGAGGGGTGGGGGTAGTTTTTGTGAAATTTAGCATATTGGGGTTTTTGAGGTTGCTGAAAGTAAATCTAAGTATAAAAAAATTCTAACTCCACCCCAAAGGGACGGGGGGTAGTTTTCTTGAAAATTTATATATTGGGGTTTTTGGAGGTCGCTAAACCTGAATCTTTTAATAACATTTTTCTAATTTCACCCCCTGAGGGGTGGGGGTAGTTTTTGTGAAAATTGGTGTATTGGCGTTTTTAAGGTTGCTGAAAGAGAATCTGATAATAAAAAAGTTCTAACTGCACCCCGAAAGAGACGTGAAAATTGGTATATTTTTAAGGTTGCGAAAAGTAAATCTAATAATAAAAAATTCATTTTACGCGCGGAGGTGTAAAATGGAAAAGCTGTTTTACTGGGCAGTGTATTTTAACTAATATTGAGTCTCTGAATACAAATCTGTCCTCAGAATATTTTTATCTCCCATGATTTTAGAACAAAAGAGGGATAAAATAATGATTTTTTACCACTTTTGTCTCATTTTTACTTTTATTCTCAGAAATCTGAAGTAGTAGAAACATTCTGAGGCCATCTCAGCGACCCAAAATTAGTCGAAAAAAGGCCTGCGATCAGGGCAAGAAAGCATGTTGCCTAGTGTAATTAATACGCGAAGTTATAATTTTATCTTTACTTCACATGGATTAAAATTCAATAGAATCTTCAATTTATGCGAGAGTCTTCTGGAAATATATCGCTTAATTTTTGGCAAATTAAAAAAATCTAAAACGGGTACCCTTTATAGAAGGATTGCAATATCTAATAACTAGTCGTATTAAGACAAAAATGATTAGAAATGTTTTTGTAGAATATTTAATAGTATATTATTCAACGAGCGTATAATAATAGCTATTAATCAACGAGGGTGAACTTTGGGACACGAGCCGATAGGCGAGTGGCCTAATCACCCGAATAAATAATAGCTATTATACGCAGAATACTACTTTATCCACAGCCGGCCGTTTTAAATTTTATACAGTTTGTTTTTAGAGACCCGTGATTTATAGGCGGTGGATAAAATACTTTTTAACCAAAGGCGGGGGGTGATTTTCGTGAAAATTTGTATATTTTTAAGGTTGCTAAAAGTAAATCTAATAATAAAAAATCCATTTTACGCGCGGAGGTGTAAAATAGAAAAGCTCTTTTACTGGGCAGTGTATTTTAACTAATATTGAGTCTCTGAATCAAAATTTGTCCTCAGAATATTTTTATCTCCCATGATTTTAGAACAAAAGAGGGATAAAATAATGATTTTTTACCACTTTTGTCTCATTTTTCTCAGAAATCTGAGGTAGTAAAAACATTCTGAGGCCATCTCAGCGACTCAAAATTAGTCGAGAAAAGGTCTGCGATCAGGGCAAGAAAGCATGTTGCCTAGTGTAATTAATACGCGAAGTTATAGTTTTATCTTTACTTCACATGGATTAAAATTCAATAGAATCTTTAATTTATGCGAGAGCCTTTGGAAATGCATGGCTTAATTTTTGGCAAATTAAAAAATCTAAAACGGGTACCCTTTAGGATTGCAATATCTAATAACTAGTCTTATTAAGACAAAAACCCCTATATATCAATTTTGACGAAAATATTGAAAATATTAAAAAATATTAACCCCCTCATACCCTCGAGGGTGGAGTTAGAAAAAAATTATTTAATAATAATATTATCAGATTCAATTTCAGCAACCTCAAAAACCCCTAATAGCAATTTTCACATTTTTCTAAAAAAATGTATTTTACCCCATTTGCCCCCCTTGCCGCACCCCAATGTCCACCAAAAACAATCCCGAGCGAGAACTTTTGGTAAAATACCCGTACTTCAAATTTCAAGTCTCTAGCTTAAAGCGTTGTTAAGTTATCGTGCCCAAAAGATTTCCCGGACAGACCGATCGACCGACCGATATATTTTTTTTGCTTGAAATTGATTTATACATAAAACGCAAAAATACGTAAAAAAAAATTGAAATTTTTGCACGAATATAAGGCTTTCCGAAATTTTGAAAATTTTCAAAATGGGAAAGCAAAATACCCAACTTAGATTATGGAAACTATCAATTTATAGGTAGAATAAGTAGGGATACTAGGTAAAAAAAGTTAAAAAAAATTGATCTGTGACACAACTAAGTAGGGGGTGGGGTGAGGAGAGGGGTGCATAAAGGGACAAGCTTAGTACCACGTACTCATGCTAAAAAACGCTAAAAAGCATCACTAGGGGTCAAAAATAAACTAATATGTTATTGTTATGTAATACGGTAATGAAGTGATATTTTTAGAAAACCATAAAAAAAATAAAGCAATATTGTCTTTTATAAATTATTTTTAAATTGGCATAATTGCATGTACTAAAATTTGAAAAATAAGATGTGCTGGATTTTTTTAAGGTCAAATTCAGTTTTTGTGCCTTTAAATTGATTAGAAGAATATATTTTTTGGGCTCGGGAAAAAAGTTTAAACTGTGTGCTTTTAATTTATTACTTTTTCATTTAATTACTTTTTACGAAAAATCAAGCAAAATAAATAAATATTAGTATAAATATTTTGTAGAGAATTTTATATTTTATAATTTACAAATTAAGTCCTATAAAAATTTTACACTTTGATAGTTTTGCCACAAATGAGCAATTAAGTAAACTCTGCACTTTAATTTTAAGCTTTTTATTTATTTTCACTTACTTCCTGTGACAGTAGGTCCTTCGCAAATAGATTTTCGAATTCCTCGTATTTTTTTTAATATACCCTAAAACTTTTAAAATTCTACTCGTTTTTTAAATATTTTGATAAAAAATTGTCTATTTCCTGGATTTATATTTCAAAAATGTGAGGTGCTGGGATTTTTCTAAGGTCAGATTGGGATTCTACGCCCTCGAATTAGTAAAAAAAAATTATTTTCCGATCGGGGCAAAAAAAAAGTTGCGCTAGAATAATATAAAACGGTAGTTTCGAATTTTCAAAAAATTTCAAAAATCGTCCTAGACAAAAAATTCTTGAATATAAAGGACAAGGGAACGTTCAAGTATTACGTAACGCTCCTAGAGGGGGTGGGGTCATTTTGGAGTGTTACGCCCATGTTAATGGTATAGGAAAATAGCGTTACAGGGGGGGGGATGGGGGTCCAAAATGATCAAAATTTGCGTTACGTAATACTTGAACGTTCCTCAATGGGCATTTTGGGTCCACCCTAAACTTTCCTCAACAGCAACGAATTATGTCATTGGAAAGGTATTTTTATGTAGATTAATTATTTGAATTCAAAAACATACCTTAGGCACCGGGATTCCGAGTTATAGGCCTTTGAAATTAGTACCTCACATAATAATTTCATACAATATTTTTGCTGCTTAAACAAATTAGAGGCTGTGTACAAATAACGAAATGCTTATTTTTAACCCTTTTCTTCTCCATACACTGCCTTCAGCTACTAACTGCCCCCCCCCCCCTCTCATAATATATAATTTTGAACTTTTATTGATTTTCCTTATTTTTCAATCTAATTACCTATGATTGGTATAAATAAAAGAATGCAGTTATGTTATTGTCAAAATTTTTAATTTTTACGTTTTTAATGGTTAACAATAATGTTATAAAAATCTATTACTTGTATTATGATTGGATTTAAAATTAGCAATGATGGAAGGAATGCGTAATTATTTAATGATGTGAGCATAATTACCATAATTATCTAAGGTACCATGTTCTGACTGCTAATCTTCCTCAAATGTGGCCGTAGTTTGCAGCATATATACAAGAAAATTATAATATATCAATAATATTTACCTTCAATAATTATTGAAGGTAAATATTATTGATACATGTAGTTACTTTATAATATTTTTAATCTACTTTCTTATTTTTAGGTTGCTTTTAATAATACGCAATCCGTGGTAGAAGTAATCAGGCGGTGGTATCGGATGCAATGGTAGAAGTAGTAGAGGCGGTGGTAGCAGATTGCAATGGTAGCAGATATAGCAGCTTTTTTTAATTTTTAGTAGATATTTTATTGCAATTGTTTAACAAATTAAAATAATAAAACTAATCGCTTAATAATATATTTTAAAACGAGTGAACGTTTGTATTCTAGTGCATGAGGGTGCAACATGCACCAAAGGCCTAGTACGCGCACCCGTTTTTAAATATACTATTATTTAATATAAAACTAACGGCATTTTTAATCAAATCAAAAATAAAGTTGTGTGTTGTATGTTCTCGATTTTCTCCAAAACTGAAGGACGAATTTTAGTGCAGTTTTCACTGTTTTATACAGCATTTCTGGAGGAAGGTTTTTGTATATAAAATATTACGTTCGGGTAAACGGATAAGGTATCCCTGTTGAAAATGGTGCAGAAATCGGACTTGAGTGGATGAAATTCACCCGCTCAAGTCCGGTTTGTGCACCATTTATACCCGCCCAGACCCGTCATTTTCAATAGGGATGTTTTTGAATCAAAATTATTAATCTACATAAAAATACCTTTCTTATAATATACACGCTGTATTTGAAATAAGCATCGGAAATTTTAACAGATGATTCTACATCATAAAATATGACAAAAAGTACCTATAAACATATGTCTAAAAATGCGTCATAAGGGAGCTACGCCCCTTTGAAAGTGGCTAAAAAAATCGGTTTTTATTTAATAACTCAGAAACCCTTTGAGATATATCAACGAGGTTTTGCACGTCCACTTATCCTACCAAGGCCCGTTTTTGGGTGTTATTAAAACCCTTCTATTCACTTCACTTCCATATACTGAGCGGTCCAAAAGTCACCCCCCCCCCCTCTTAACTTTTGAACGAGTTTAGATATCGACTTCAAATTTAGAACTCTTAAATAAGACAACTTAAACTATCTTTAAGCATATATTTGATACTTTTAGCTCTTAAAATATGGGCAGGGGGGCATGGGACGACATTTTTTTAAATGGAAAGGTGGGTCGTGTGATACATCATTTTAAAGCTTATAAATTTTCCATTTAACTGTATATTTTTTATTTTTTTTAAACATTTTTTTTTTGGGTTTAAAATAGGGTTGAAAATGGGTATTTTTGTCAAAATTTCTCTAAAAAATCCAAACAATTTTTTAAAAATGCCTAATTTCATAATGAAAAAAAGTAAATCATACTTTTCAACTAATTTTTAGTTGACATAAATAAAAATTAACAAAAAAAAAACTTAAAAATTTATTTTTTTAGCACAAAAAACTGAAAAATCAAAACCTTAAAAAAACATGTTTAAAAAATTTAAAAATGTATGGTTATATAGAGAATTTTAAAGGCTTTAAAATGATGTATCACACGACCCCCCTTTCCATTTAAATAATTTCCCCCATGCCCCCCTGCCCACATTTTAAGAGATAAAAGTATCAAATATATGCTTAAAGATAGTTTAAGTTGTCTTATTTAAGAGTTCTAAATTTGAAATCGATATCTCAACTCGTTCAAAAGTTAAGAGGGGGGTGACTTTTGGACCGCACTGTATTATATATATATATATATATATATATATATATATATATATATATATATATATATATAGGTATATTTGTCAAATTTGCCAAATGCTTTTTCACCCACTTAGAATAGACTTAGAGAGCTGAAATTTGGTATACATGCTTATCTGCCCTAACAAAATAATTTAATATAAAATTTACCCCCACAGTCCCCCCCACCCCTAAAATATCAAAAACTTTTTTTTATCCACCCTGCTGAAAATGACGGATCTGTGCAGCTCTGTGCGGGTGAAAAAACAAATCCGTTTTAATATGTTTTAGACCCGCTACATCCGCGTTCACCCGTCAATTGCATTTCACCCGCAATTTAGAATTAAAATCAGATCCGCAGAAGTCGGCAAATTTTTCAGTTGCATTGAGTCGGCTATAGCAGGTGTTATTTATATCTGCAATGATCCTAAATTTACAGTTAGACATTTAGGTCTGCATTATGTCGGCTGTTACCTGCCCAAGTCTGTTTTTTTTTCTGTTTCATTAAGTCGGCTTATATCCGCCTATGCGCGTTCCGATCATGTCGGCTTACACCAGCCTAAGTGGTTTTGTCTGTCAGAGTATTAGTCGGCATTTATCCGCTCATACCTGCGCTTGTATTATGTAGGCTTATATCCGCGTTTATCTGACATTGTCCATCAATCTCCCAATTTTGTCGGCATGTAACCGCCCTAGTCCACTCATATCTGCGCTCGGTCGTTATTTTTTCGGATTATGTCGGCGTATATCCGCGTTTATCCGAAACTGTCCCGTTAATCTTTCCCAATTTTGTCGGCATGTAACCGCCTTAGTCCGCTTATATCTACGCTCGGTCGTCTTTTTTTATTATATCGGCGTATATCCGCGTTTATCCGACACTGTCCGTCAATCCTTCCCAATTTTGTCGGCATGTAACCGCCCTGGCCCGCTCATATCTGCGCTGGACCGTCTTTTTTTTTCGGATTATGTCGGCGTATATCCGCGTTTATATGATATTGTCTGTCAATATTTCCCAATGTTGTCGGCATGTACCCGCCCAAGTCCGCTCAAATCTGCGCTCGGTCGTCTTTTTTTAGAATTATGTCTGCGTACATCCGCGTTTATCTGACATTGTCCGACAATCTTTCCCAATTTTGTCGGCATGTACCCGCCCCAGTCCGCTCATATCTGCGTTCAACCGTCTTTTTTTCGGATTATGTCGGCGTATATCCGCGTTTATCTGATATTGTCCGTCAATCCTTCCCAATTTTGTCGGCATGTAACCGCCCTGGCCCGCTCATATCTTCGCTGGACCGTCTTTTTTTTTCGGATTATGTCTGCGTACATCCGCGTTTATCTGACATCTTTCCCAATTTTGTCGGCATGTACCCGCCCCAGTCCGCTCATATCTGCGCTCAACCGTCTTTTTTTTTCGGATTATGTCGGCGTATATCCGCGATTATATGATATTGTCTGTCAAAATTTTCCAATGTTGTCGGCATGTACCCGCCCAAGTCCACTCAAATCTGCGCTCGGTCGTCTTTTTTTAGAATGATGTCTGCGTACATCCGCGTTTATCTGATATTGTCCGTCAATTTTTCCCAATTTTGTCGGCATGTACCCGCCCCAGTCCGCTCATATCTGCGCTCAAACCGTCTTTTTTTCGGATTATGTCGGCGTATATCCGCGTTTATCTGATATTGTCCGTCAATATTTTTCAATATTGTCGGCATGTACCCGCCCTAGTCCGCTCAAATCTGCGCTCGGTCGTCTTTTTTCGAATTATGTCTGCGTACATCCGCGTTTATCTGACATTGTCCGTCAATCTTTCCCAATTTTGTCGGCATGTACCCGCCCCAGTCCGCTCATATCCGCGCTCGGTCGTCTTCTTTTTCGGACTATGTCGGCATATACCCGCCCATGTTCAGGAGCGCCTATGTGCAGCTCGTTATGCAAGGTTTTTGATAAACTGCGCATGCGCTGAGCGTTTTTCAATATGTTATTTTAAATAAAAAACATTTTTTACAAAAAAAAAAACACAAACAGACGCCCAACCAACGTTAACGTAAACCAAGGCCCCCTCATTAAAAAAAAAGACCAAACAACAAATAACCAAAACAAAATTCTGCATGGAGAGCTGCATTTAGGAGCTTGTCCCATGTTCGCGTTTATCAGACCATGTACGCGCTCTAAACCAGGGGGTTCCGACTGGTATTACAGGCCTAGCAACAAGGAAGAAATAGTTCGCATAGTGGGTGTTCTGTTTTTCGCATATCATTCTTAGATGTTCGAGATATAAAAAAACAAGGTTGGCTCGACCTCCCAATCCCCTTGTTGAATTTAACTATTATATATATGTTTTTATTTTTATTGTTATTATTTATTATTACATTTGTTGTCTTTATACATGTAGTTTATTATAATATAATGTTTTTTCTGTTAAAAAATAATGTTTACGTATGTTGAGCTAACCTCTTCTAATCACCAACCTTGAACCGTCACAATACAAGCGTAATTGCAGCTCTCCGTGCCGGTGTTTGTTTTGGTTTTTTGTTGTTTGGTGTTCTTTTTTCTAATGAGGGGGCCTTGGTTTACGTTAACGTTAGTTTTGGCGTCTGATTGGTGTTTTTTTTTTGTAAAAAAATGTTTTTTATTTAAAATAATAGATTGAAAAACAGTCAGCGCATGCGCAGTTTATCAAAACGCGGCATAAAGAGCTGCACATAAGCGCTCCTGTCACGATTTATGTTTGACATAACCTATAATTACTGTTGCTTTTGGCGCCTGTTCTTTAACAAGTAAATAAGTTAAATAAGTGGGTGTTCTGTGATAAGAGTAAGTAAAGCTAGCAATAATTATAAATATAAAGCAAAATAACAATTATGTTTAACTAATTATAGTACTATGAAATGAATAAACGAATGTTTGGTTGGATAGATAGGTGATAGGACCAAAAGAAGCAACAACGTTCATAGATTTTTCTATTAAAAGTAAGTACACCTGAATTTGTTTAAATACATTAATAAATATCGCTTAATATTGTTTTATTATTTACTACTAGAATGCCCTTGACAATTTTAATTTATGTCATGAAATTTGTTCTTTATTGGAAGGTCACAATTTAGTATTTGTTTTTTGTTAGTGCGAGTATTTTTAAATAAAATCTTTACCATATATGCCATACAGGCCTGTGCACAAAACGTACAAAGTTTCTACAAGTGTCCAATCAGCCTTTAGTGAAAAAAACTGTATGGAAAATTGATGGGCCCTATTTGGTTTCAACATGAACATTGACATAAAAAATATTTGTCCAGCCAGCCTCTAGCAAGTGTATAAGAAAATTGACATACAATACCAAAATGCCCCACTTTTATTTAGTCTATTTTAGTTTTGTTTGTTCAGTACAGCATTCATAGCACTCAACACCTGGTCTCTAGGGACCTTTGTTAACCACACAGACCTCCAACAGCAGTATTTTTTATTATTTTAGGCCCCGCTAAGCCCCCCTAGATATGCGCATAATTTCTTTAAAAAAAATATTCTCACCCTGAAATAATAACTGACTATTTGTTAGTAACAAAGTCGAACTTGTCCAATTATTTAAACAACTCTTGTTTTTTTAGGAAAAGTTGGAGATGAGACAAGATGGATAAAGGAAGATACAATTCAACTTAATGGGATCCCAGGACAGCCCCCCCGGCCTTGGTTTGAGCTCCCCTGGTATTTTTTGGGGCGCCAATTTTCTTTTGCAGGGTAGAAACCGTCAAGGACAAAGTCTTTTTCCTTGAAGGTTATTTTTGGGGCGCCATTTATTTGCGGGGGCGCCAAGTTCGGTAGATACCGTCGGAGTAAACCTTTTTTGGTAAAGGTAATTTTTGGGGCGCTATTTTTTTGCAGGAGTGCCAATTTTGGCAGAAACTGCTAGGGACAAAGCTTTTTTAATTTTTGGGGCGACAATTTTTTTTCGCTGATCCCTCTGGTATTTTTTTGGAGCGCCAATTTTGTTTCACAGGGTCGCCAAGTTTGGTAGAAATCGTCAGGGACAAAGCATTTTTTCATGAAGGTATTTTTTCTTTTTTTTGACCCTTTTGATAACAGGCGCGTAGTCAAAATCCAGTGTCGGACTGGGAAGCCCAAGGCTAGAGAGATTTCTAGCCTAGGGGGGACCAGCTATTAAAAATGTTATTTTTTTTTTCCTTTTCAAAATAAATTTTTTTATTCAAAATTTCAAAATTTGGCGCCCCTACCAAAACAAAAACTAAAAAACACCCTCAGAAAAAAAGCTTTTTCCCTGAGCGTTTCTACAAAATTTAGCGCCCCAGGCAAAAAACACCCACCATTATTTTAATTTTTCAATTTTTTATTTAAAATAACAAAAAAATATATAACAAATAAAGATTCTTGGGGGGTAAATACCCCCTCTACCCCCCCCCCCCATATCTACGCACCTGTTCGATAAACTATTTTTCTTTATACTTATATTTTTTTCCAGGTATTTACATAGAGTTTGTATTATGGTTATATTGCAATTTTGTTTAAAAAAAAATACTTTATTTTAATTTCTTGTTTTTTTTTATTACCCACACAACCATCATTTTGATTTAGGCGTTCGGCAATTTTGTCGAATGCCTAAATCAAAGTAATGATCCAAATAAAATAAAAATATTTTTAATTTGAATTATGGGTTTCTGGTGGGTGTTCTGTCTAGTTTTGTCTATTATATCGGTATCGGTAAAAGTCAATTCTGTCATAACCGCCCAAGTATGGTTTTGACTGTTATGTCAGCTCTTACCCGTCCAAATTTTGTGCAGGCTCATACCGGCCCAAATCTGTTTTTTTTTTCAACGCCCACCCATGTCTGACCATGCCCAGTTTATTGTATTCCTTATGCACAGTACAAAAATAGTTTTTAGATTTTGGACAATACAAAAATATAGTTTTTAGGTTTTTAAATTTTGGACATTGAATCAACAGTTTTTTAAAATTAAATCATTATTTAAACGAACAGTAATTGGGCATGCATTTTCCAAAATAAATAAATTTGTAATTTCTATGTCAAAACATTTTTAACTTTAAAAACAGATATCTCTATAAAAAAAATTTCATTTAACTTAATTAATTTTTCTATTTTACCATATCCGATATCACCAGGTTTGGACTTTTACCAATATTTTCAGATTAGTACCGTATTATGCAGCCATTTGCGGACTGTGGCGGGTAAAAAGTATATCCAATACATACGATCCGTCAAAAACAGATTTGGGCAGGTATAAAGCACACTTAAACTGATTTTTGCGGACGATATTTGCAGGTCTGGGCATACATAATTGACGGGTCAACGCGTACATGGGCGGATAAACGCGGTCGTGGTGCACTAACCGGAACTAAAACACACCAAAACAGATACGCGCGGATATGCGACAATTTCAGACTTGGGCGGGTGTACGCCGATAATATTTTTAGATTTAGTACCGTCCTGTACAGACAACTGCGGACTATGACGGGTCAAAAGCATATCTAAGCGGAATAAATACGATCCGTCAAAAACAGACTTGCGCAGGTATAAAGCGGACGATATTTGCTCTTCTGGGCCCACATAAATGACGGGTCAACGCGTACATGGGCGAATAAACGCGGTCGTGGTGCACTAACCGGAACTAAAACACACCAAAACAGATACGCGCGGACTTAGCTTGCCGACAAGAGCCGACGAAAAACCAGCCAGTTTACATCCGCGTATATGCGACAATTTCAGACTTGGGCGGGTGTACGCCGACAATATTTTTAGATTTAGTACCGTCCTGTACAGACATTTGCGGACTATGACGGGTCAAAAGCATATCTAAGCGGAATTAATACGTTCCGTCAAAAACAGACTTGGGCAGGTATAAAGCACACCTAAACGGATCTGTGCGGACGATATTTACTGGTCTGGTCTGGGCCCACATAAATGACGAGTCAACGCGTACATGGGCGGATAAACGCGGTCGTGGTGCACTAACCGGAACTAAAACACAACAAAACAGATACACGCGGACTGCTGGTTTACACTCGTGTATATACGGCAATTTCAGACATGTGCGGACTGTGGCGGGTCAAAAGCATGTCAGCGGAATAAATAAGATCCGTCAAAAACAGACTTGGGCAGGTATAAAGCACACCTAAACGGATCTGTGCGGACGATATTTGCTGGTCTGGGCCCACATAAATGACGAGTCAACGCGTACATGGGCGGATAAACGCGGTCGTGATGCACTAACCGGAACTAAAACAGATACACGCGGACTGCTGGTTTACACCCGTGTATATACAGCAATTTCAGACATGTGCGGACTGTGGCGGGTGAAAAGCATGTCTAAGCGGAATAAATAAGATGCGTCAAAAACAGACTTGAGCAGGTATAAAGCACACCTAAACGGATCTGTGCGGACGATATTTGCTGGTCTGGGCCCACATAAATGACGAGTCAACGCGTACATGGGCGGATAAACGCGGTTGTGGTGCACTAACCGGAACTAAAACACAACAAAACAGATACACGCGGACTGCTGGTTTACACCCGTGTATATACAGCAATTTCAGACATGTGCGGACTGTGGCGGGTGAAAAGCATGTCTAAGCGGAATAAATAAGATGCGTCAAAAACAGACTTGGGCAGGTATAAAGCACACCTAAACGGATCTGTGCGGACGATATTTGCTGGTCTGGGCCCACATAAATGACGAGTCAACGCGTACATGGGCGGATAAACGCGGTTGTGGTGCACTAACCGGAACTAAAACACAACAAAACAGATACACGCGGACTACTGGTTTACACTCGCGTATATACGGCAATTTCAGACATGTGCGGACTGTGGCGGGTCAAAAGCATGTCTAAGCGGAATAAATAAGATGCGTCAAAAACAGACTTGGGCAGGTATGAAGCACACCTAAACGGATCTGTGCGGACGATATTTGCTGGTCTGGGCTCACATAAATGACGAGCCAACGCGTACATGGGCGGATAAATGCGGTCGTGGTGCACTAACCGGAACTAAAACACAACAAAACAGATACACGCGGACTGCTGGTTTACACCCGCGTATATGCGACAATTTCAGACATGTGCGGACTATTGCGGGTCAAAAGCATGTCTAAGCGGAATAAATAAGATCCGTCAAAAACAGACTTGGGCAGGTATAAAGCACACCTAAACGGATCTGTGCGGACGATATTTGCTGGTCTGGGCCCACATAAATGACGAGTCAACGCGTACATGGGCGGATAAACGCGGTTGTGGTGCACTAACCGGAACTAAAACACAACAAAACAGATACACGCGGACTACTGGTTTACACTCGCGTATATACGGCAATTTCAGACATGTGCGGACTGTGGCGGGTCAAAAGCATGTCTAAGCGGAATAAATAAGATGCGTCAAAAACAGACTTGGGCAGGTATAAAGCACACGTAAACGGATCTGTGCGGACGATATTTGCTGGTCTGGGCCCACATAAATGACGAGCCAACGCGTACATCGGCGGATAAATGCGGTCGTGGTGCACTAACCGGAACTAAAACACAACAAAACAGATACACGCGGACTACTGGTTTACACTCGAGTACTCGCGTATATACGGCAATGTCAGACATGTGCGGACTGTGGCGGGTCAAAAGCATGTCTAAGCGGAATAAATAAGATCCGTCAAAAACAGACTTGGGCAGGTATAAAGCACACCTAAACGGATCTGTGCGGACGATGTATGCTGGTCTGGGTCCACATAAATGACGAGTCAACGCGTACATGGGCGGATAAACGCGGTTGTGGTGCACTAACCGGAACTAAAACACAACAAAACAGATACACGGAGACTTTTTGCTTTTTTGGTTGCCGACAAAAGCAGATGTAAAACACACCCGCATATATCCGGCATTTCCGCATATATCATTCGAAAATCATATCCGCACAGATCCGTCATTTTCAGCAGGGCACGTGAGTTTATTTACCCTGCTGAAAATAACGGATCTGTGCAGCTCTGTGCGGGTGAAAAAACAAATCCGTTTTGATATGTTTTAGACCCGCTACATCCGCGTTCACCCGTCAATTGCATTTCACCCGCAATTTAGGATTAAAATCAGATCCGCAGAAGTCGGCAAATTTTTCAGTTGCATTGAGTCGGCTATAGCAGGTGTTATTTATATCTGCAATGATCCTAAATCTACAGTTAGACATTTAGGTCTGCATGCATCCGAAATTTTTACATAGAATTTTTGTCCGCACAAGTCCGCTTAGATCCGGAAAGTTGAAATATAATTTTTGTCGGCTGATACCCGCAATTTTTGTTATTTTTATATCTGCTTTTATCCTAATTTGGCAGTCAAATATTTATATCTGCATAAGTCCGGCTTTTTCACAATAGAAGTACTTCCGCACAAGTCCGCGTATGTCCAAAATAATTTATGTCGGCTGTTACCTGCCCAAGTCTGTTTTTTTCTGTTTCATTAAGTCGGCTTATATCCGCCTATGCGCGTCCGATCATGTCGGCTTACACCAGCCTAAGTGGTTTTGTCTGTCAGAGTATTAGTCGGCATTTATCCGCTCATATCTGCGCTTGGATTATGTAGACTTATATCCGCGTTTATCTGACATTGTCCATCAATCTCCCAATTTTGTCGGCATGTAACCGCCCTAGTCCAATCATATCTGCGCTCGGTCGTCTTTTTTTCGAATTATGTCGGCGTATATCCGCGTTTATCCGAAACTGTCCCGTCAATCTTTCCCAATTTTGTCGGCATGTAACCGCCTTAGTCCGCTTATATCTACGCTCGGTAGTCTTTTTTTCAGATTATGTCGGCGTATATCCGCGTTTATCCGACACTGTCCGTCAATATTTCCAAATTTTTGTCGGCATTAAACCGCCCTAGTCCGCTCATATCTGCGCTCGGTCGTCTTTTTTTTATTATATCGGCGTATATCCGCGTTTATCCGACACTGTCCGTCAATCCTTCCCAATTTTGTCGGCATGTAACCGCCCTGGCCCGCTCATATCTGCGCTGGAACGTCTTTTTTTTTCGGATTATGTCGTATATCCGCGTTTATATGATATTGTCTGTCAATATTTCCCAATGTTGTCGGAATGTACCCGCCCAAGTCCGCTTAAATCTGCGCTCGGTCGTCTTTTTTTAGAATTATGTCTGCGTACATCCGCGTTTATCTGACATTGTCCGACAATCTTTCCCAATTTGGTCGGCATGTACCCGCCCCAGTCCGCTTATATCTGCGCTCAACCGTCTTTTTTTTTCGGATTATGTCGGCGTATATCCGCGTTTATATGATATTCTCTGTCAATATTTCCCAATGTTGTCGGCATGTACCCGCCCAAGTCCGCTCAAATCTGCGCTCGGTCGTCTTTTTTTCGAATTATGTCTGCGTACATCCGCGTTTATCTGACATTGTCCGTCAATCTTTCCCAATTTTGTCGGCATGTACCCGCCCCAGTCCGCTCATATCTGCGCTGGAACGTCTTTTTTTTTCGGATTATGTCGTATATCCGCGTTTATATGATATTGTCTGTCAATATTTCCCAATGTTGTCGGAATGTACCCGCCCAAGTCCGCTTAAATCTGCGCTCGGTCGTCTTTTTTTAGAATTATGTCTGCGTACATCCGCGTTTATCTGACATTGTCCGTCAATCTTTCCCAATTTTGTCGGCATGTACCCGCCCCAGTCCGCGTATCCGCGCTCGGTCATCTTCTTTTTCGGACTATGTCGGCATACACCCGCCCATATTCAGGAGCGCCTATGTGCAGCTCTTTATGCAACGTTTTTGATAAACTGCGCATGCGCTGACCGTTTTTCAATATGTCTAAATGTAGCTCATCTATGCAGGATTTTGTTTTGGTTTTTTGTTGTTTGGTCTTTTTTTTTAATGAGGGGGCCTTGGTTTACGTTAACGTTGGTTTGGTGTCTGTTTGGTGTTTTTTTATGTAAAAAAATGTTTTTTATTTAAAATAATAGATTGAAAAACGGTCAGCGCATGCGCAGTTTATCAAAAAGCGGCATAAAGAGCTGCACATAAGCGCCCTGTCACGATTTATGTTTGACATAACCTATAATTACTGTTGCTTTGGCGCCTGTTCTTTGACAAGTAAATAAGATAAATAAGTGGGTGTTCTGTGATAAGAGTAAGTAAAGCTAGCAATAATTATAAATATAAAGCAAAATAACAATTATGTTTAACTAATTATAGTACTATGGAATGAATAAACGAATGTTTGGTTGATAGATAGGTGATAGGACCAAAAGAAGCAACAACGATCATAGATTTTTCTATTAAAAGTAAGTACACCTGAATTTGTTTAAATACATTAATAAATATCGCTTAATATTGTTTTATTATTTACTACTAGAATGCCTTTGACAATTTTAATTTATGTCATGCAATTTGTTCTTTATTGGAAGGTCACAATTTAGTATTTGTTTTTTGTTAGTGCGAGTATTTTTAATTAAAATCTTTACCATATATGCCATACAGGCATGTGCACAAAGCGTACAAAGTTTCTACAAGTGTCCAATCAGCCTTTAGTGAAAAAAACTGTATAGAAAAGTGATGGGCCCTATTTGGTTTCAACATGAACATTGACATAAAAAATATTTCTCCAGCCAGCCTCTAGCAAGTGTATAAGAAAATTGACATACAATACCAAAATGCCCCACTTTTATTTAGTTTATTTTAGTTTTGTTCGTTCAGTACAGTGTTCATAGCCCTCAACACCTGGTCTCTAGGGACCTTTGTTAACCACACAGACCTCCAACAGCAGTATTTTTTATTATTTTAGGCCCCGCTAAGCCCCCTAGATATGCGCATAATTTCTTTAAAAAAAAATATTCTCACCCTGAAATAATAACTAACTATTTTTTAGTAACAAAGTCGTACTTGTCCAATTATTTAAACACCTCTTGTTTTTTTAGGAAAAGTTGGAGATGAGATAAGATGGATAAAGGAAGATACAATTCAACTTAATGGGATCCCAGGACAGCCCCCCCTAGCCTTGGTTTGAGCCCCTCTGGTATTTTTTGGGCGCCAATTTTCTTTTGCAGGGGCGCCAAGTTTTAAGAAACCGCCAAGGACAAAGCCTTTTTCCTTGAAGGTTATTTTTGGGGCGCCATTTTTTTGCGGGGGCGCCAAGTTCGGTAGATACCGTCAGGGGGTAAACCTTTTTTCTTCGTAAAAGTAATTTTTGGGGCGCTATTTTTTTGCAGGGGCGCCAATTTTGGCAGAAACCGCTAGGGACAAAGCTTTTTTAATTTTTGGGGTGACAATTTTTTTTTGCTGAACCCTCTGGTATTTTTTTGGAGCGCCAATTTTGTTTCACAGGGTCGCCAGGTTTGGTAGAAATCGTCAGGGACAAAGCATTTTTTCATGAAGGTATTTTTTCTTTTTTTGACCCTGGGCGCTGAGCCCCTCCCCTAGATTTTTTTCTGGTTACGGCCCTGTCCCAGGATATCAGCTGAATTATTTTCATAATATTTTTTACTAGCTTTTTATAAAGAACTACTTCTTTAGGGGCTGTTCAACAATTGTCACCACTCTAGGGGAGATGGGGTCAGAGGTCAAGTTACAAAAAGTAGGGTGGGGGGTTTGATGTATTAGTGAGGATATTTTTTTGGGGGGTAGAAGCTAAATTGACACGGGGTCAAAACTTGTCTTAATTGCGGGGACATAATTTTTAAATAGCCCCTAAAAATGTTTATAATTAATTACCTAGTTAATAACAGGCGCGTAGTCAGCATCCAGTGTCGGACTGGGAAGCCCAAGGCTAGTGAGATTTCTAGCCTAGGGGGGCCCAGCTATTAAAAATGTTATTTTTTTCCTATCCAAAATAAATATTTTATTCAAAATTTGGCGCCCCTACCAAAACAAAAAAACACCCTCAGAAAAAAAAAAGCTTTGTCCCTGAGCGTTTCTACAAAATTTAGCGCCCCAAGCAAAAAACACCCACCATTATTTTAATTTTTCAATTTTTTATTTAAAATAACAAAAAAATATATAACAAATAAAGATTCTTGGGGGATAAATACCCCCTCTACCCCCCCATATCTACGCACCTGTTCAATAAACTATTTTTCTTTATACTTATATTTTTTTCCAGGTATTTACATAGAGTTTGTATTATGGTTATATTACAATTTTGTTTAAAAAAAAAATACTTTATTTTAATTTCTTGTTTTTTTTTTTATTACCCACAAATCATTTTGATTTAGGCGTTCGGCAATTTTGTCGAATGCCTAAATCAAAGTAATGATCCAAATAAAATAAAAATATTTTTAATTTGAATAAGCCGCCATTATGGGTTTCTGGTGGGTGTTCTGTGCTCTAAACTAGTTTAGTCTATTATATCGGTATCGGTAAAAGTCTGTTATGTCATAACCGCCCAAGTATGGTTTTGACTGTTATGTCAGCTCTTACCCGTCCAAATTTTGTGCCGGCTCATACCGGCCCAAATCTGTTTTTTTTTCTATTACAACGCCCACCCATGTATGACCATGCCCATTTGATTGTATTCCTTATGCACACTACAAAAATAGTTTTTAGATTTTGGACAATACAAAAATATACTTTTTAGGTTTTTTAAATTTTTGACATTGAATCAACAGTTTTTTAAAATTAAATCATTATTTAAACGAACAGTAATTGGGTATGCATTTTCCAAAATGAATAAATTTGTAATTTCTATGTCTTCAATTAAAACATTTTTAACTAACAGATATATCTATAAAAAAATTTTCATTTAACTTAATTAATTTTTCTATTTTACCATATCCGATATCACCAGGTTTGGACTTTTACCAATATTTTCAGATTAGTACCGTATTATGCAGACATTTGCGGACTGCGGCGGGTAAAAAGTATATCCAAGCGGAATACATACGATCCGTCAAAAACAGACTTGGGCAGGCATAAAGCACACTTAAACTGATTTTTGCGGACGATATTTGCAGGTCTGGGCATACATAATTGACGGGTCAACGCGTACATGGGCGGATAAACGCGGCCGTGGTGCATTAACCGGAACTAAAACACACCAAAACAGATACGCACGGACTTAGCTTGCCGACAAGAGCCGACGAAAAACCAGCCAGTTTACATCCGCGTATATGCGACAATTTCAGACTTGGGCGGGTGTACGCCGACAATATTTTTAGATTTAGTTCCGTCCTGTACAGACATTTGCGGACTATGGCGGGTCAAAAGCATATCTAAGCGGAATAAATACGATCCGTCAAAAACAGACTTGGGTAGGTATAAAGCACACCTAAACGGATCTGTGCGGACGATATTTACTGGTCTGGTCTGGGCCCACATAAATGACGAGTCAACGGGTACATGGGCGGATAAACGCGGTCGTGGTGCACTAACCGGAACTAAAACACAACAAAACAGATACACGCGGACTGCTGGTTTACACCCGTGTATATACGGCAATTTCAGACATGTGCGGACTGTGGCGGGTCAAAAGCATGTCTAAGCGGAATAAATAAGATCCGTCAAAAACAGACTTGGGCAGGTATAAAGCACACCTAAACGGATCTGTGCGGACGATATTTGCTGGTCTGGGCCCACATAAATGACGCGTCAACGCGTACATGGGCGGATAAACGCGGTCGTGGTGCACTAACCGGAACTAAAACACAACAAAACAGATACACGCGGACTGCTGGTTTACACCCGTGTATATACGGTAATTTCAGACATGTGCGGACTGTGGCGGGTCAAAAGCATGTCTAAGCGGAATAAATAAGATCCGTCAAAAACAGACTTGGGCAGGTATAAAGCACACCTAAACGGATCTGTGCGGACGATATTTGCTGGTCTGGGCCCACATAAATGACGAGTCAACGCGTACATGGGCGGATAAACGCGGTCGTGGTGCACTAACCGGAACTAAAACACAACAAAACAGATACACGCGGACTGCTGGTTTACACCCGTGTATATACGGCAATTTCAGACATGTGCGGACTGTGGCGGGTCAAAAGCATGTCTAAGCGGAATAAATAAGATCCGTCAAAAACAGACTTGGGCAGGTATAAAGCACACCTAAACGGATCTGTGCGGACGATATTTGCTGGTCTGGGCCCACATAAATGACGAGTCAACGCGTACATGGGCGGATAAACGCGGTCGTGGTGCACTAACCGGAACTAAAACACAACAAAACAGATACACGCGGACTGCTGGTTTACACCCGTGTATATACGGCAATTTCAGACATGTGCGGACTGTGGCGGGTCAAAAGCATGTCTAAGCGGAATAAATAAAATCCGTCAAAAACAGACTTGGGCAGGTATAAAGCAAACCTAAACGGATCTGTGCGGACGATATTTGCTGGTCTGGGCCCACATAAATGACGAGTCAACACGTACATGGGCGGATAAACGCGGTCGTGGTGCACTAACCGGAACTAAAACACAACAAAACAGATACACGCGGACTGCTGGTTTACACCCGTGTATATACGGCAATTTCAGACATGTGCGGACTGTGGCGGGTCAAAACCATGTCTAAGCGGAATAAATAAGATCCGTCAAAAATAGACTTGGGCAGGTATAAAGCACACCTAAACGGATCTGTGCGGACGATATTTGCTGGTCTGGGCCCACATAAATGAGGAGTCAACGCGTACATGGGCGGATAAACGCGGTTGTGGTGCACTAACCGGATCTAAAACACAACAAAACAGATACACGCGGACTACTGGTTTATACTCGCGTATATACGGCAATTTCAGACATGTGCGGACTGTGGCGGGTCAAAAGCATATCTAAGCGGAATAAAAACGATCCGTCAAAAACAGACTTGGGCAGGTATAAAGCACACCTAAACGGATCTGTGCGGACGATATTTGTTGGTCTGGGTCCACATAAATAACGAGCCAACGCGTACATGGGCGGATAAACGCGGTTGTGGTGCACTAACCGGAACTAAAACACAACAAAACAGATACACGGAGACTTTTTGCTTTTTTGGTTGCCGACAAAAGCAGATGTAAAACACACCCGCATATATCCGGCATTTCCGCATATATCATTCGAAAATCATATCCGCACAGATCCGTCATTTTCAGCAGGGTAAAAGTAAAATTGGGTTACGTACTCATCCCGTAATAATAAAATTTTACTATAAAAAAAACAACCGTCAACCCCCCCATCACCCTCCATGCGGCTAAGTTAACTCTGAAGGGCACTCTCTGTTATACCCACTTAGAATAAACTTAGAGAGCTGAAATTTGGTACACATGATTTTCTACCCTAACAAAATAATTAAATATAATTTTAATTAAAACCTTTCTTTTAAAAAATTCGTTTTTGTAAATTGGTATATCTTGTTTTCTACTTTATACATAATACGTAATCAATAGAAGGGTTTTAAATTTAAAAACTTGTTTTTTATATAGTTTTTTTTTCATGTATTTATTTCAACCAGGGGCGTGCGAAACGGGGGGGGGGGGCTTATCAGTTTTTTGTCCCAAACTTTTTTCTGTTTAACTTTTTTGCAATTTTATTTTTGAAATATGATTCCTCGGGTCAAAATACATAAAAAAGGTACTCTTGTTGTAATACTGTAGGATTAACCGTTTTCGAGAAAAATTAATTTGAAGGTGAAATTTCAAGGTTCGAGGACGAAAAATTAAATACTAAAATGTTGAAAACCAAAATTTTAATGATGCAGGGCGAATGTACATTAAAAACTAAGAAAAAAACCTCATATACAGGTACTTTCAAAAATCAATCCTAATGGAGCTATGGTCTCCTAAATATGCACCATTTTTAAAGGGCCATGGTAGCTTTAAAAGCATTTTTTGACCTACATGTATGGAAACTTTTTTTCTTAGTTTTTGATGTAGAATAACATTGCATCATTTTGGTTTTCGACATTTTAGTATTTAATTTTTCGTCCTCGAACCGTGGAATTTCAACTTCAAATGAATTTTTCTCGAAAACGGTTAATCCTACAGTATTACAACAAGAATACCTTTTTTATGTATTTTGACCTATTTTTTTAGACATATGTTTATAGGAATTTTTTGTCATATTTTATCATGTAGAATCACCTGTTAAATTTTCCGATGCTATTTTAAATACAGCCTGTATAATTCATTGCTGTTGAGGGTTGGCCCAAAACCCTTATAGAAATGCCCATTGTCCTTTGTTTCATGAAAAAATCCGTCCGTCTAGACGCGTCTGTCCGATGTCACGATTTTTGTGAACACGAAACTCAAGAACGAATAATCCGATCGACTTGAAATTTTCAGGAAAAATCAAGTTCTACGAGGGGAAGATCTCTATTGTTTTTGAAAGTATTCCCCCCAAAAATAAAAAAGTTATAGGGGGTTGGTTAAACTTAAAAAAAAACTCGAAAAAAGCTGAAAGAAAATTTGGATTAACGTAACTTCTTCAGGAAAAATTACTTTTATTAGGATCAGTTCTACCAATTTTGAAAGTAATTCCCCCAACAAAAAAAGCTGAAAGAAAATTTCGATTAACGTAACTTTTTCAGGAAAAATTACTTTTATTAGGATCAGTTCTACCAATTTTGAAAGTAATTCCCCCAACAATAAAAAAGTTATGGGGGTTAAACTTTTTTAAAAAATGAAAAAAAATATCTATAAAAAAAAATTTTTTTTCAAATTTTGTTTTTTTCTTCAAAAAAAGATCTTATTTTAAAAACAAAAATTGTTAAAAAATTATTTATTTTTTTATTTTTTCAAGTACATATTTGGGATAATGCAATATACCATTTACTGTGAATAATATATAATAATATAATATATAATATACTAATAATCAAATGCGTAGCATTGGATATGTTTACGGCTTGTTTATTAAATACATTTGGTCCAAACAATGAGAGAATTTGCTCAATTAACGATGTTTTTGCGTGCTCTATTTAAATTTATTTTAATAAAATACCTTAATAATTTAATGAAAAATTAATCTTACCTGAATATGACGATTTGGATGTTTCTAGTAGTTTAAAAGAAAACGGAATATGAACCTTCATCATATTCATTTGCGGTACTCGGGATGATACCTGGTGCATTGTGGGTGGAAATACGAAATCATCACCGTGAACCCTCAAAACCATCATATTCCTGAATCAAAAATAAAGGTAAACTAAACAATGAAGATATAAAACAGTATTTAATTTTAGAGATACATTATGTTTATTTCTCTTATAGTTAGGCCTATTAGGGGCCGTGTACAAGGCTTTTAAGAATTTTTAACCCCTCCTCCCTTTAAGATTTAGTAGATTTAGTAAGATTT
The DNA here is from genome assembly GCA_958510825.1 of Brachypterus glaber. Classification (NCBI taxonomy): domain Eukaryota; kingdom Metazoa; phylum Arthropoda; class Insecta; order Coleoptera; family Kateretidae; genus Brachypterus; species Brachypterus glaber. The sequence continues at coordinate 29,487,325 of OY294049.1, read as the reverse complement.
ATTAAAAATAAAAATTTAACAAAGTTGTGTCATAAACGCTTTTCATAGGAACGAAGTGGAACAGTGCAACTTTTGGGCGCATTCATCACAAAATGAAAATTTTTAAGTGCAATTTGTTTCTTAACATCTTTTACTCAATGCACAGAGAGCCAGAAAAAAAAAGTGGACAAAATTCGGAATTTTTGCATACGGCTATTTTTGATACTGCTGATTTCGAATAAAATAACGAAAACAATGAAAAAAAAATTCGCGCCACTAGGGTGGTCCAAAATTTGAGTTTTTTTTCGATCTTTATAAAAATGTGTTAAATGTCTTCTTTTGATTATCCAAACCAATGTTCATAACCTAAAAATTCAAAATGGCCGAGTCAATATGACTCATCGGTTTTTAACCATTACTGTATTTGCACGAAATTAGGGCTATTTTTTTCTTCTTCTTCAGTTTTGGAGAAATACTTAAAATTAAAGCATTTAATATGAAAAAGATATGATCAAACTTAAAAATGTATCTAATCCCCTATTTTTGTGAAAATCTTTATTTCAATATATTATTTAGCCATCTGTAAAATAAACTAATTTTTTTTTGGCGATTTTTTTAATTTCTGTTAGAAAGTGAAATGATTTCTAACTGTAATTTTCTCGAAAACGGTTGGTTCTACGGTGTTATACTAAGAGTACCTTATTTATGTATTTTAACTCAGAAATCATAGTCTGTTGATAGGTTGTTAAGAAACTTTTAGAGCGATAAAGTTTGGGGCAAATTAATAAAGTGTCTGTATCCTAATTTAAAGGTCATAGAAACGTGAAAATATTAACTATCAGTTTAAATCATAAATATAAAAACAATAACGATTTGTTAATTGTTCCTTTCAGTGGAGATTTTTCTTTAACTTTAGTAATATTATTCTATGAAAAAAAAAGTTGCGGGTTTTTGCGGAACACGGAGAAAAATAATAAAGTATACTTTATTATTTTCTATAGAACCAACCGTTTTCGAGAAAATTACAGTTAGAGATAATTTCTAAGCATCAAAAACAGAAACTAAAAAAATCGCCAAAAAAAAATCAGAATCAGAATTAGCTCCCGAAATTAATGATCGAATACCTGAAACACCCTATATATTTTGCTTTTCAAAAACTCGCTAAAAATTAACTGTGTTAGTTAAATGGTGAATTAGGTAAATGGAATTTATCTAAAAAAAAAAACGGTTTGTCTAAAAATTGCAAAACGCGTTTACGATCGCGTTTATTTTTTATGATTTTAATTAACAAGGAAATCATCTTGTTTAACTTTTTTTACTGCTAATTCGACCTTCGCTAACCACTTTCTCTTGAATAATTTGGTTTATTTATTTTTTTAATGCAAGTATTTAGTTCTGAACCATTATCCAAACAATAAAAAAATATTATGCAAAAGACCAACACCGGACTCAAAGATATTTACACCGACGATGATATGAGGCAGTGAGGTAACCCGAACCAACCTCACTGCCTCATATTATCGTCCAAGCTGAGGTATATGCTATACAGTAAGCGGTAAATTGCAGGGAAATAAAACAGTACCGGGGGCACGAGGTGTACATCTGCTTGGGCAGTCGAGCTGCTCTAAAGGCATTATGTATTCCAGCACTAGGTCAACCCTAGTCAGAGAGTTGCAGATGAACAGTTGCAAGACTCGGATCAGGGATAGCGCGCATGGGACCGGAACCTATACTTGGTGTTAATAGGAAGCAGGTAAACACCGCTCTCAATGAGTGGGCTTATACCATGCTAAATGATCAATGGAGACGGTTGCCGGTAACCCAAGGACTTCCTGGCTAGCCCAAGCAAATTGAAAACCGACTGGTTGCTGAAAAAATAAAGGACTGCACTCAGACAACTTATAGGGGTCCTTACAGGCCAATGTAAGCTTGAGAAGCACCTGGCAATGATGCGGATTCTAGAGAATCCGCTATGTCCAGAGTGCGGACAGGATGAAACATATTCTCATTACTTAGCTGAGTGTGTAAAATACAACAGAATCGGGTTGCAAGCCTTTGAAACTCAAAGACTCGACCAAAAGGAAATAAGAGACCTCCCCTGGGCCAATACCCTGACCTTTATTAAAAGGACGGTTTTTCGAGGTATAGGTTCCTATACCAGACTATTTTTTTTTTTTTGAAAAATGAGAAAGATACGCTCTAGAATAAAAGTAATATTTATATATTTATATATTTACTCCAAATATGTAGTTTAAATACTTTAAATTTGTTTAACAATTTAGAATATTTACCAGAATATCCACCCTTGGATATATGTGTATACCAAAATATCCAAACCTGGATATTATTATTATTAGAATATTTGGCTCATTCTTAAAACAAACTACACTTGCAAAGATCTTTTTTTTAATTTTTTATATTTAGGAAAATGCAATATACCATTTGCTGTGAATAATATATAATGGAATGCGTAGCATTACATATCTTTACGGCTTGTTTATTTTTTATTCAGATATCTAGAAAATATTTTTAATAAACTTTATTTCTTCGCATTATTTACAATTATTTTTTTAATTTTATGAAATTTAAATTGTAACTTTTATTTGTATTGCATTAATTACAATTATTTTTTTAATCTTATGAAATTTATTATTTTGTTGTTGTTTGAATCTTGAAGCAATTGTAGCTACACTGTGTCTACCATCTAAAATAGAGGGCGCACGATTTGCGTATAAGCTTACTGCTTCAGTTTTATCTCTTTTGTCGATATTTGGTAGATTTTAGATTTTTAGTAAGAATTTAGTAGATTCTTAAAATTATTTATTTTATTTATTTAGTTTACCGTCGTTCTCGGACCTATTTTTAGGTATTTTACACGATATTGGACTGATGTAACTACAACGAATTTTGAATAAATACTCTTCACTAAGAGCTACTCTTTTTTATTGTAAAAAAAATCTCCAAACAATTTCAACACATAAATCATGACACCATAATTGTTCACTTCTTCCTTCAATCCAGCA
>OY294049.1:29396934-29484123 GCA_958510825.1 Brachypterus glaber | reverse complement strand
TTCAGCTTTAATTGGATTTTCTGTAAGCTTTGATACGACCATTTCTCGCTGAGCTGGACTTTGAATGGAAATGGATCATTTTGTCTTGGATTATCGATATCTCAGTGGTCCCACAGAGAATTGAAGATGGGTTTCAGAAACTTGAATAAATTCTCTACAAGGTTTGGCCCTCGTTTTTTTTTTAATTTTCCATTCTTAACATGATTTTGAAAAATCGCGAAAAAATGGGCTTTTGGAGGTTTTTTGGAAAATCACGCGCTGAATTAAGAATATTGCGAAAACGACTAATGTTAAGTGTGCCTTTTACAGCTCAATATACCCACAAAAACCCTACAAACTTAAAATTCGATCCATCCAGCCATTGTTTTGTTTCATTCGATTGAATTTTTGAAAAAATTAAAGAATCACTATTTTTCTCTTAAACGCTGATAATCTCTAAAAAAAAAAAACGGAAAAAAAAATTCTCTCGATTTTTTTCACATTTTTATCGCGACCAGCGTTTAAAGTTACGACAAAAAAAATTTAAAATTAAAAAAAAAAATTATGATTCCCAGAAATTTCAAAAAAACCGCCGGCATTAGCGTTAGATAAAGCGTATCTACCACGTGGAGGTCGCACTGTCGGATTTACGCCTTTTTCACACACGTGTGTGCGTCCCTTATCCAATATAAAAAAACAACTGAAATGTTTAAAGTTTCTTATTAGGTTAAGTAAACAAGGAAAAAAGTATCAAAAATAAAAATGCCTTCTCATAAAAAGTCAGCAGTCTTTAAGCGGTTCCTTTGATATAACCGCCAATGCGACACGCGCCCTTTTTACTTAGATGCTACCGCAAATTCTAGTTAAGATTTTTATTTTTAATGAATTATTTTTAAAAATGTTGAACATTAACAGTGCTTTTTTATTCAACGGCGTGGGGCCCCCCTCCGCACCGCACCCCCCGTAGTTACGCCATTGGTTCAAAAAAAAGTATCGTAAAATAATTTCTGAAAAGTGGAATTGAGGTCGAAATTCAACTTTTTTTTTATTTTGAGAAAAACTTATTTTTGTCGTAACTTTAAACGCTGGTCGCGATAAAAATATGAAAAAAAAAATCGAGAGAATTTTTTTTTTCGTATTTTTAGAGATTATCAGCGTTTGGAGAAAAGAAACGTAATCCTTTAATTTTTTCAAAAATTCAATCCAATGAAACAAAACAACGGCTGGATGGATCGAATTGAAACTTTGTAGGGTTTTTGTGGGTATACTAAGCTGTAAAAGGTACACTTAACATTAGTCGTTTTCGCAATATTCTTAATTCAGCGCGTGATTTTCCAAAAAACTTTCAAAAGCACATTTTTTCGCGATTTTTCAAAATCATGTTAAGAATGGAAAATTAAAAAAAAAACGATGGCCAAACCTTGTAGAGAATTTATTCAAGTTTCTGAAACCCATCTTCAATTCTCTGTGGGACCACTGGTTGCTGAGATACCGATGATCCAAGACAAAATGATCCATTTCCATTCAAAGTCCGATAGCTCAGCGAGAAATAGTCGTATCAAAGCTTACAAAAAATCCAATTAAAGCTGAATAAACAACCTATCCGATCCATATAGTGGCTTAGTCGGAAACATTTTTTTTAAAGTCCGTGGAAGTAGTGTTTTTTAGAGAGTTCATAATCCTCCCATACTCCCATTTTACGGGGGGCAGTCGAAAAGTTATTCTGTTGGTTTTTACATTGCGATATAGGTGATGACGTCAGTTCACTCCCATTTTACGGGGGGCAGTCGAAAAGTTATTCTGTTGGTTTTTACATTGCGAGATAGGTGATGACGTCAGTTTTCCTCCAATTTTTTTGTTATGTACGGGGGACAGTTGGAAAGTTGTGATTTGATCTTAATATAAGGGTGTAATCGAGTTTTATATATATAATCTGAAAATTAGTAATTATGCAAAGAGTGAAGTTTGATCCCATAACAATCACCTATTATATCCCACACGAAGATTTGGAAAATTGGGTGAATTGGGAACAAGATGCCCGAGATAGATTTCATTTTCAAAGAAGAATAGAAGCAGCTAGTCGTACTTTGAATAAAGTTCTAGAATGTAAAATTCGACTTTACATGTTAATTAAAAATAAAATTGTTAATTTAAATTAGGGAAAATAAAACAAAAGGATGTTATTAATTATTTTTTATTTTTCATTTTGATACAAATTATTTTTTGTGAAACGTGACATGTTTTGTTTTGTTAGACTTAGCTTGGAAAATTTGGAAAACATTTTCAGTTTCGCCTCATACTCTTCAATATCTATTTTTAAATCATGTATTTTTTTTAGATAAATCTCAAGAAGCTCCTTTAACATGTTGTTTGCAAGTTGATCAATCAGGAACTAATTGTTTATATTTTTTTATATCCTGATGCCCCCAAGCTAGAGTTTTTTCAGTACCGGGTATAATAAATCGCTTATCATCCGCATATGAGAGAGCTACTTTATTTTTTTGCTCCACATATACGTTATGTAAATGTGACCGAAAAGTTTTAATTTCACGAAATATTTTTCCCCTTCTGTCTCTACTACTAATTTGTAATCGTCTTTAGATAAGTCTTTTTTTGAAACTGTATCTGGTATACCCTTTGCCTTTTTTGTTAATTTTCCAGACACATTTACACAATAAGCTTTAGCCCCAGTACCATAAAAGTCATGAATAATTTCACCAGCATACTCATCTTTCATTTTTCCCAAAATTGACTTGTTTACGGAAATTCCATAAGGATTTTCTAGACTGTAATTAGATGTATCGAATTTATCTAAATTTTCCTCTATATCAGCATAGAAATTTTCTGTAAAAATTTGCAGTAGGAGTGAGTCTGTATCAGTGTAAAGCAAAACGGCCTTATCCCCATATTTTAATTTGATGTAGTTGTAATAAAAATCATAAATAAAGGTTTTTGCTAAATCCAAAATACAAAAACCGACATAAATAGGTTTATTATATACAACTTTAATACGATTCATTTGTATTGCTACAAAGTTTTCCGAAAAAATTTTTAAGTCTTTAAAATTTGGCTTGGCAATTAGAGCCTCGGCACCTAATTTTTTACCAATATTTTTCCAATGAGTAATTAGTTTAACATCAACCCTTTTATCCACATTTTCCATGGTTTTTCCAAATACTGAATTGACCATTAATTTAAAAAAATCCTTTTCAAATTTGGATTTAGCATTATTGCGCATTTTAGTATTTAAGTCTATATATCGCTTTAGCCATGGCGACTGATTAAAACTCAAAATCCTATGAATTTTGGTCAGCCTGAGTCCATGTTCTAAAGCTTGCTTAAGATTTCTATAATGTATAATATATTGTGATTTGTTTTCTAGATTTGCAATTAATTTTGTAATTTTAGATTTAGAAACTTCTTTAGATTCTGGACAAAAGGGTAGTTCATTGTCAAGGTTATGTAAATGTTTAGGATATTCCAAATCAACTTCTAAAATATAACCCATTTCGTTTGTGTCGCTAATTTTATTTACATTAATTTTTTTAATTTTTTCCCTAGTCAACCATTGAAAATTATTAACTGGAAGAAATTGTGACATGGCCGCTCCGTATAAATTTGTAGCATCCAAGTATGTGATAAAAGATGTTGGTTTTGATGGATCATAGGTTGACATAAACTGATTATTTGCTTCTGCTTTTCTGATACTACACTGGCTTAAACCGCCCCGTATACCCTTTTTAAGAAAATGATACATATCTAGATCTGTTAAAAGTTCTAACTCTACTTCAGTTTTCTTTAACATTGCACTCCAAGAAAGGCCTGGAGATGTATAAAAATTTGCTGGATCCAACTGATATATTTCCAAACATACAGATCTGAAGTTTTCAAAGATGTCTGCTAACAGAAGAACATCAGATTTTAGATAAATATCTGAATATTCACCCAAAGTTTTACATTTAAATAAATTCCATACATTACAAGCCCGTTGATAATCCTCATCTGTGATACTTTCATTTCTGAGTTCGTTAAAAAAGTTATGTTTTGAAGGAAGTTTCGTGTCATTTAATTTTGAATAAGTATTTATATATGAATAGGGAAAAACACCTTTTTGACGAATCAGTTCAAATTGATCACTATTAGGAAAGTATTTTCTTACTTCACGGCATTGATCAGATTTTAGACTTTGACTCAGTTTCTCCAAACCACCCGGTAGGAAATTAAAACTATCTAAAAACCTGATTTTTAAATATTCAGTTACGGTTTTTCCATCAGCACTACTATGTGTAATGAGTATATTTTTCGTGAAAGAAATATATTTTTCTTTATTTTTAGGTAAAACCTCAATATTTGCCTCATTTTGGGCCAACTCTTTTATAAACATATGACTATCAAACCCACTTAAATTATGAAAAAGTACTGGTATAAATTGTGAAATTTTGAAATTTAAATTACAAATTGAATGAGCCGCTCCTCTAAAATTACCAGTTAAATGACAGTGATCCCTTACTTTTACACTATCTTCATCAAACTCTTTTTCACAAATATGACAATTTTTAGTATTTTTAAAAGTTAGTTCTTCCATTTCAGTTAATTTTTTAATAGGAATAATATGACGTAAATATTTTTCAAAAATGTTTCTACAATCTGTTTCTAAAGATTGGATAAAATTATCTGAGACATTTTCACCACGAAAAGTTTTAAATTGTGAAAGATTTTCATCAAAATCACATTTTATATAATAAGCATAAGAGTATGGGATATTAATATGAGTTTGTAAGGTATACGATTTTTCTGGAGTTGGCGCGCAGCTATCTATAGATTTTAAGATAGTTTCAAAATCAGCGTATATTACGAAAGGAACCTTGAGTTTTTTATCATGGTCTTGAAATTTTAACAAAGTTGCTGGTACATCGTTTCCTGATATATTAATTTTAAAAGAATTACTGTCAGGTAAATGTACGGATATATGATTACAGTCATTCTCCTGATGACGGTTTAATTTTTTTTTGTTGAAAAATAAATTAAGCATCCATCACATATATGTTTTTTTCCATTATGCTTTGACAATTGTGCAGAAACTAACCGAGATAAATTTGTTATTAAACAGTAATGATTATTTCCTTCAGCATCACTTATAAAAAGTAAATTTACATGTGTTCCTTTACGTGATTTTGTAAAATATAATGGACCAACAATTTCATATTTATATGAATTATTTTTCCAAATTTTCTCCAAGCCATAAACATTTACAGATATATCATTTAGTTTTTCAAATTTTGTTATATCAGTTAGTTTTACAGGAAATTCGATCCCTTCAAAATTTAAACTGTTTTCATAGATTTTATAGTTTTGAACTCTTTCTCTATTTATATTTACTGGATGTAATTGAGCTAAGATTGACCATAAGAAACATTTCGTATCTTCATTTTGTATATTTAGTACAGCCTTTTTTTTAGTTATGCTTGGTGAAAGTGATATGTACGAAGTGGCTCGTAAAGGATTATACTTGTTTATATTTAATTCCAAGTATAATATTTTTTCCAAGGCCCAACCTAAAACAAATGGTTTCGATTAAAAATAATTGAAATATTAAAACAGTTAAACTTACCGCTATCTTTTTCCGAAAATTCCTTAGATTTCGTTTCAACAGTTTCGCATAGTTCCGTGTAGACCTCCTCAAGGTTGATAGCCTCATTCAAAACCCTAAATTTTGTATTAAAAGATTTTGTTTCATGTTTTTCTTTTGTTTGTAAAACATAAGATCCAAATAGCTCTATATTTATTTTCAGGGATTCTTCATTTTTTAAATAAATTTGAGTCAATCGAACTACTTTAGCCTCAAACGATTTTAGAAATCTTTTTATATCAACACCAAAGTTTTCTGATGGTTTCAAACGAAAACTTGCAATCCTTTTTTGAAATGCAGATTGAATAATCTCAATTCCTTCTTCCAAATCTTTACAACATTTATCGCGATGAGAAAGTGATTTTTTGTGCCCAGCAAACATATTTCTCGCTACATGAATATCACAAACTAAACAGTATGATGTGGCTGAAGTTGAGGGTGCTAAAAGAAGTATTATAAATTGAAAAATCTTACAATGTAAACTGATTTGCTTACCATTCAAACACAGTTGTTTTGTGGCAGAGGTTTTAATTGGAGCACTTGCAGTTCTTTTCAATCCATGGAATTTATTTTGATGTAATTGTAAAGATCTTGTAGATTTTGAAACTGAACCACAAATTTCACAAAGCTGAAAACCCTCATTGCAGTTTCCATGTCGCTTAAGATTATCTTTACGAGTGAATGACTTTCCACAATGTTGACAGTTGATCATTTTTTGGACTAAAACAAATATGTTTATTAGTTAACAGATAGTTTGGAACTACAGTTTTAAAACTTTACATATAATTATATCTTTATATTCAAGGTTAATTTGTTTATATTTTAATAAATTTATCAAATCCGTTTCTATAACGACCTGAATTTAATTTACAATCCTTATCAATAACTACAAAATCATATCTATCTATCCAACACAAAGAACACAATTTCTGAAAATCTTTAAAAGGCATATCTACATTAACATGGTCGTCATAAATGTGTTTTAAATTCGTATTGTCTTGTTGAAAGATAATTAATAAATTTGCATTATCCCTTATATGTTGTTTTGGAACGGCGGAGTAAGTTTGTGCTAGGTAAAATACGTCGGTATTTTTGTGTCGGGAATAGACAAAAAAATCTCTAATAGTACTTTGATTTCCACACACTACGTCGTCAAATATTACGATGGAATTAGGTTTTATTGCAGCAGGAGTTATTAAATTATTGCAGTTTTCAAACTCAAAATATCCTATTTCTTTTACTGGTTTTAATAAAAAACTTAAATATTTATATTTTGGTTGGTTTAAAGATTTTGAGTAAACATATATATTTTCAAATCTAAGTCCGTTCAGGTGTTCTATTAAACTAATTAAAACGTTGGTTTTTCCACATCCCGATGCACCCACGACTAGTCCTCGTTTTGGTCCTCCACAAAATATTGGTCCATGCTTTTGGAATTGTTTATTGTCGAGTTGATCGTGATTTTTAATTGGAAGAGCAAAAGATTGTTGCTCAATTCGCATGTTCCCTTTCTCATTATTTGTATTAGAATGAGTTCTATTTAATAATGTTAATCTATTTAAAAAGTTGTATTGCTTAGAAAATTCAGTTCTAATTTGTACAGTTATATAAAATGAGGGTTCTCACAAAATCTAATATTATTTCTAAACAAGACTTTAAGGAAAGAAGAGGTGCAAAAAAACGAGGCTACGGTTTTCTAAATAAATTTATAAACACATTACCGGTAGAATTACATTTGCCAGGGTATAACTTTTGTGGCCCCGGTACTGCCTTAGCGAAACGCCTTTCACGAGGTGACAAAGGAATAAATAAATTGGATGAAGCTTGTAAAGAACATGATATAGCCTACTCCAAATTTCAAGACGTTGAGAAACGTAATCTAGCTGATAAAATATTAGAAAATAAAGCGTACAATAGGTTTAAATCAAGTGACGCAAAAATTGGTGAAAAAATTTTGGCCTTAGGTGTAGCTTCAACAATGAAAGCAAAAACTAAACTTGGTATGGGTATTAGAAAAAGAAATATTAGAAAAAGACGAAAAAAAGGAAAAGGTGTGCGTAAGAAAGATCTGAATTTTTTTGCGGCGGTTAGAAAAGCTCGTCACAGTTTAGCTAGTTTACCGCGAACATCTAATTTAGAAAACTTAACCAGAGTTGCACTCAAGACACTAAAGAAAGGAGGTCGAAAAATAATTGCACCAAAAGAAAGAATAATACCTATTCCAAAAACAGGAGGAATTTTACCACTCATTCCAATATTCGCAGGTTTGTGTAAAAAAAACATTTTACATTACAAAAATTTTATTTTTATTTTGTTTTAGGACTCAGCGCTTTAGGTTCACTTGTCGGAGGAGCTGCTGGTGTTATAAAGGCCGTTAACGAAACCAAGATAGCTAGACAAAAACTGGACGAAGAAAATAGACATAATTTAGCTATGGAAAATAAGCATGTTGGAAAGGGATTGTACCTACAACCTTACAAAAAGGGCTTTGGTTTGGTCTGGAATAATCGATTTAAAAAAAACTTCTAGAGAAAATACCACATCGGCCACTTACAAATTTTGATTTATTAAAAATTGTAAAAGAACTAAAAATTCCAAATTTTCGCGGTGTATTTATGCGGGATAATCTACCAAAAAGAATTAGAAAAAATGAATGTGGTATCGTAAATTTAGATGTATCTTCTGGACCTGGCAGCCATTGGGTAACGTATGTACAAAAAAAGAATAGGGAAATACAGTACTTTGATTCGTACGGAAACTTAAGACCTCCCGAAGAATTAATTAAATATTTTTTTAGTGATGGTAACGTCAAGAATGTTAAATATAATTATGAACGGAAACAAAAATTCAATCTTTATAATTGTGGTCATTTATGTTTATCATTTCTTTATAAGAACAGTAAAAAACAGTAAAAAAAATTAGTTGAATAATATCACTTGAATTGTAATGTCTTTTACATTAGCTCTTTCGGATAAAAAATCGGTATTAAGTGCTGTTTTTAACCCCCCGATTTATTTAGACGAAAATAGTGATTATGTTATAGGATTATCAAATTTTGAGACTTTTTACTCTATTCCTAATATTGACGAAAAAAATAATAAATTTTATTATAGAGATGAAAATACATTTGTGACTATACCAACTGGGTCTTACGAGATATCCGATTTATATAAATTTTTACATAGGGAACTTAGCACGGGTAAAATATTGCTTGTTTTATATGGAAATAACAATACATTACATACATATATCAGATGCACAGAAAAGATAATTTTCAAAGACGATTCCATCGGAAAAATTTTAGGTTTTGAAAATAAAACTTTAGAAGCAGGAACTGCATATGATTCAGATCATCCAGCAGAAATTTTAAAAATAAATGCAATTTGTATAGATTGTAATATAGCAGAAGGATCCTATTTAAACGGAAAACCTGTTCATATTATTCATCAATTCTTTCCCATAGTTCCTGTTGGTTATAAAATAGTGGAAAGACCTGAAACAATTTTATATTTTCCCATAAACGTGAAAACTATAACGAACATATCCCTTAAAATACTTGATCAAGATGGTGATCTCATCAATTTTAATGATGAAGTGATAACAATAAGACTACACGTGAAAAAAATTAAAAGTAAAAATGGTTACTAAATATAATCCTTCTTTTACTACTAGTTCTAATAATTTTAAATTAGATGAAGGAAAGTATAAAAAAAAGAAAGTTTCGAAAAAACGCATTTCTAAAACAAACGTTAAACAGATAACACCGAAAAATCATCGGTTTTTAAAATCTTTAGGCTTTACCTTACTAATTTAAAATGAGTATTTTAAATGTAACGGAAAATCTCTATATTGATAATTCAATAACTAGTTTACAATATCATACATATGAACCATATTTACCCAATAAGTTAGGCAATAATGATGAAATAATAATAGCTATACCGGGCGCAGATAAATTTACGTTACCTTGTGAAAGTTTTTTAAATATCGAGGGAAAACTAACAAAATCTGATGGCAGTGTAACTAAAAATTTAACGCTAATAAATAACGGGGTAGCTTTTCTTTTTAAAGAAATCCGATACTTAATAAATGGGCAACAAGTTGATTCAGTTAGAGACGTTGGATTAACCTCAACTTTAAAAGGTTATCTCTCATTTTGTGTTGGTGACACAGTCAAACTGGAAAATGCAGGATGGTTTCCCAAATCCAAATATACAGAACCTATTCTAGTAGATAAAAACGGAAATTTCAATGTAGTTATTGAATTGTCTACATTAATGGGTTTTTTTGAGGATTTTCGAAAGATATTGATTAATGCTAAACAGGAATTAATAATAGTTCGCAGTAATAATGATTTAAATTCTGTATTATATACTGGTACGACAGGTACAGAAGAACCTAAAATTGAACTTATGAAACTTTCTTGGAAAATACCTCACGTATCTGTTGGTTTAGCTGAAGAAATTGCTCTGACAAAACTAATTGATAAAAATGTTGATATAAAAATTGGCTTTAGAAGTTGGGAACTTGTTGAATATCCTGAATTATTGGACACAAATAGACATAATTGGTCAGTTAAGACTAGCACAAGACTGGAAACACCGAGACATATTATTATAGCTTTTCAAACAAGGAGAAGGGATGTCGTGTCAAAAGACATGAGTAAATTTGATGACTGCAAACTTCGAGATATAAGGGTGTTTTTAAATTCAGAGAGATATCCTTGTAATGATCTGTTTATAGATTTCGAAAATAATAAGTTTGCTCAACTTTATGAAATGTTTGCAAAGTTTAGAAGTTCATATTATGACCTTGCAAATATTCCTCTATTTACACCAACAGAATTTAAAAGTATAGCACCTATTACATATATTGACTGTTTACGACAAAAAGAATCAATTCAAAGTGGACCTATCACACTTAGAGTTGAATTTGAGACCTCTGTAAATGTTCCCAAGGAAACTTCAGCTTATTGTTTAATTTTACATGAAAAATTAATAAGTTACAATCCGTTAACAAAAATTGTTAAACATTTATAATTAAAAAAAATAATGAGTTTAGTTATAGATTTTCAGGCATTTAAATTAGAAGGTAATCGATTTTTAATTAAGGAACTTGCAGCTTTTGATGGATTTAGAGTAAGTCACTACGTTTTTAAGGCACCATTTAAATTTAAGGATTTACCAAAATATTTACAACAACAGGCTCAGTGGAATATCAAAAATCATCATTGTATTAAGTGGGACACAGGATATATATTAGCTTATAATTCTCAAAATATTATCAGAGACCTTTGTAAAAATGCTGAGAAAATTTTCATCAAAGGAACAGAGAAAGCTGCATATATTAAAAAACTAACAAAAAAAACAGTAGTCGAATTGAATGAAATACCAGCTATTCAAAAATCTAAACCACTTTGTTTTTATCATAACAATGATTTCTGTGTGTGTTCCCTATCTAATGTATATTTTCTGTATAATAACTTTTTAGTGAATAATTAAATATTTTTTTAATAATTATTCGTTTTATTTCAACCTGTATATAAAGTTATTCTAAAAGTAATAGTTTTAGTTAAGTGTGGTCTTTTAACACAAAAACATGAACGAACGTTTAGCTAAAGAATTAATTAACACAAGAAAATCTATTAAACAAAAATATCGTACTTTAAAATCTGATTTAGCGCAATCGGAAAGGGAATTAAAACTTCGAAGTAAACCAATTACGGAACCATTAGAAAAATTTCTAAAAAATATAATACCAGATACAAATATTAAAAGGGAAAAACTAGAAGAATTACCAGGCGCAGTTAAATCAGATCAAACCAAAGATATTTCATTTTTACATTCAACCTTACAAAATAAATTTCACGAAAATCAAGCAGATGCGACACAATTTGCAACACCCAGAACTACAAAATATCAACCTGTTTTGCCTATGACAACACCATCGTTTTTAAAGGATCAATATATAGAGGATAAAACAATACAAGAGGATGACAGTGATGTTGATTTAAATAAAGAAACTAGTCTTCTTGAACAAGTTCAAAATTTATCTACCGCCGCGACTTATCAGGACTACCTTTCTCAATTTGATCCTTTACCTCGGAGGTATATTGATGAATGTATTCATGATACTGAAAATCAGTTTGATTTTAAGTATGGAATTAAATATTCACCAGATTCAGATGTGTATAAAATAGCGAACAGTTTATTAAATTTTAAAGGAAAGGATGTAGTTGTAGAAAATGTTCAATATCCTGGAACAGTGGGACTTTATGAATTACTTTTTAAAAAACATCCTATTGGATATCATAAAAGCGATTTAGAAAATTATATGGATATTTTAAAGCGAACTAATGCATATCGTAAAAACTATAACGAAACTGAGAGCATTCAAGCATCAAATACAGACAAATATAATAATATCATAAGACCATTTTTAGTCCAAAAGGGGATTTTAAGCCAAAAAAACATTGTTTACAGGAGTCCAAAAAATCTGAGAAGTTCAAAAAATAAAACTGGAAAAGGTTTAATGCTTGACCTCTCAAAAAAAAAAATTGATTATATATATTTTGATGACCCTAATGAAATCATTGAACGCCTAAAACTTTTAATTGCCTCACAAATGGCTGGACATACGGGGCATAATAATGAAATTATATCTATAGTTGAAGAACTCCGAGAAAAAAAAATTATAAAATAAAAAAACAAATAAAATTAGGTTAGTTCTAGTCAAGATGCCTATCGATAAGTTTGGTAGACATTATTTAGATGTGAAATATAATTACTCTGAGAAAACAAATTTAATTCATACGGAAACTCCCTCGGTTGATTCACAAAATGTGATTTCTAACCAAAAATTTTTAAATTCCGGAGATAATTATGACATGAAAAATAAAAGAATAATTAATTTAGAAATTCCCAAAAATAAATTTGATGCAACCAATAAATATTATGTAGATAATATTTATCAAAAATCTTTGGAAAATGTCGAAAAAATAAAATCAAATATTGAAAAGATTAATTTAGATAATAGGATAGGTGAAATAATTAATACAAAAAATAAGGATGTATTTACTGTTGTTAATAAAATCATAACAGAAAAATCCTCTGATCTGGAAACTAAAATAAATAAGGATTTTACTCAACAACTTAATAAAAGACTTAGCGTGGAATCAGAAGAAGGATCCAGTTCAAAAAAAATTAAGACATTTGAAGAGAAGTTAGATGAATTTACAAAGGTTAAAGAAAATATTGTAAAAGAAATTCAAAATTTGTCTGAGCAAAGTGAAAACCAAAAAGGTATACTTGATAGTTTTCAAAATAAAGTTACCAACAGTGGCTTATTAACTCAGAATATGAATGAAAAACTGGATAAACTTAAAGAAAACTTTGAAAACTCTTTAAAAAACATTGGAATAGAAATTCAAAATTTGTCTGAGCAAAATATTAATCAAAAAGGGATCTTTGATAGTTTTCAAAATAAAGTAATCAGCACTGAATTATCTATCCAGACTATAGATGACAAAATAATTAAACTAAAAGATAATTTTGAAACGTCTATAAAAAATATCGCAACAGAAATTCAAAATTTTTCTGAGAAAAATTCAGCAGGCAGCAGTGACTTAACAATTCAGAATATGGATATAAGTCTGGATAAACTTAAAGAAAACTTTGAAACCTCTTTAAAAAACATCAACACAGAAATTCAAAATTTGTCTGAACAAAGTGTTAACCAAAAAGGGATACTTGACGGTTTTCAAAATAAAGTTACCAACAGTGACTTATTAACTCAGAATATGAAAGAAAGTCTGGATAAACTTAAAGAAAACTTTGAAAACTCTTTAAAAAACATCGACACAGAAATTCAAACTTTATCTGAAAAAAGTGTTAACCAAAAAGGGATACTTGATGGTTTTCAAAATAAAGTTACCAACAGTGACTTATTAACTCAGAATATGAATGAAAGACTGAACAAACTTAAAGAAAACTGTGAAAACTCTTTAAAAAACATCAACACAGAAATTCAAACTTTATCTGAAAAAAGTGTTAACCAAAAAGGGATACTTGATGGTTTTCAAAATAAAGTAACCAGCACTGAATTACTAATTCAGACTGTAGATGACAAAATAATTAAACTTGAAAATGATTTTGAAAATTCTTTAAAAATACACTCTGAACTAAATGAAAAAATTAAGAAAAACGAACAAACTATGTTAAGTAATAAGAAAAAAATTCAATATAATGAAATGATTGTGGATTCAAAAATTCAGAAATTATTTTATGAAAGTGTATTTATAATTACTGGTAATGCAGTTACTGACAAAACATTTATTGCTTCACATTATTCAGTAAAATCTAAATATTATTTATACAAATTACAAAACCTAAAAGAGACGTTTCAGCTTCCTTTCAACAAGGCAGTACTAAAAAAAGTAAAATATAGTGGGCCTCCTGCCATTGTCATTTTAAATGATAAGGATTATTATTCTACCACCGAGCTTGGTTTAAGTAATTTAAATAGCAGAGACGTTACGAAAATTGACACTTTTTCTATTGCAACACTAGATCGTAAGGCGCAAGGAAATATTTATCTGGAATTACTGTTACTTTTGCCCATATATTATGAAAAACAGTAATATTAAGGAGTAAGTTGTTACTGAACTTCACAAACCTGCAAGAAAAAAATTTAAACGATGTAGGGTAATTATTAAAGGTTTAAATGATTTATGGGTTGCTGATCTAGTTGAAATGATCCCTTACTCGAAAATTAATAAGGGATATAAATATATTTTAGTTGTAATAAATGCGTTTTCTAAATTTGTATGGTTAGAACCTTTAAAAAGTAAAAAGGGTAAAGATGTTACAACTGCTATGAAATCTATTTTGTTAACTAACAAAAAAGGCCCTAACAATCTACAAACCGATATGGGGCGGGAATTTTATAACAAAGATTTTAGGCAATTAATGCAAGAGTATAAAATAAATCATTACAGTACTTATTCAAATATTAAAGCATCAATAGTAGAGAGGGTAAATCGCACTTTAAAGAATATAATGTGGCGTCAATTTTCCTTACAAGGAAGTTATAAATGGGTGGATATTTTTAAAAATATAGTAAATAGTTATAATAACACTGTACATTCTACAACTGGTTTTAAACCTAAAGACGTTAATAAAAAAAATGAAAAAACAATATTATTACAGTCCTACAGTTTTCCAAAAAAAGTTGTAAAACCGCTTTATAAAATTGGTGACTTTGTTAGAATAAGTAAATATAGAGAGGCCTTTAGCAAAGGATATCAACCCTCTTGGTCGAACGAAATTTTTTCCATTAAGGAAATCAAGTTTACTAACCCCCCAACTTATATTCTGGAGGATCAAAAAAAAGAATCAATAAAAGGCCGTTTTTATAATTTTGAAATTTCTAAGGTTATGTATCCCGATGTGTATCTTATCTCAAAAATTCTACAGAAAAAAGGCACAAAGGTAAAGGTTCGATACCTTGGTTTGGATAAGTCACATGATGAATGGATATCCAAAAAAGATTTCGTTTAGATCTATATTAAGTAAAATAAATATTTTTTTAATTAGTATTCTTTGAGATTGTAAAGTATAATGATGTCCTTAATGACCGATTATTTTGATCTTGTAAACGATATATTATTGTGTTACGAAGATGAAATCGACAAACAACTGTTAAATGAAACATTGTATTTTTCAAAAGCATGTGACTTGAAAATATCTACTGGTCTAAATGTAGCTATGGGATTTGAGCCATGTTTAAGATTTATACAGAGCGATCAAACCATTTCTTTATTGGACTTGGATTGGTATGATTTCTTGGATAATATTAAAATTTTGTTGGAGAATAACCAGGACCAATTAAATTTTGAAGTTAACCTCTATAATTTAACCAAATCTACAGAGGATCAAGAATATTTAAAACTTGAGAAAAAAGAAAAAACTATTATTTTTTCTAAAGAATGTATTGATGAAATTTTATCTTTGCAAATTCTAATTAACTATCGCTTAAAGTATTTAAAAAATTTAGATTTTAAATTTTTTTATACTAACGCTTTACCAATTATATCTCAGTTTGATGATATTATGCAAGAATTGGATAAACTTTCATCACTTTTTTTTAATTCCAATAATTATTTAATATTCTTAGAATTACTACAATTTTATCCCGATGTAATTAAAATAAACTTAGATAAGATAAACTCTATGGAGATGTAAAAAAATAAAAATTTGTTAATCAAATAAAATATTTTATTTAAAACCTACAAACTACAGTCGTCTTTAATCTTAAAAATATTATAAGCTTAATATTTTAAAAATTATTTTTAAAAATATTACACTTATTCGAAAAGTTTAAAATTATAAAAATGAAATTACAAAAAATAAAATATTATGTTACCGGGTTGTTTAACCATAGGGTATCTGCCCGTCAGTATACCACAGGTAAAATTTATGGCGCTCAGGTTAATTCAGGTCCGTTAAAGGGAGCATCTTCGTGACACCTGAGAGTGTTTTTTGTTCGGATTGGACTGCCAAATCCTTAATTTCTTTAAAAGGTAACTAGGATACAATCGTTAAACCAATCAAAGAAATATCAGAACAAAAACATCTCTAACATTAAAATAACAAGAATTTACTCAAAACCAATGCCCTAGTGACAAGAACGTTAATCTTATTTAAGCAAGTTAACATTTTTGTTCTTAGGGTGGTTACCCCCTATGAGTGTTTTTTTGTTTTAAAACAAATTATATTATCACAAAACATAGAATAGAATAACATATATATATATAATTTAAAATGTTATATGTTCAATTAAAAATTACTAAAATAACTGTCAAATAATTTGAAATGTTGTAAAAATGTATCATATTTAAAACATTCTGTACAGTTAAAACTTTGATAAATACATGGTTCTTGAAAATGTTTCTTGCAAATCATGCAGTGGACGTGCCCGTAGCCATGGGAATGGATGTGGATTACGAATAATTCTTTTGTATAATTTTTTATATCAGTTATTACTGATGGTGCACACCTCATACAAGTTATTAAACATTTTTTCGATTCATTAATTAGTAATAAATAGTTATTACATGTTATTAATTGATATGGATGGTACACTAAATTAGTTATATTTGTTTCCACTTCTGGCTCTAAAATATCCGAAGCGGCTCGATTCACCGGTAAACGGTGCCAAATACTAGCAACGCCTAAAGCTCTAGTTTGTCCTGCGTTCCACTCAAACTTTAGAAGATTTTCAGTAACTTCGTTTTTCTCAAATTCAAAATCGTAAATACATATGTAAGTTGTTAAAATTTTGGTTTCTGCTGTACCATCAAAGGCCTCTTCCATATCAGCCGTACACGGAAATTCTTTTTCTTCCATATCCAAAAAATGTTCAGATTTACTTTCGATGTGATCACCCAGGAACCTTTCTGTTTCAGCATTAAGATTTTCAGACGACATTTTAAGTTGTATGTTACTAAAAAAAAAATAAATATAAATATACAATACTAAATAATTTATTGCAAAAATAAAATACCTTAATTTAAAAGGTTCATAGGCTTTATTCGTACGTATCAATATCTACAAAAGCACATTCCTTTCCATCTATTATTTCAGTTTTTATTAGTTCAATATATAATTTGCCATTATGATTGTGATTATAGTCTGTAACTGCTTCTTTCGAAAAAATTTCGTAAAATTTATTAGGTATCCAAACGGAAAAGTTTTCCAACTTGGCAACTAAACTTCTTTGGTTTAAACCATCAAATTCCATAATCGATAAAATTTTATATTTTTTTCCAATAAGAAGACTAATTGGTTTTTTTATTTCACGTTGATTGGAATTAAATTTTTTTTCTTTTAATTTTTGAAAATTCATCTAAAATCAAAAAAAAAAAAAATTATTAAAAAACAGTAACACTTTTTTTTAGAAATGTATTTTTAACTTACTTTTCTTAAAACTGATGTAACACTTTTTTTAGAAATGTATTTCTAACTTACTTTTCTTAAAACTGACTGACTGTATGGTTTTTTTGCATTTTTGTTACTAGAGTAATTTTAATTGTTATTTTGATTAAAAAAATTGTTTTTACTCTACACTTTTTACAATATATTATTTTTTGGGTTTCTAAAATATTTTTACATTTTTTACTTTTTTTTTTAAAAATTGTTTGGCAAACACTACATTTTCCTCTTTTAACATAGAAGACTTGTCGCTCCATAACTAAAATAAATTTTTCAAATTTTTCCAAAATGCATTTTTAGTATTAACTAACTTTATATTAAAAATAAAAAACAGTAAAAATTTAAAAAATATAAAAATCTTTTAAATTTTTTCAAAAATAATTCAAAAAAAACAAAAAGGTCTGTAATTTTTTTAGTTTAGAGTTACAGATCGATTAATTTTTTTTTGACGAAACCCATATTTTAAAAAGTTTAGTCACCAAGGTAAAAATAAATACAAAAAATTAAAAACAATGACAATTAAAAAATAAAAAAGGTATATATGGTTTATAATCTGTTTAAAAAAAATCATAAACCAACATAGTTTCAATCATTCAAAAAAAACACGTATAATTTAAATTTAAAGTCTACCGTTAGAATTTTTTTGAGAAAAACCATTTTTTTTAAATAAAAAGTTAAACAAATTTTTATTTACTAGCATCAAAGATTTTTACTAGAAAAAAAATGCACTTTTGTGTTAAAAATATGATTTTAAAATTAAAAATATAATCCAAAATAAAAAATAAAAATGTTTAGTGAAAAAATAATATATCCTTACCTTTATAACTTTAAACTGAACTAGAACTTAGTTCCACTGAACGAACTTAAGAAATTGATGATATTCTAACACAAAAATCAAGTTTATATACAAAACAACTCATTAATTATTTATTAACTTTAATGATCACTGCGTACTAATTGTCAACATTGAATCATATTTCATGGTCACTGCATACTTATTGTTAATAACATATTGCATCATATTATACTTTATACTAAGTGTCCAGAAAGAAATAAAAACTACACGTTCATATTTAAAATGACATAGCGTAGTGGTTAGCGCGTCTGAATAGTAAATCTACTATCGTGAGTTCGATTCTCACTGGTGTCGATTTGCCTTTTTCAGTTAGTTAATAATTGAAATTTGGTGAAGGTAAAAAGAGAAACGAACACTCCCTAGAAACTGGTTCGAAAGTCAGTCTAAGCCGATGGTTCCCTCTGCTACTAGCCCACACAAGTCCTGCACTTAGGGGATGCTTAATTAAGTAGAATAGTAAGAGGTTAAACAAAAATGTAATTTAATTATTTAATTCAGTAATTTCACTGTTTCTAAATGTATACAATTTTCTCCTATTTTTATAAAAAATAAATACAATTAATAAAAAACTAATAAATAAAATAAAAAAGAAAATTAGAAAAAGTATTAACTTATTAAAATAATATCTTTGTTCATCCATTATTTTTTCTTCCCATTTGTTATTCCAAAGATTCTGGTTCCATAAAATTGTGTGCCAATCGGTTCTTAGGCTACTACCGTTAACAAAAGACATCATAAGTTGATAGTTTAAAAATGTTTTATTATATATTTTTAAATTATTGGAATCGTCAATAAATATTTCCATGATATAATCTTCATATTCCAGAGTTTTTAAGGACATTCTTCTGAAGTTTTGCGGCCAATTAGGAACTTCCAAATTAACATCTACATTACAAGAAGAGGTAGAGGTTATGTACATTTCCTTAACATTATAAGTTTTTAAAAATATAAGTTGTGGATTGGAAAAAAAACTCAACAATAACAATTCGTTAATCATGATGTAATTGCCTTAAACAATGTTTAAATAATGACTTAAAGTTAACTTTATCTAATATTATATAATAATTTTTAAGTAATGACCTAAAGTTAACTTTATCTAATATTATAAATAATTTTTGAAACACTCTGTATAAAACCGTGTTATTAAATAAATTGATTTGCAAACTTTCCAACAGTTTAAAGAAACGCATGAAAAAAAGCAATTAATTCTAAACAAACAAAGTAGTTACATAAATGCAACTTAATAATCAAGTCATGTACAAAAACACTTAAGTTAAACAATAAAATAAACTAATTAATAATTCACATACACGAACTAACAATTAATTCTACAACGCAAACAAATTAAAGTCAATATGTATACTGAATTAAATATTTTATTAATTTTCATACACTATAAAAAGTTATAGAATTATTTTGTGAACCCTCCAAAATTATCTATAAAAGAAATTTTCCGACTGTACATAACAAAAAAAATTGGAGGAAAACTGACGTCATCACCTATCTCACATCTCGATATATTTACGCACTACTTTTTTTGCGGTACATTTACGCACTACTTTTTGCGGTACTTTTTCACAGTAATTTTGCACTGTACATTTACGCGGTACATTTACGCGCTACTTTTTTGAGGTACTTTTTTGCAGTAATGTTGAACGCTACTTTTTTCCAATAATTTGACGTGCTACTTTTGCACCATATTTTTTCGCAGTAATTTTGCGCGCTACTTTTCCACCATACTTTATCGCTCTGCTTTTTCATGCTAGGTTTACTTGCTTGCTAAAATTTTAATGGTCTTATTTAGATTTTTGTCAGTGCGCGGTACATTTACGCGCTACTTTTTCGCAGTAATTTTGCGCGCTACTTTTCCACCATACTTTTTCACTCTTCTTTTTCATGCTAGGTTTACTTGCTTGCTAAAATTTTAATGGTATTATTTAGATTTTTGTCAGTGCGCGGTACATTTACGCGCTACTTTTTCGCAGTAATTTTGCGCGCTACTTTTCCACCATACTTTTTCACTCTGCTTTTTTATGCTAGGTTTACTTGCTTGCTAAAATTTTAATAATATTATTTAGATTTTTGTCAGTGTATTTTATTTGTGGAATATTAATTGTTTGTGTTTACTAACTTGAATGCGATGACATCATGTTTTTCCGTGAACAGCTAAATTAACATAAACAACTAATTAATTCTAAAACGCAAACAAATTATACATACATTATTATTAAGAGCAATTCCACGGTAATTGTCGTTCCAACCGCATAAAAAATAACACTTTTTTTAAAAAACCAACAGAATAACTTTTCGACTGCCCCCGTAAAATGGGAGTATGGGAGGATTATGAACTCTCTAAAAAACACTACTCGTGGACCCAAAAAAAAAAAAAAAAATTTTCTTCACGGTACTCATTAGAATTGCGCGATACTTGTTGTTCGAAAAAATTTTTTTTCCTAAAGTCTCAAAACTAGAGACTTCAAGCTTCAAATTGCTTTTTTCATGACTCCTATACGTCTATTTTTCACAAAGATACAGCCATTTGAAAAATCGCTAAAAATTTGGATTTTTTGTTGATCCTTTAATTGTTTGTCCTAGTGTAGTATTTTATGTAGGTATTGTAAATTAGTTTTGCAATAACTTCGTAAAATACTGTTTTTCTTGTATCTACTTACTTTTTTTTGCCTAAAATTAGACAAAGGTTAAAATAACTAAATAACTTATAAAATAAATTTTTTTTTTATTTATTTTTTTTTTTTTAGTTTTTTATTATTTTAAAACTGTACCTCTACCTATTTATTACATAAAAAAATTGACTAACGCAAGTCTTTCCTGGAGGATAGTAATAGTTATTTATGGTACTAGTGGGTAAAGTAAGATATTGCCCATGAGAAGTTATTGAAAAACACATCTCAGATCACAAACTTGTAAAACTCACATATTATGCAAAAAATAACCTGCCAAAAAAATACAAACTTTTTCAAAGAAAAACTTGCTGAACAAAACTGGCAGAATGTTTATGAATGTTCAAATGAAAATGTTGATGAGCAGTGGAATCTTTTAAAGAATTTTGGACTATAATATTCCAAAACATAGATTAACTTCTTTTGAAAAGAGCTCGTACTACTCTTCTATGAAATTCTTTAATGACCTACCAAGCGAATTAAAGAATTTAAGTAAAAATTTAAGGATTTTTAAGAGAAATCTGTTTGATCACATTTGTGAGATTGAACCTTATACAATAAGAGAATATGAAGATTTAAATCAGCAATTTAAGCACAATTAGACTGTCTAATTTTTAATTTTTTATTTTATTTTATTTTTCTTACTATTCCTGACAATGTTTCTCTAAATATTTATTTTTTATGTGTAAGAAGTAGATTTTTTTTGGAAATAAACGATATTATTATTATTATTATTATTATTATTATTATTATAATTAACCTGTGAGGCGTCAGCCAAGCAGGTTAATTTTCGTTTGTTAAGTTTGTTAAGTGTGCCTTTTACAGCTCAATATACCCACAAAAACCGTACAAAGTTAAAATTCGATCCATCCAGCCATTGTTTTGTTTCATTCAATTGAATTTTTGAAAAAATTAAAGAATCACTATTTTTCTCTTAAACGCTGATAATCTCTAAAAAAAAAGGAAAAAAAAATTCTCTCGATTTTTTTCACATTTTTATCGCGACCAGCGTTTAAAGTTACGACAAAAAAAATTTAAAATTAAAAAAAAAAATTATGATTCCCAGAAATTTCAAAAAAACCGCCGGCATTAGCGTTAGCTAAAGCGTATCTACCACGTGGAGGTCGCACTGTCGGATTTACGCCTTTTTCACACACGTGTGTGCGTCCCTTATCCAATATAAAAAAACAACTGAAATGTTTAAAGTTTCTTATTAGGTTAAGTAAACATTGAAAAAAGTATCAAAAATAAAAATGCCTTCTCATAAAAAGTCAGCAGTCTAAGCGGTTCCTTTGATATAACCGCCAATGCGACACGCGCCCTTTTTACTTAGATGCTACCGCAAATTCTAGTTAAGATTTTTATTTTTAATGAATTATTTTTAAAAATGTTGAACATTAACAGTGCTTTTTTATTCAACGGCGTGGGGCCCCCCTCCGCACCGCACCCCCCGTAGTTACGCCATTGGTTCAAAAAAAAGTATCGTAAAATAATTTCTGAAAAGTGGAATTGAGGTCGAAATTCAACTTTTTTTTTATTTTGAGAAAAACTTATTTTTGTCGTAACTTTAAACGCTGGTCGCGATAAAAATATGAAAAAAAAAATCGAGAGAATTTTTTTTTTCGTATTTTTAGAGATTATCAGCGTTTGGAGAAAAGAAACGTAATCCTTTAATTTTTTCAAAAATTCAATCCAATGAAACAAAACAACGGCTGGATGGATCGAATTGAAACTTTGTAGGGTTTTTGTGGGTATATTGAGCTGTAAAAGGTACACTTAACATTAGTCGTTTTCGCAATATTCTTAATTCAGCGCGTGATTTTCCAAAAAACTTTCAAAAGCACATTTTTTCGCGATTTTTCAAAATCATGTTAAGAATGGAAAATTAAAAAAAAAACGATGGCCAAACCTTGTAGAGAATTTATTCAAGTTTCTGAAACCCATCTTCAATTCTCTGTGGGACCACTGGTTGCTGAGATACCGATGATCCAAGACAAAATGATCCATTTCCATTCAAAGTCCGATAGCTCAGCGAGAAATAGTCGTATCAAAGCTTACAAAAAATCCAATTAAAGCTGAATAAACAACCTATCCGATCCATATAGTGGCTTAGTCGGAAACATTTTTTTTAAAGTCCGTGGACCCAAAAAAAAAAAAAAAAAATTTTCTTCACGGTACTCATTAGAATTGCGCGATACTTGTTGTTCGAAAAAAATTTTTTCCTAAAATCTCAAAACTAGAGACTTCAAGCTTCAAATTGCTTTTTTCATGACTCCTATACGTCTATTTTTCACAAAGATACAGCCATTTGAAAAATCGCTAAAAATTTGGATTTTTTTTTTGATCCTTTAATTGTTTGTCCTAGTGTAGTATTTTATGTAGGTATTGTAAATTAGTTTTGCAATAACTTCGTAAAATACTGTTTTTCTTGTATCTACTTACTTTTTTTTGCCTAAAATTAGACAAAGGTTAAAATAACTAAATAACTTATAAAATAAAAAAAATTTTAATTTATTTTTTTTTTTTTAGTTTTTTATTATTTTAAAACTGTACCTCTACCTATTTATTACATAAAAAAATTGACTAACGCAAGTCTTTCCTGGAGGATAGTAATAGTTATTTATGGTACTAGTGGGTAAAGTAAGATATTGCCCATGAGAAAATTAACCTGTGAGGCGTCAGCCAAGCAGGTTAATTTTCGTTTGTTAAGTTTGTTAAGTGTGCCTTTTACAGCTCAATATACCCACAAAAACCGTACAAAGTTAAAATTCGATCCATCCAGCCATTGTTTTGTTTCATTCGATTGAATTTTTGAAAAAATTAAAGAATCACTATTTTTCTCTTAAACGCTGATAATCTCTAAAAAAAAAACGGAAAAAAAATTCTCTCGATTTTTTTCACATTTTTATCGCGACCAGCGTTTAAAGTTACGACAAAAAAAATTTAAAATTAAAAAAAAAAAATTATGATTCCCAGAAATTTCAAAAAAACCGCCGGCATTAGCGTTAGCTAAAGCGTATCTACCACGTGGAGGTCGCACTGTCGGATTTACGCCTTTTTCACACACGTGTGTGCGTCCCTTATCCAATATAAAAAAACAACTAAAATGTTTAAAGTTTCTTATTAGGTTAAGTAAACATTGAAAAAAGTATCAAAAATAAAAATGCCTTCTCATAAAAAGTCAGCAGTCTTTAAGCGGTTCCTTTGATATAACCGCCAATGCGACACGCGCCCTTTTTACTTAGATGCTACCGCAAATTCTAGTTAAGATTTTTATTTTTAATGAATTATTTTTAAAAATGTTGAACATTAACAGTGCTTTTTTATTCAACGGCGTGGGGCCCCCCTCCGCACCGCACCCCCCGTAGTTACGCCATTGGTTCAAAAAAAAGTATCGTAAAATAATTTCTGAAAAGTGGAATTGAGGTCGAAATTCAACTTTTTTTTTATTTTGAGAAAAACTTATTTTTGTCGTAACTTTAAACGCTGGTCGCGATAAAAATATGAAAAAAAAAATCGAGAGAATTTTTTTTTTCGTATTTTTAGAGATTATCAGCGTTTGGAGAAAAGAAACGTAATCCTTTAATTTTTTCAAAAATTCAATCCAATTAAACAAAACAACGGCTGGATGGATCGAATTGAAACTTTGTAGGGTTTTTGTGGGTATATTGAGCTGTAAAAGGTACACTTAACATTAGTCGTTTTCGCAATATTCTTAATTCAGCGCGTGATTTTCCAAAAAACTTTCAAAAGCACATTTTTTCGCGATTTTTCAAAATCATGTTAAGAATGGAAAATTAAAAAAAAAACGATGGCCAAACCTTGTAGAGAATTTATTCAAGTTTCTGAAACCCATCTTCAATTCTCTGTGGGACCACTGGTTGCTGAGATATCGATGATCCAAGACAAAATGATCCATTTCCATTCAAAGTCCGATAGCTCAGCGAGAAATAGTCGTATCAAAGCTTACAAAAAATCCAATTAAAGCTGAATAAACAACCTATCCGATCCATATAGTCGAAAACATTTTTTTTTAAGTCCGTGGACCCAAAAAAAAAAAAAAAATTTTTCTTCACGGTA
Organism: Brachypterus glaber; assembly: GCA_958510825.1. Lineage (NCBI taxonomy): Eukaryota > Metazoa > Arthropoda > Insecta > Coleoptera > Kateretidae > Brachypterus > Brachypterus glaber. Next base: position 29,458,908 of record OY294049.1, on the reverse strand, counting down.
CTCATTAGAATTGCGCGATACTTGTTGTTCGAAAAAAAAATTTTTCCTAAAATCTCAAAACTAGAGACTTCAAGCTTTAAATTGCTTTTTTCATGACTCCTATACGTCTATTTTTCACAAAGATACAGCCATTTGAAAAATCGCTAAAAATTTGGATTTTTTTTTTGATCCTTTGTTTGTCCTAGTGTAGTATTTTATGTAGGTATTGTAAATTAGTTTTGCAATAACTTCGTAAAATACTGTTTTTCTTGTATCTACTTACTTTTTTTTGCCTAAAATTAGACAAAGGTTAAAATAACTAAATAACTTATAAAATAAACAATTTTTTAATTTATTTTTTTTTTTTAGTTTTTTATTATTTTAAAACTGTACCTACCTATTTATTACATAAAAAAATTGACTAACGCAAGTCTTTCCTGGAGGATAGTAATAGTTATTTATGGTACTAGTGGGTAAAGTAAGATATTGCCCATGAGAAAATTAACCTGTGAGGCGTCAGCCAAGCAGGTTAATTTTCGAGAGGACAATATCGGTTTACCCATGAGTGCCATACAAGGTTTTATCCAATAAATAGCTTAGGAATTCATATTTTTATTAAAAATTTTAATGACATTTACAAGAAAATAATTTGACAAGTGACAGTTGAGTGGGTAAAATAAATAATTATCCACTCAATAAAGTAAAAGCCCCGCGGGTGTTATTATTGAGTTTATCTATTTAAAATAAAGCTGGTAATTGTCTTATTATCTGTATGTATTGGATAAAATATTTTTATTTATATAAAAAGTTACATAAAAATTAACAATAATTATAGTTTACAAAAAAATATAATTTATTATAGTTTAAAATAAATTTAGTGCGGCCCTGTTCTTCTGTTTGAACTCTACTCTAAAAAATTGTTGCTAATACGCAGGCGCAGCTAGCCTTCATCGATTCGTTGTTCCCCCTCTTAGAATTTAAGCTCTCGCATGTATGCATTTATAACCTAGCAATTTTTCAAAATTCAACCCTTAAGGGGATGAAACGGGAGTTAAAAAGTTTTTTAAAGAGTGTGCGTAAGCGATCCTTTTAATCTAGAGTCTTCATATTTGGCAAAAATCGAAAAGATACGTGTATCAGGATCTAAGGTGATGAAACGGGCATTGAAAGATTTCTTAAAAAGTGTCCGTATCTCAGAGACCGCTTAATCTATATTATTCATATTTGGCAAAAATGTGCTTTATCGACATTGAAAATATACGTGTTTCAGGAATTTTGGATATTCGACCCTTACAGGGGCGGATTTATATCACTTTAAGAGGGGGGGCATCCATAAGGAAAAAAATTGCGCCTTCGCCAAAAATATAATTTTGAAGGTATTTCTATGCTAATATATCTCGCTGCCCATGGACCCCTAAGGGGTGAAACGGGGGTTGAAAAGTTTTTTAAAAAGTGAGCGTATCTCAGAGACCTCTTAATCTAGATTATTCATATTTGGCAAAAAGTTCTTTATCAAAATTGAAAAGAAACTTGTTTCAGGATTTTTCGATATTTGACCCCAAAAGTCCAAACGGGGGTTAAACGGTTTTTTAAAGAGAGAACTAATTTATGTTTTTTACTAACCCGTTCGAAGAACGGGGGCTTTACGGCTATCTCATCAAGCCGCGACGGGCGGCGGGTGACGGGCGAAGCCGCGACAGGACTTCCTTATTGTTTTCATTAAGCCGCGACGGGCCGCAACCGCAACAGTGAACTTGATGCTTTTTAGTGTCTCGATTCCTACGCGGACGAAGTCGCGGGTATATGCTAGTTTAATATAATTTTATACAACAATAATAAATTTACATAAAACTACGCAAAGCATATAGTGTGTTTGTCGCATACAGTCTGAAAAACGAACAGACAACGCCTTTTTAACATTTTAATTTGAACGTATATGAATATCACAAGATGCAACTTTGCTTAAAGTTTCCTATCGTTTCCATTTTAGGAATCTCCTTTTAAATCCCACAACCACAAAATAGAGTAGAAAACTTTTGTTTGGAGTGAATTGAAGATAATTAGGTATTTATTAACTGATAAAAATCTCCAATCGCGTGATTTGTCCACCGTGAAATACCCAGTATTTTACTATAATACTCACAGTGTTATAGTCACTATAGTCACATAGTATAGTGTTGAAGGACTTTAGAACTTACCTAGTTCCGAGATACAATAGTTTAGAGTTATCGATTATATGTCAGTGACATACCAAAAGCATAAATACATGCACAGGTCATCCTACGTGTGACCATATACAGGGCGGTCCATTGAAAACAAAACAGAGCTAATGTCTCGAGAAGTGATCAAATCACCAAAAATTTAAACAAGTGCCAATATGATTTCTCGAGGAAAAACACCACCACCTCAAATTTAAAATCTTAAATGGAACCTATCTATTTATTAATTTGTAATACATCAATGATGTAACATGATGTAACATCATTCACGGTGGGTTTTTGCAAATTTTAACTTTTTGTTTCCGACCCCTGATTTTTTTTATTAATTGTTCAAACACACCTAAAGAAGTTTTTTAGGCAAATATAAAAAAAATCCTAGAGGCTGATCGTTTTTTTTTACGTTTTTTCTAATTTATTATAATATGTACATATTAGGTACTTTAGATATAATAATAAAATCATTATTTATAATCACTACATTACAAAAATGCTTATCTGCAACGCCAAAGGGCGTATCTTTTTTTTTTTCTATCACGTTATTGTTTTATGGGCGAAGTGGACCGAAAAATCAAAAAAAATTTTTTGCATATTCTGACTTAAAATGTCATGAGACGTCGAGAAAATGTGAAAAAGTTTGTGTTAAAAAAATATCGGTCTGTATGTCCTCTGTCGCTAAACCTTATAACTTCTAAACGAACGGTCCGATTAAAAAAATTCTTTCAAAATACGATTTAGGACCTTCGTAGTTTACCTGACGTCAAATATGGTTAACATTGGGATCAGGCAAGGGGGACAAAGGGGGACAAATTCTAATATTTTTTGAGATTACTGGCTTATTATTGATCGTAGAATAAAATTTCTTGTGCAGATGAAAAGTGTTTTTTTTTCTCCTAAGATTTCAGTTATTTTTTGTTGTAGGATAATAATTATTATCTTCCGATCAATAATAAGCCAGTTATGGCCAAAAATATTAGTTTTTTAACCCCTTTTCCACCTTGCTGCTCTCCAATGTTAACCATATTTGACGTAAGGACAAACTTTGAAGGTCCTAAATCGTTTAGTAAAATAATTTTTAAAATTGGGTCTTTCGTTTAGAAGTTATAAGGTTTATAGACAGAGGGTAGACAGAGATCCACTTTTTTCACATTTTATCGACGTTTCGTGGCATTTTAAGTCCGAATATACAAAAAATATATTTTTTCTACGATCTAATAGAAAAGTTAACATTTCTACAAAAAAAAATGAAGTTTTCTGACCGAAAATAATCTATTTCTTGACATTTTACTTTTCTACTCGTTACCATGACAGCAAGCGCAAAATTGAATTTTGGAGTGTAGGCAACCGGCCAAAAGTCAATCGTAAAACAGCTGTCAACTTAATAGTGTCAAGTATATGCTACGAGATGTTGTGTTCTGCAATTTTTTTAATATAAAATTATTATTTATCTTTAATCAAATCTCAGTTTCGTGTGCTAAATATTTATGTGTTAAATAATGTTAATAAAAATAAAATTATTATTTATCTTTAATCAAATCTCAGTTTCGTGTGCTAAATATTTATGTGTTAAATAATTGTTGTTAAGGAATTATGCAGAGTTACAGTGATGAGGGTTTTTCTTCTAAACCAACAGATTTGCAAAAAAATGTAAGTGCTGCGACCTTGCAAGGTAAGGTAATTTACTGCCTGAAATTTATTAATTTATTTTAGATCGTAGAAAAAACGTTGTTTGTATTACGAGCGCAAAATGTGATTTCAGAAATCAGTCATTTTGCGCTCTTAATATAAAAATAACTATTTCGGTCCACTTCGCCCATAAAAAATAACGCCCTAAAAAAAGATACGCCCTTTGGCGTTGCAGATAAGCATTTTTGTAATGTAGATTATAAATAATGGTTTTATTATGGTATCTAAAATATATACTAAAGTTCAAGTACCTAATATGCACATATTATAATAAATTAGAAAAAACGTAAAAAAAATGATCGGCCTCTACGATTTTTTTATTTTTGCCTAAATTGCTTTTTAGGTGTGTTTAAATAATTCATAAAAAAAATCAGGGGTCGAAAACAAAAAGTTAAAATTTGCAGAAAATCACCTTGTACTTAGAGTTGGCAATTTTTTGAAAAAAATGTATTGACAGTTTAAAGACATCGTATTTTCTTTTAGAATAAAATTATGTTTCTTTTTTTCAACAAAACTGCCAAAAATTATTTTAAATTTGCGGTTTTATGCAATAACCGTCTAAACCACATTATAAAACGACAGTAGGTTACAGAACATTTTACCCAATATCGTTTAAAGAAATTAAATTACATATTTTGTACAAATTCTAACACATGAACATGTGAAAAATGCTTAAATTTAAATGTTTTAGTCAAAACGTTTAAAAGTTAATACGTAAAAAGTTCAAAAATTTACTGTCATCTCACAATGTGGGTTAGACGCATAACCAAATACTCTCTACAAGATAGGTTTCTACTAAAATATATACGTAGGATTGGTTGGGAGTGGTTCAGGGTAGTTCAAGGTAAAAATAATGTTCTAAACATAAATGCAAAAAACTTTTGTCATTTGTCAAATTTGCTATCCTTCTGTAATGGACAAAACGATTTGACTTTTGTTTAATACCAAAAAGCATTTTCGTGCTTGTTTTAATGGTTAATTAATTACTATAATAAATATAATAAATATCTTTATTGTTAACAACATGTTCTATCGTTACAGGGTAAAATAAACATGAATTGAAACCACTATAAATTCGAATATTATTATGAACAGATTGTACTTATAGTGCAAATGGTTTATTACCAATATGGGGTTTCTATTTTTAAATCTTAAAAGATTTTAAAGCTGTGGTGGTAGAGAAGATTTAGAATCTTGACGATTTCATTGTGTTCCCCTTCTGTAAATATAAGCGATATCGTTTTTACATATAAGGCTTATCCAGAGGCTTGCATAAGAAGCATAATACATAACATAAGATGCCGTGCTTGGCTTGATATGCCTGTGGATGTGCCCAGACTCCCTTTCGATTTCGTTGGACCACCCTGTATATCAAAATCTAAAAAATCCAAAAGGTATTATCATTACCTAGCACAAATACTATTTAGTATGTATGTATTAAATCCTCTCACAATCCTTTTTGCATGTTTATTGTGTTAATGAAAAATTATATCAATATTAACCTTCAGAAGTATCTTTTCAAGTAGAAACGTGAAATGTATTCCAATTAAATTTAAATTTATTATTTAACGCGTCTTTTAACTATATAAATAAATCAGTTTAAAGGTTTTTGTTTATTTATTATTTGTTGTAAATAAAAGGAAATATAAAATATTAAAATTTATGAAGAACAAATTATTTTTTATTTGAAATCTAAGAATGTTCCGTGTCCGTAATAAATAAAACTGAAGGCTTATTCATGGCATGTCGGACAAGTTAAAATATTGGTTAAAAGCAAAGAGTAAAGCTTGTATTTCACTACCTGGTTAAAAGAAAACTGTTCGGTTTGAGTTTCACTTGAACACTTAAATCATGCAAAATTTAAACTTACTTAATCATATCCTCACTGTACCCCGTCGCGACGCGTCGGTCTTCGAGATTTTTTTTCATTTTTCGCAAGCCACTAATGGCAGAAAATCGACAAAAGTCGGAAAAAACCCTAAACAAACTCTATTTTATTTTAAAATTTGTATACAGGGGTTTCTGAGGTCGCTGATTACGAATCTGTTGTCCAATTTACTTTTAAAAAAATGACTGATCAGTACGGCCGCCGCGGCATAGATAAATTGGATTAGATAAAAACGAAACTCTGGCGATTTATATAATTTTACATTGGCTATAAAATGGCGGATTTAATTTTTTTGTTTTACTTTCGGTTTCGCCGAAAGTGGCATAAATGTTTTTTTAATGGAACACCCTGTATATTTTTACATATTTTGATTTAGAATTCCATTACAACCATATCGTCAGGTCAGAGTTACAAGGTTCTATTCGACATTTTTGTCTTTTTGAGTTTTTAATACTTTTAGATTTGGTTTAACTTAGATTTTGCTTATACAACGTTTTATCAATGTATCTTCAATAATTTGTAGTATATAGCAAGAATTACATAGTTCTATATGGTTAAAATTCATTTCATTTGGAGTTACAAAGTTTTTTGCGCTTTTTTTTGTCATTTTATAGATTTTAATACTTTTAGGTTTGTTTTAAGTTTTTTGCCTATACAAAGTTTTATCAATGTCTTTTCTATGATTTGTGTTAAGTATACAGCAAGAATATGATAAAAAAAGACATATTGAATGATGTAATAGAATTTAGACCAATCGGGGGAAGAATCTCATGTATAAGAATTAGAAATAAAAAAGCAAATATCTCGATTATAAATGCGTACGCTCCCACAGAAGCAGCCGACGACGAGGAAAAACAACAATTTTATGATAAACTAGAAGAAACACAAGATACCATACCATTACATGACACATGCATCATATTAGGGGATTTTAACACCAAAATTGGAAAAGAAGACTTTATAGAAGATATAGCCGGAAGATATACAACACACGATCGCACAACTGATAATGGATTAAGACTGTGTAATCTAGCCACAAGCACCAATATGTATATAGCAAGCACCCAATTTAAGCACAAAGAAGAACATAAAATAACATGGTTAATCCCCGGAAGCCAAACTGGAAACCAAATCGATCATATTTTAATCACAAAAAAGAGACTAAATAACATAAAAGATGTAAGATCATATAGAGGAGCAGACGCCGACACGGACCACATTCTGGTAATAGCCAAACTAAGTTTAAAGATAGAAAATAAAAAGAAGAAACCCCTGACAAGACGCAAATTTAATACAAACCAACTGAAAACACACACAAAGAAGAAAGAATATCAGAAAGAAGTCAACGAACACTTAGATACAGAAAACCAAAGCATAGAAGAAGAGTGGGGTATGATCAAAAACAGTATCACTAACGCAGCAGAAAAAGTACTGGGTCACAAAAAAAGTATTAAAAGTAAGGACTGGTTTGACCAAGAATGCGAAAATATAGTGGACAAAAAAAAGAGAACTAAGATTAAAATGGCTATACACAGGAGACCCACACGACCATGTTGATTTCAAAGAAGAAAGGAAGAATGGAGTCAAAGTAATGAAGAAGAAAAGACAAAAATGGCTAGAAGACTTTATGAATGAAGTAGAACGCAACAGCAAGGATAGCAAAAAATTATTTTCGAGCATTAAAAAGAAAAGAAGGCGAGTAACAGCAAAAATTAATAAAGCGGAATGGTTGCAACCCTTCAAGTGCCTACTTACAGAAGAAGACGAAGCGCAAAAGTTAGGCGTAATGACGAGACAAACACAAATGAAACAGTGAAAATCCCAACACTAGAAGAGGTACGGGAAGTAATCAGTAACCTAAAAGAAAACAAAGCAGCAGGTACAGACTTAATAGCAGCTGAAATGATAAAACAGGGAGGAAAAGAAACTAATCAAAAGCATACACAAACTAATCACTAAAATATGGAATGAAGAAAAAATGCCAGAAGACTGGAAGTCCGGTCTAATAATACCTATATTTAAAAAGGGAGACCCACTACGCTGCGTCAACTAGAGGAATCACACTACTAAACACAACGTACAAAATCCTAACAACCATAATAAATAGTATAAACAAACACACAGAAGGAATTATAGGAGACTACCAATTTGGATTCAGGAAAAACAGATCAATCGTAGACGCCATACACATTATGTCACAAATAATAGAAAAATGTCATGAACACGATATAGACCTACAGATATTATTCATCGACTTTAAACAAGCATTTGATAGCATATGTCGCCAAGTTTTGAACGAGGATCTTAAAGAAATGGGACTACCAAAAAAGATAAGAAGACTAATTCAAATGACCTTGGATGGATCAAAAGCGGCAGTGATGACAGAAGACGGAGCAACATAAGAGTTCATTTTTGATAAAGGGCTAAAACAAGGGGATGCCCTCTCAACAACGCTCTTTAACATGGTTCTAGAAAGCATAATTAGGAAAGAAGAAATCAATGGGTCCATCATTACAAAGGAAATCCAAATTGTTGCATACGCGGATGACATTGCCATCATATCACGATCAAAAAAAGCACTGATCGAGATATGTATGCTAATAGCCGAAGAAGCTAGAAAAAGAGGATTAGAAATAAACCAGGAAAAAACGAAACTCATGAAATGCTTCAGACAAAATACAGAACAAACAAGGACAATTAACATTCAGAACTATACTTTCGAAGTAGTTAAAAGTTTCAGATACCTAGGGACACTGCTAAACGGCGTAAACGACAGTAGCATGGAAATAGCACAACGTATTCAAGCTGGCTATAAAGCATATTTTGGCTATAAACAATATATGTTTAGCAAGAAAATAAGCATAAATCGAAAATACGGATATACAAAGCAGCTATAAGACCGATTGTAACCTACGCAGCAGAAACAATGAAAATGACAGAAAAAGATGAAAGAAAACTAAGAACATTCGAAAGGAAAATAATGAGGAAAATTTACGGACCAGTAAGAAGAGGTGAAGAGATGAGAATTTTAACGAATTCAGAATTAAGAAACAAAATGAAAGAAGAAGACATAGTGAAGGTCATCAAAGCTCAGCGAATCAGATGGTACGGACATATATACAGGAAAGACAAAGAAGCAGGGGGTAAGGAGAATCACAGAATGGAAACCAGTAGAGGATAGGCCCAGGGGTAGACCAAAACTACGATGGGAAGAACAAGTGGTTAGCGACCTAAAAACAATGGGAATACAACGACCGAAAACCAAACTAAAAGACAGTCGGTTATGGAGGAAAATGGTAGAAGAGACAAAAACGCACGAGAAATTGACTAAACACGAATAAATGGACTTCCATTAGGAATGTACAGCTTTATATATATACAGCGAGAATGACATAGTTGTACGTTAGGGTGGGCCCTTCCTATATACCTGTATTTTTTTTTATTTGAAAATCCAATGGGGGGGGGGGAGGAAATATGCGTCTTGCAAAGAGAAAAAAAGCGTATATTTTATTTTATTTATTTTTTCAATTTTTGTGCCCTCTACAAAGGTGTACATTTTGTAACTTTTAGGAAAAATGTTAAAAAAGAAATAAAAATAAGAAAACTTAATAAGAAAAATGTAAAAACTGTTTTATTGCAAAAACAAATAAGTTTTATAACCGAAAATAACATTTACAAACATCATAGGCTATATTTTAAGCCACTCTATATTAGGGTGCCCAGAGTTTTGACTTTTTTTTGAATTTTAAAGGTCTTACCCCCCAAAGTTGTTCATTGGGGTGAGTAGATTACCACGCTATTTTTTCAGAATTTTAAAAAAATATTTAGAGGTGGCGCACAGCCGTTTTTTGCAAAAATAATCGTTTCTCCAGATTAAATTTTTTTTAGGGCCTATTAAAGATAAATAAAAATGCTTTTTGCACAGTACGGAGATCTAGGATAAATAAGGAAGAACCCTGATTTTTTTCAAATTTTTTCATCAACAAACGGCCTCGTTGTGACCTAGAAAATTCAAAATTTTGATGTTATCCCTAATTTAGGGTGCTAGGAATAGCACATTCAATTTTTTCAAATTTTTTTTGGTAATACCTAAATGTGTCCTGACTTAAAAGCCATATATAAATATTTGATCCTATATACAGGGTGCACGAAAAAAAATGTTTTTTAACAAAATTACACAACTTTTCTAGATTTTTACACTTTTCATTCTTTTAGGGCCCACATCGAACAACAAAGTATAGTACAACAAAGAATACATTTTTCAAATCTTTTAAATCTACTTTGAATGCCCTAGTAATAAAGTAGATTTTTTTGAATTTGGAAAATTTATTCTATGTTGTTCCATAAGTTGCAAAAGAAATTGTGTTTGATCCTCTTGATTTGTTAAAAGATTATTATAGGTTTGTATGAGTGCCAGTACTCAGTACATACAATCCAAGAAAAATGTTCAAAAATTAAAAATGGTAAGCGACGCCGCAGAGCGTGTGGTGGAAGTGGAGCATAATTTCACGTTATTTAACTCTTAAGAGAATAACCCCAAAAACTGCTCCGAAAAAATAAAAAAATATGTGGGCAAATAGAGAATTTTATAAGCTGATGTATCACAAAACCCCCCTTTCTGTTTAAAAAATTTCCCCCCTTGCCTCCTGTATTCATCGTGCTCCCTAAGCATACCAAATATATACCAAAAAAATATTTGGGTTATGTTATTTATGTGTTCCAAATTTCAAGTTGATATCTTAAGCCGTTCAAAAGTTAAGGGGGGGAGGCGGACTTTTGACAAGCTGTATATACATTACAAAAGTGAAAAAATACGATATTAAGATGACCTTTAATCTGATTCTGCTTTTGTATATACATTAGGCATATTAGAAGGCATATTTTGGCGGATATTGCGTTTTGAAATTCCAGATTTCAATTTTTCGGCTCACCCTATTGTATGTAGTTAAAATTAATTTATTTTGAACTTTTATGTTATTTACTTATTGTTTTTCTTTCATATACATCAGTTATGTCCTAGAAAAGGATAATAATATATTTAATATATTATTGCTTTCCCATTTTAAAAAAATTGGGAAAGCTTTGTATTCGGGAAAAACTTTTATTGTTTTTTACTTATTTTTGCGTTTTATAATATTTCATCTAGAGCTTGGTTGGTTGGTCTATCGGTCGGTTAATCGGTCTGTCTGGGAAATGTAAGCACAATAACTTTTTGATGAAAGCTTTAAGTTAGAGACTAAAAATTTGGCATACAGCTGTGTTACCAAGAGTTCTCGCTCAGGATTGTTTTTGGTTTTGTTTTTGTGGTCAATGAAACGGAATCTGATAATAAAAAAAAATCTAAGTAGACCCCCTGGATCCAGGAAGCTGGGGAAATTATTTTTAAATGTCCACAATAATTTCTTAAAAATTGGTATATTGGAGTTTTTTATATCGCTGAAAATGATTCTGATAATAAAAATGTTCTAACTTTATAAATCCACACCCATGGTGCCGAGGCCGATAATTATTAAATGTTTATATTTTCGTGAAACCATGAACAAAATCTAACTCCGGTCTCTTTTTATGTGGTTAGTGTATTTTAGCACCTACTGGTACTTTTAAAGATATTTAACAGAAAGTGGCGTTAATTATTTTTTTTTCCAATTTTTCAGGATATAATTTTTTTAGTTTGTAAAGCGAAGCATTATATTATATTATTAATAATAATATATTAATATATTACATTTGACTTTACTCAAATTTCAATCGTATTTCTAGATCGTTCTCGAGATATAGATAACCCTCCGAATGACCAAAAATCATGGTAAAATTTAATTTTTAGGACAATTGCCTATAAAATTGTAGCATAGTGTTTTTTGTGTTGCTGAAACAGAATGCGGCCTTAAAAATTCAGAATTTAAAATAGCGAACACAAAATTGGACAAAAACAAATATTTTTTTTTAATATGATTATTTTAATAAAAAAATACACTGCCCAGTAAATAGGCTTTCCCATTTTTCACCTCTGGGTTTTTTATTATAAGATTCAATTTCAGCAACCTCAAAAACCCCCATATACCAATTTTTAGGAAAACTACCCCCTCATCCCTCAGAGTGTGGAGAATGTTTTGATTCCAAGATTCAGTCTTAGCGACTTTAAAAACCCCTCTATACCAATTTACATGAAAACTACCCCCACCCCTCAGGGGGTGGAGTGAAAAAATTTGTATTTCAAGATTTAGTTTTAGCGACTTTAAAAACCCCTCTATACCAATTTTCTCGATAAGGGGTGGGGAGAATTTTTTTCTTCGAAGATTCGGTTTTAGCGACTTAAAAAGCCCCTATATACCGATTTTCACGATAATACACCCGGGGGTGGAGTTAAAAAACAATATTTATAGATTTAGTTTTTGTGACCCCAAAAACGCATATGTACCAATGTTGACGAAAATATTAGAAACATTTAAAAATATTTACCCCCTCACCCCCGCCGGGGTGAAGTTTAATATCAGATTCAGTTTCAGTGACTTTAAACTCCTTAAAAAACTCTGGGATAAAACGTTTTAGGCAGATTTTCCCAAAAGTAAAATTTGACCACATACAGGGTGATCAGTAACTGCCATGCCAAGAGGTGACTCTACATTCAAAAATATGAAAAAAAGTTTCTATAAAGGTGGGTCCGGAAATGAGCCCTAAGGAATCTACGGCTCTTCGAAGATGACATATTGAATGGGGAACAAAAAAAAGCATCTATAAAATTTTAATGATGCAGCACCTAAACCTGAAGGAGTAATAGCCTTTTAAAAAGTAATGTTTTTGGTGGCACAAAATGTTACTTCCTCTTAATTGCATTTTTTTTAAAAAGGTTGCTCCTACAATCTTACACTAAATGACATTTTTTTATGTGTTTTTACTTAGCAAATCCATATTTAAAAAAAATCCAAAAAAAGTACACATAAAAAAGTTTGGGGCAAAAATGTGTTAAGCCTAATACATTTTTCCGTCTAGGGACGCCTCTGGATAAATTCAAAAAAAAAAATAAATTAACATAAACGTATTGCCCTTATCAATACTAGTATACATGCAAAAGCTCTTCGCTCTAACTTAAAGGATACCAGAGTTATTAATTAAAAATTTTAAAGGGCCGTAGCTTCCTTAGGGCTCATTTGCGGACCAACATTTATAGGAACTTTTTTTGATATTTTTGGATGCAGAATCGCGTTTAAAATTTTGGCATGACAGTTATTGATCACCCTGTATACGGATTTTTGGGAATTATTTAGGGTATATCTGGAGAATGGACCAGAAATTAAAAACCAGCTTTATAATTTTGTTATAATTTTTCAATTTTTTTCTTATTAATAAAGACTACATTAAGATTTAACTTTATTATTTTCTTACAGAATTACAAAGTTCTATGTGCTTATCAAAAAATTTACAAAAAAAGTCCTATGTGATTTCTAAATATTTATTTATGAAATAAAATAAATACGTATTTTAAGATTTTTTAATAACAACTAAATAAAACTTACCTAAAAAAGTTTATAGTAAAAGATATTTCACTTGTCAATTTTATTTAAATTTTCACTTTATAGCCAATGTAATAGTTATTTAAGTATTAAGGGCAGTAAGTGCATTGAGGATTATTTTGTAGATTGACACAAAGTCGAAATCTTCAATACTATCCGAAACTGGTAAAGCACCTAATGGCCGTGATGCTTATTACGGTTTTTGCACGATCCAACAAATAAACATCAATAAGATTTATAAAAGTGAAATTAAAACGTAAAATTTATTTTATTGTAAAAATCAAGTCAGTACCTTTGATAAAATTTAACCCTAACAACGGTATTGCTACGTATAATAAACAATGCTAAATTCCTAATTTTGTTTGACGTTTGTCCTGTGTGCCAATAGCTTTGTAAAATTAACATTTTTTGTAAAAAATGTGTCAAGATGACAATTTTAAGCTTTAAGGTGCGAGGAATATAAGATGTTTTGCAATTATACCCGAAAAATCCAAAGATCAGTATGAAAATAGTTGAAAAAATTTCAAAACATGGTGCAGTGAAAAAAATAGCGTTTAACAGTTATTGTTCCAATTGTAATTTTATATTTAACTTAAATAAAAATACACTGCCCAGTAAAGAAGCTTTCCCATTTTACACCTCCGCGCGTAAAATGGAATTTTTATTATTAGATTTACTTTTAGCCACCTTAAAAATATACCAATTTTCACAAAAAACTACCCTTCGCCTCTTATGGGGGATTCTCTTTCAGTAACCCTAAAAACCCCAATACCCCAATTTTCACAAAAACTACCCCCCACCCCTCAGGGGGTGGATTTAGATTTTTTTTTATTATCAGATTCACTTTCAGCAACCTCAAAAATCCCAATATAACAGTTTTCACGAAAACTACCCTCCACCCCTCAGGGGGTAAAATTAAAATAAAAATATTATCAAATTCATATTCGCCAACCCCAAAAACCCCTGTATACCAATTTTGACGAAAATATTGAAAAGATTTAAAAATATTTACCCCCTCATCCCCTCAAGTGTGGAGTTAGAAAAAATTTATTATCAGATTCAATTTCAGCAACCTCAAAAACCCCTATATAGCAATTTTCAAATTTTTCTAAAAAAAATGTATTTTCCCCATTTTCCCCTTGACGCACCCCAATGTTCACCAAAAACAATCCCGAGTTAGAACTTTTGGAAATGTAATAATGTACCCGTATGTCAAATTTCAAGTCTCTAGCTTAAAGCGTTCTTAAGTTATCGTGCCCACAAGATTTCCCAGACAGACCGATCGACCGACCGACCGACAATTTTTTTGTTTGCTTGAAATTTATTTATAAAAACATCATAAAACGCAAAAATACGCAAAAAAATTGAAATTTTTTCACGAATACAATGCTTTCCGAAATTTGGAAAATTTTCAAAATGGGAAAGCAAAATTAATTTAAAGCTTTAAAAATTAAAAATTAGATTATTATTTACTTACCGCCTCCCGAAAAAGTAAACTACACTAACGTATATGTCCCACTTTCAACTCGGTCTTTCGCGCTGTTGCCAAATTGTGCAATTTAATATATCTTTGGTTTTTAGTTGTTTTGCTGTTTAAAAAAAAAATACCAAACCAACCAAAAACCAAAGATATATTATATTGCACAATTTGGCAACAGCGGGAAATACCGAGTTGAATTTGGGACGTAGACGCTAGTGTAATTTACTTACCGATCAGCAATATGTAAACATAACCTACTGCTGTCATAATTAGGCTTTTTGTAGTTTGTTTGGGTCTTTAAGAGACAGGCGCAGCCTATGGCTCATTTATCAAAAAAAGTAATTAATCTGAATGGATAGCTGGGGCAGTGAGTCTTGCTCACTGATGCGAGTTGCATCTGTCATAATTTAGGGGGGAGTGGGTGGGAGGAGGATGAGGAGGGATGGGATAGGGAGAGCATTAGGCATAATTAGGCTTGTAAACACGTCAAATTATATATTATAAAAAAAATCTAACTCCACCCCCAAAGGCGCGGGGGGTAGTTTTCGTGAAAATTGATATTTTGGGTTTTTTTCAGGTTGCTGAAAGTGAATCTGATAACAAAAAAATTGGGGGTGGAGCCCTGAGGACCAGGGGGCAGCTTTCTCGAAAATTTATATATTGGGGTTTTTGAGGTCGCTAAAACTGAATCTTTAAATAAATTTTTTCTAATTTCACCCCTTGAGGGGTGGTGGATAGTTTTTGTGAAAATTGATGTATTGGGGTTTTTAGGGTTGCTGAAAGAGAATCTGATAATAAAAAAGTTCTAACTCCACCCCCTTATTGAGCTTGCCACCCTAATTAACAAAAATAAACCCAATGAATACTAGAGCCTGTGCTCTTAATAGCTTCCTAAGCAGAATCGAATCGCAATTTAACTATTTGTTATTTTAAGATATTATAAACATAAGGTTCTATACAGTTGTTTTATACTTTATACTTTACTTCTTCACGTATAGTCAAAGTGAAATAAAGCGTCTAAAATCTACAAGGGTGTTTTATTTCTCCCCATATCCAATATAATTGTGAAAATTGGTATATTTTTAAGGTTGCTAAAAGTACCCTATTGAAAATTACGGGTCTGTGCGGGTATAAATGTTGCATAGACCGGACTTGAGCGGGTGAATTTCATCCGCTCAAGTCCGATTTATGCACCATTTATACACGCCCAGACCCGTCATTTTCAGCAGGGTAACAATAAAAAATCAATTTTACGTTCGGAGATGTAAAATGGGAAAGCTCTTTTACTGGGCAGTGTATTTTTTTCTAATTTCACCCCCTGAGGGATGGGGGCAGTTTTTGTGAAAACTGGTATATTGGACTTTTTGAGGTTGCTGAAAGTAAATCTGATAATACAAAATTCTAAATCCACCCCCTGAGGAGTGGGGGGTAGTTTTCGTGAAAATCGGTATATTGGGGTTTTTGAGGTTGCTGAAAGTGAATCTGATTATAAAAAAAATCTAACTCCACCCCCAAAGGGGCGGGGGGTAGTTTTCGTGAAAATTTGTATATTGGGGTTTTTCAGGTTGCTGAAAGTGAATCTGATAATAAAAAAATTCTTACTCCACCCCCTGAGGGATGAGGGGTAGTTTTCGTGAAAATTGGTATATTGGGGTTTTTGAGGCTGCTGAAAGTAAATCTGATTATAAAAAAATTCTAACTCCAACCCCAAAGGGGCAGGGGTAGTTTTCTTGAAAATTTATATATTGGGGTTTTTGAGGTCGCTAAAACTGAATCTTTTAATATTTTTTTTTAATTTCACCCCCTGAGGGGTCGGGGTAGTTTTTGTGAAAATTTGTGTATTGGGGTTTTTAAGGTTGCTGAAAGAGAATCTGATAATAAAAAAGTTCTAACTCCACCCCTAAGAGACGGGGGGTAGTTTTCGTGAAAATTGGTATATTTTTAAGTTTGCTAAAAGTAAATAATAATAAAAAAATCCATTTTACGCGCGGAGGTGTAAAATGGGAAACCTCTTTTACTGGGCAGTGTATTTAAGTAGTTGATATCTTTTTGCACAATACATTTACATTAAAATATTACATGTTTTATCGCTTTATTAAAAAATATAAAAATCTTTGCTAAGCGCTGCACTAGAAACCTATTGTATATTTCAAGGTAGGGTATAGCTTACTTATTGCTTTCCCATTTTGAAAATTTTCAAAATTTCGGAAAGAGATGTATTCGTGCAAAAAATTTCAATTTTTTTGCGTATTTTTTCGTTTTATGACGTTTTATGTCGATATAAATCAATTTCAAGCAAAAAAAAAATAAATTGTCGATCGGTCGGTCCGTCGGTCGATCCATCTGTCCGGGAAATCTTGTGGGCACGATAACTTAAAAGCGCTTACAGGGTTCCCACCAATCCTGGAAAACCTGGAAAACGCATGGAATTTAGATTCCCACCTGGAATACCTGGAATTTAAACGAAAATATAACTTTTTCAAGAAAAATTAAAACACTAGGCACAAAAATTAAAGGATATAAAAAAACATCCTAAATGTTTAGGTGATTTTTAAAACCTGGCGAAAAATAGTCGTAGAGTAGGTAATGACAAAAAAGCAAATTGAAGCTTCAAGTCTCTAGTCTTCAGATCCTGAAAAATATTAAAATATTTTTATCATTGACCGTTTTTGAGTAATCATAAAAAAATTAGCGTTAAAATTTCCAAATTCTTGCTTGCCTTTCAAGAAGTCCACGGTCTTCAATATTGTTTCTTTGTGATTTTGTCTGAAAGCTCTTTTAGCTTGATTCTTCTTCTTCCTTAATTTGAGTGCTAAAAAAGCTCTATACGATTATTTTATGCTGTGTTATCGGCGTTAAAAGCAAAAATGACACTTTTAAATTTGATAATAACTCGGGAACTAATGACCGTACAGAAAATTGTTTCTGAAAACTATAAAGTATCCTCTATAAAATGTTTTTATTGTTTTTTGATGTTTTCTTTTTTATGCAAGAAACTAAAAACTTAAAAAAAGGTAAAAAATTGCCTTGTCAGAACTTGTCGCTTGATTTGAGATTACAGTGGCGCACCCGGAAGGGGGCTCAAATAAAAAAAATTAAAATGATTTTTTAACTATACATGTTAGCTTTTAAAAAAATTCGCCTGCGGTGCTAATGTTGGATTTTTGTTAATAGATTTTACAAAATAATATGATCCATTAAACTGGAAAATGTGAAGCATCAATATTTCTTAAGATTTTCGGCTGCGGCGTTAAACGTAATAAGTTGTATTTTAAGAGGTTTACCATACACATTTAAAGTTTTATAAAACAATTTGCTCATCTGGGAAAAATGTTGATTATTCAAAAAGGAAATGAATTTTTTTTCAGATATTTTTTTTGTTTAAAAAGTATTATATACTAAAACTATTTTACTATACCTGGAATATTAATAATTTTTACCTGGAAAACCTGGAAAATACCTGGAATTTGAATGTCAATTTTTGGTGGGAACCCTGGCTTAAGCTAGAGACTTGAAATTTGTCATACAGATATGTTACCAAAAGTTGTCGCTCGGGATTGTATTTGATAAACATTGGGCTGCGGCAAGGGGGGCAAATGAGGGAAAATACTTTTTTTTAGAAAGTGTTCTGGCAAACATATACAAATGTACCATGCGCAGTAGTGTTTGGTGGAACATATTTATGCGCAGAACTGTTTAATAATACATACGAATGCACAAAAGTGTTCTGGCAAACATATACAAATATACCATGCGCAGAAGTGTTTGGTAGAACATATTTATGCGCAGATGTGTTTAATAATATATACGAATGCGCAAAAGTGTTTTGTAAAATATACAAATATTTAGGGGGATAGTTTTCGTGAATTTGGTATATTGTACTTTTTAAGGTTGCTGAAAGTGAATCTGATTCTAAAAAAAATTCTAACTTCACCACCCAAGGGGGGGGGGTAGTTTTCTTGAAAATTTGTATATTGGGGTTTTTCAGGTTGCTGAAACTGAATCTTATAATTACATTTTTCTAATTTCACCCCCTGAGGGGTGGGGGTGTTTATGTGAAAATTAGTATATTGAGGTTTTTAAGGTTGCTGAAAGAGAATCTGATAATAAAAAAATGTAACTCCACCCCTTAAGAGGCGAGGGGTAGTTTTCGTGAAAACTGGTATATTTTTAAGTTTGCTAAAAGTGAATCTGATAATAAAAAATCCATTTTAAGCGTGGAGGTGAAAAATGGGAAAGCTCTTTTACTGGACAGTGTATTTTATCCATGTTGCCCTGAATACGACTACGTAGGTACTGTCGAAAGCCTGGGTTTTTCCACTTGTATATTGCTTTCCCATTTTGAAAATTATAACTCCCTCCCAAAGGGGCGGGGGGTAATTAATTGGTATTTTGGGGTTTTTCAGGTTGCTGAAAGTGAAACTGATTATAAAAAGTCAACCCCCTGAGGGGCAGGGGGTAGTTTTTTGAAAATTTGTGTATTGGGGTTTTTGAGGTCGCTTAAACTGAATCTTTTAATAAAATTTTTCTAATTTCACCCACTGAGGGGTGGGGGTAGTTTGGCGAAAATTGGTGTATTGGGGTTTTTAAGGTTTCTGAAAGAGAATCTGATAATAAAAAAGTTCTAACTCCACCCCCTAAGAGGCGGAAGGTAGTTTTCGTGAAAATTGGTTTTAAGGTTGCGAAAAGTAAATAATAATAAAAAATCCATTTTACCCGCGGAGGTGTAAAATGGGAAAGCTCTTTTACTGGGCAGTGTATTTTTTACAATTTACATAATTTTAATGTGTATGTATTTTAGTAAATGTTAAATATTTAATTTTCATTGTTTAACTTATTATCACTATTTTTTTAGGCAAGAATTTAATTTTTCTTTCCCATGTTGAAATTTTTTAAAATTTCGGAAAGCCTTGTATTCGTGCAAAAATTTTCGGTTTTTTTTTCGTATTTTTTCGTTTTATGACGTTCTATGTCGATATAATTCCATTTCAATCAAAAACAAAAAAAATTGTTGGTCGATCGGTCTGTCCCAGAAATCTTTTGGGCACGATAACTTAG
Source organism: Brachypterus glaber (assembly GCA_958510825.1). Taxonomy (NCBI): domain Eukaryota; kingdom Metazoa; phylum Arthropoda; class Insecta; order Coleoptera; family Kateretidae; genus Brachypterus; species Brachypterus glaber. The sequence continues at coordinate 29,439,090 of OY294049.1, read as the reverse complement.
AAACGCTTTAAGCTAGGGGAGACTTGAAATTTGGCATACAGGTATGTTACCAAAAGTTTTAGCTCGGGATTGTTTTTGGTGAACATTAACGTGCGGCAAGGGGGGCAAATGGGGAAAAATATTTTTTTTTTAGAAAAATTTGAAAATTGCTATATAGGGGTTTTTGAGGGTCCTGAAATTGAATCTGTAAATAATATTTTTTTAACTCCACCCTTGCGGGGTGAGGGGGTAAATATTTTCAATATTTTCGTCAAAATTGGTATATAGGTTTTTTGGGGGGGGGGGGGGGTTGACGAATATGAATCGGATAACAATTTTTTCTAATTTCACCCCCTGAGGGGTTTTTGAGGTTGCTGAAAGTGAATATGATAATAAAAAAAATTCTAACTTCACCCTCCAAGGGGCGGGGGTAGTTTTTGTGAAAATTGGTATATTGGGGTTTCTCAGGTTGCTGAAAGTGAATCTGATAATAACAAATTTCTAACTCCCCCCAAAGGGGGGAGTTAGAAATTTAGAAATTTAGTTAGAAATTTTTCGTGAAAATTGGTTTATTGGGGTTTTTAAGGTTACTGAAAGTGAATCTGATAATAAAAAAAATCTTTCTCCACCCCCTGAGGGGCAGGGGGTAGTTTTCTTAAAAATTTATATATTTTGGGGTTTTTTAGGTCGCTAAAACTGAATCTTATAATAAATTTTTTTAAATTTCACCCCCTGAGGGGTGAGGGGTAGTTTTTTGTGAAAATGGGTATATTGGGGTTTTAAGGTTGTTGAAAGATAATCTGATAATAAAAAAGTTCTAACTCCACCCCCTAAGAGGTGGGGGGTAATTCTCGTGATTGGTATATTTTTAAGGTTGCTAAAAGTAAATCCAATAATAAAAAACCATTTTACGCCCGGAGGTGTAAAATGGGAAAGCTCTTTTACTGGGCAGTGTATTTCTATTTATTATACAGGGTGTCTCAACGAAGCCGAGTCGGTCGACTTTACTATATAAGTATCCACTTTAGAGAAAAACTTTAATGGGAAAAGTTGTATGGTTTTAAAAAAGGCACATTTTAAAAATATTTTAAAATATACCAGGGTGGGTAACATTTTACTTGTTTTTTTTTTAAGGAATGGTTTATTTTTTATTATGCCATCTTATTTCTCATTAAAATGCCTTTATTTTGATATTATATTGTATGGGTCTATTATTTATAGTTTTTGATATATATACACGGTGTATTTGAAATAGGGTCGGAAATTTTAACTGATGATTCTACATCATAAAATATGACAAAAAGTTCCTATAAACATATGTCTAAAAATGCGTCATAAGGAAGCTACGCCCCTTTGAAAGTGGCTAAAAAAATCGGTTTTTATTTAATAACTCAGGAACCCTTTGAGATATATCAACGAGGTTTTGCACGTCAACTAATCCTACCAAGGCCCGTTTTTATGTGTTATTTTCATGTACTTATTTCAACCAGGGGTGTGCGAAACGGGGAGGGCTTATCAGTTTTTTGTCCCAAACTTTTTTCTGTGTAAATTTTTTGCAATTTTATTTTTGAAATATGATTCCTCAGGTCAAAATACATAAAAAAGGTACTCTTGTTGTAATACTGTAGGATTAACGGTTTTCGAGAAAAATTAATTTGAAGGTGAAATTCTACGGTTCGAGGACGAAAAATTAAATACTAAAATGTTGAAAACCAAAATTTTAATGATGCAATGTTATTCTACATCAAAAACTAAGAAAAAAACCTCATATACAGGTACTTCCAAAAATGAATCCTAATGGAGCTATGGTCTCCTAAATATGCACCATTTTTAAAGCGCTATGGTAGCTTTAAAATCGTTTTTTCGACCTACATGTATGGAAACTTTTTTTACGACCCTATTTCAAATACACTGTGTATATATATATTTTTTTATTTATTTATTTATTTATTTCTGTAATACAGGGTGTATTTGAAATAGGGTCGGAAATTTTAACAGGTGATTCTACATGATAAAATATGACAAAAAGTTCCTATAAACATATGTCTAAAAATGCGTCATAAGGGAGCTACGCCCCTTTGAAATTGGCTAAAAAAATCGGTTTTTATTTAATAACTCAGGAACCCTTTGAGATATATTAACGAGGTTTTGCACGTAAATTAATCCTAATAAGGCCCATCTTTGTATGTAATTTTCACGTACTTATTTAAACCAGGGGTATGCGAAACGGGGGGCCTTATCAGTTTTTTGTCCCAAACTTTTTTCTTTGTAACTTTTTTGCAATTTTATTTTTGAAATATGATTCCTCAGGTCAAAATACATAAAAAAGGTACTCTTGTTGTAATAGTGTAGGATTAACCATTTTCGAGAAAAGTTCATTTGAAGGTGAAATTTCACGGTTCGAGGACGAAAAATTAAATACTAAAATGTCGAAAACCAAAATTTTAATGATGCAATGTTATTCTACATCAAAAAGTAAGAAAAAAAGTCCATATTTAGGAGACCATAGCTCCATTAGGATTCATTTTTGGACTTTATATGAGGTTTTTTTCTTAGTTTTTAATGTACATTCGCCTTGCATCATTAAAATTTTGGTTTTCAACATTTTAGTATTTAATTTTTCGTCCTCGAACCGTGGAATTTCACCTTCAAATGATTTTTTCTCGAAAACGGTTAATCCTATAGTATTACAACAAGAGTACCTTAACTTTTTTGCAATTTTATTTTTGAAATATGATTCCTAATACATAAAAAAGGTACTCTTGTTGTAATACTGTAGGATTAACCGTTTTCGAGAAAAATTCATTTGAAGGTGAAATTCCACGGTTCGAGGACGAAAAATTAAATACTAAAATGTTGAAAACCAAAACTTTAATGATGTACATTAAAAACTAAGAATGTGTCAACGAAGCCTAGTCGATCGATATATAGTAAAGTATCCAATTTAGAGAAAAACTTTAATGGGAAAAGTTGTATGGTTTTAAAAAAGGAACATTTTAAAAATATTTTAAACTATACAGGCTTGATGTGCCGTCATGTATCTTGTAAGCCAATCACGGTACCGCATTCTTATGTACTATGCTTGTTATGCGAGCCTGTGGATATGCACTAAGCTATGTCTTATGGTTATGTGGCCAAAACCAATACATCACGGATATATATAATATGTATATGTATAATAACCAATTTTAATTTAAATGAAACTAAGAAGTACGAGGCGACAAATAAAAAAACATACAACGAAATCACGTGTTAAAAACTTAAAATTGGTTATTATTTTTTAAAAGACAGACAGGCACGTTTCTTATGTAAATTGGCTTTCGATCAAAAAATATAAATTTTTAGTATAATCATCTGTCTGATCAAAAACTTGATGTGACGGCTATATTTTGAGTTATAGGTCAAACAGTCAAAAATAGTAAAATTATATTTATTTTTGCTTTTCCATTTTGTAACTTTTCAAAATTTCGGAAAGCCTTGTATTCGTGCAAAAAGTTTCAATTTTTTTTTGCGTATTTTTGCGTTTTATGCGAGTTTTATGACGTTTTATGTCGATATAAATCAATTACAAGCAAAAAAAAATTGTCGGTCAGTTGATCAGTCTATCCGGGAAATCTTGTGGGCACGATAACTTAAGACCGCTTTAAGCTAGAGATTTGAAATTTGGCATACAGCTATTTAGCAAAAGTTCTGGCTCGGGATTGTTTTTGGTAAAAATAATAATTTTTTTTTGAAAAATTTGACAATTGCTGTTTTTGAGGTTTCTGAAATTGAATCTAATAATAAAATTTTCCACCCCCGAGGGGGTGAGGGGGTAAATATTTTCAATATTTTCTTAAAGATTTGTATAAAGGGGTTTTTGGGGTCGACGAATATGAATCTGATAATAATATTTTCTAATTTCACCCCCTGAGGGGTGGTGGGTAGTTTTTGTGAAAACTGGTATATTGGGGTTTTTGAGGTTGCTGAAAGTGAATCTGTTAAAAAAAATCTAAATCTACCCCCTGAGGGGCAGGGGGTAGTTTTCGTGAAAATTTATATATTGGGGTTTTTGAGGTTGCTGAAAGTGAATATGATTATAAAAAAAATCTAACTCCATCCCCAAAGGGGCGGGGGGTAGTTCTCGTAAAAATTGGTATATTGGGGTTTTTTAGTTGCTGAAAGTGAATCTGATAATAAAAAATCTTACTACACCTCCTGAGGGACAGGGAGTAGTTTTCTTGAAAATTTATGTATTGGGGTTTTTGAGGTCGCTAAAACTGAATCTCATAATAATTTTTTTGTAATTTTACCCCATGAGGGGTGAGGGGTAGTATTTTAGAAAATTGGTATAATGGGGTTTTTAAGGTGCTGAAAAATAATCTGATAAAAAATTCTAACTCCACCCCCTGAGGAGCGGGGGGTAGCTCTCGTGAAAATTGGTTTATTGGGGTTTTTAAGGTTGCTGAAAGTGTATCTGATAATAAAAAAAATCTAAATCCACCACGTAAGGGGCGGGGGGTAGTTTTCGTGAAAATTGTTATATTTTTAAAGTTGCTATAAGTGAATCTGATAATAAAAAATCCATTTCACGCGCGGATGTGAAAAATGGGAAAGCTCTTTTACTGGTCAGTGTATTTTAAATAAACTGAAATAAAAAAACTATATATCTAAAGTTTTGTTCTTATTATACACGGTGTTTGTAGTCTTATGGCATATATCAAAGGGGATAATTCTACATCACAAAACATGAAAAACTAACAAAGGAAAATATGTCTGGAAATAAGCCCTAAGGAAGCTACGGCCCTTCGAAGATGGACATGGTGAATGGGGAACAAAAAAGCACCAAAAAAATTTTAATGCTACAGGGTATATATATAAGTATACTAGCCCTTTAAAAAGTAACATTTTTGGCGGCACAAAATTTTACTTCCTTAATTGCATTTTTTTTTTTGAAAAGGTTGCTCCTTCACTTTTACACTATACGACGTTTCAACTCAAGCAATCTAAATTTTTTACTCAAAATACAAAAAAAAAACACATAAGAAAGTTTGAGGCAAAAACGTTGCACACGATTTGGAACCCCTCTCGATAGATTAAAAAAAATTAACATAAGTTAATTGCCCTTATTAATACTAGTATAGATGCAAAACCTTGTCGCTCTATCTCAAAGGGTACCAGTTATTAATTAAAAACATCATTAAAATTTTTTAGTACCAATTTAAAGAGTCGTAACTCTCTTAGGGTTCATTTCCGGACCTATATTCCTATGCAGGTTTTTCCATGTTTTGTGATGTAGAATCATCTCCTTTAATATATGTCATAAGACACCGTGTATAGGTATAGTCATATATCAATCATCAATAATAATTGTAATATGTAATGTAATGTAATAAAAATTTAAAAGTAAAGTAAAAATTAAAAAAATCTTTGTAGATATGGCTAGGGCGCAACCACAAGAAGAAAAAAGAGGCAAAAACGGTCAGATTTTTTTAATAATTACTTGATATTATATAAAATGAAAGAATTTACAATAAAATAGTGTTATCGCATAAAAATCTAACATTCAAAATAGTGTTATCTTTTAAAAAAATAATAAAATAAAATTAGTTAAATAATATGTAGTTTCTTAAAAACTATATTTTACTCTCGATTTTACTGCAATATAAGTGGCCTTAGTAGCACAGTGGAGACTGCTGTTGATCACTTATTCCGGGTTCGAATCCAGCTGGCAGAAATATAAGCTTTTTAATTTTAGTTAAATAATCCCCTTTCTAGTTTTTTTAGTGAGCTTCCATTAAAGATTGCAATCTCATCAAAACTCATACCCATTTCCCCAGTAATATTTTGGATTTAAATGTTTTGATTTTTTCTTAAGTATAAACTAACTGTATAGTGTACTAAAAAATTTATTTTTTGCAGATGTTCAGTGCAGTATATCCAGTCATGTGAATTACTGTGTACACGTATTTTGGGGCGTCAATATCAGGGAGCTACACATTTTTCTGTGGAGGCCCTGGGCAGACCTCCGTGACGCCTGTCTAAGAGGAGACTTCTTAAATGGATATTTTCAGCATAGAGGAATTCATTTACAGTAAGCCTACCAACACATTGTTTTTTTTTGTGTGTCATTAAATTTAAGTTTTCTTTAAGTATGGTAAGGTCAAGTTGGTTAACTGGGCTATTTTACATCGTGCGATTTTCAAAGCACGACAACTTCAGTTGTAAGTAACATAGATTCTAGCCCTTTTAAACTAAGCTTTTCTACCTATTGTTGTAGGGTCAATCCATTTAAAATGACCCAAAATTTCTCAAATTCGTTACTCAACCATTTATAAATCGGTTAATTTTTTAATGATAACTTACCTTATATGTTGGTACTTTAAAAACACCAATACTTTTTCCAAAATAAATCTCATTTGGTTCTGACAGCATTTTTGGTCCATCGGTGCACGTCATTTTTGACGATTTTAGCATGTCCTTTAGTTTAAACTTACTCAGCGGCTAAAACAGTTAGTCACTTCGGTTAAAAATCACTGTTTTAAGCATAAATCGCTCTTTAATTTTCACCATGAAAATTTAATAACTTTTTAAATAACTGTGATTGAGATCCATTCTCATATTGGAGTTCTGATAAATCAAAATTAAAAAATTATTATGTCTACTCCAAAGTTTTTTATTGAAGTATTTTATTTATAAAAAATAGCTACAATTGTTTCGACCCTTGAATTTAGGGTCATCTTCAGGCTAAAATAGTCAAAAAATTAAAAACAACACGGACTACATTATAAACATACATGTATGTTTATAATGTAGTCCGTGTTGTTTGTTTTTAATTATTTGACTATTTTAGCCTGAAGATGACCCTAAATTCAAGGGTCGAAACAATTGTAGCTATTTTTTATAAATAAAATGCTTCAATAAAAAACTTTGGAGTAGACATAATAATTTTTTAATTTTGATTAATAATTTTTTGTCGTGTACACTGTAAACTAACCTCTAAAATCTAGTAAAAATTGCGTCAAATTAATGTTTTTAAAATTTAATAACCCACCCATAAATACTATAACACCTATAAGTTTGAGATTCATAGCTATATTAGAGACACGTTATCCATATAATTTCAACACTTTATTTATTTAGCTCTAAATTACAAAACTAGTATTTCTAAACGTATTCTATTTTTCCAAATCTCCTTCAATAACCAAAAACTTCCGTTGCCTAACAACCACAACTAAAGGACTATTTCTAATAATGTTCACATTCGGCCATCCTAAAAGTAGTTGGCCATCCAACTACGCAAATACGTTCATCACATTCAATATTATTTTCATTTTGTACTTCTATGTCTACTTCAGAAGCTCCTATATTTTCTTCTATATCTGATTCTTCCTCTTCAATCTCATATCGTCATCATGATTTCTATATATTTTTAGCTGAGTTACATGTGCTGTTGAAGAATACCCGCCCTGATTATCCAATCCTTCTATTCGATATATTCTTTTACTTAAAACTTCTATTATTACATAGGGTCCCTTAAAATGTACCGCTAGCTTCCGGATTTTGCGTAATTATATGTGATTCGTTTTCGGTATTAGTCCCATAATAATCCGACTCAAAGTGTACTTGCTGACTATTTAAATTACTAAAAGCCGATAATCTTGCTTTTAGTGGAAATGAGAAAATCGTAACATTAAAATCAACGTCTTTAAAAATGAAAGATATCATATCCTTTACCCTAACCCAATTAAGCTGATCTAAACCACATCCCACTTTTCATTACGTGCTTTTTTAGTTCTAAAAGTGACTTCCACAGAATTTTATATGTCGGCTTTTCGAATGAATACTTTTTCGTTACCAAATAATAAATAAACCTATCATTATCCTTTAAAACCGCAAAACCGCCTGTACGAACTTTTTGATTTTTTAATTGTTCTAATTTACCAAATTTTGACTTAAATTGACTTGCAGTTCCTTTATTTATAGCTAAAAAATTCTGACACAGTGAGCGAGAGAAACATTTTCCGGGCACAAAAATATGTCTTGGTACTTTTTCTTAATTTTGTAATCGTCCGCTTTGTAATTAATTGATTTAAAATATTCGTAATTATCCTGATCTCTAATTTCGGTACCCTTTATGTTATTATCATATTTAAAATTGTAAAAACCCAAATTTCCTACCGGATTGTGCCTTTGAAATTTCCGCCTGTCATATTGTACCTATTGCGTGTTTTATTACACCTAGATTTCAAAATTATAATTACTATTAATATTATAACCGTTTCTATCAGTATAACTATTATTATGCAAAATTCATTATTATTATTATATATATAATGTATTTTGTAAAACACGTATTTTGAGATTTTCCTGAAATTCTATAAATTGATCGTGAAATGTTTGTTTAAGTAGTCTAGTTCTAATTTCTAGTATATTCTCCCCCGCTTGCAATGCTTCATCGACGCTAAAAAATTTACCGCTACTAAGTATTTCATTAGCTAAAATTGTGTCTATACCTTCAAAGAACTGATCTAAGATAAGACGATTATAAACTATTTGATCTTTAGGACACAATTTATCAGAAAACATTTTATTTGCCAACATTTTTAAACAAATTACAAAATTTGCTAATGGTTCATCATTTAAACGTATACAAGTGGACAGTTCCTGTTTAATATCAAAAAAATTAACCTTTTTTGTATAAATTCTACTAAAAAACTGTTTTAAATCTACCAAATTAGTGGGGCGTTCATTTTCTCGTAAAGCGTGAAAATAAACCAATGCCTGACTTCTTAATTTTAAAATAATTAAATCTATTGTCTCTTGCTCCGTCAAACTATTATTTTTGGCAACAACCTAGCAGTAAAAAATAATGAAAAATCGGGACCACCGGAAAAATTTTCTACTAAGTCAAAAGAAAAGCTATTCTTTTTCACTTGAGTGATCTTTTTGCAACATTCGCAACACATTTTATCATAAAATTAAATAATTTTACCTTTGAGGAAAAACAAATAAAAAGTCTAAAAAAAAAAAACAAAATTAAAAATGACCAAGGAAATTGCTAAAAAACTCTATTCTAAAATCCACACAAAATAAAAAAAATATACCTGAGGCTTATAAATATGTTCGTACTACGTAAAACTAACGAATCGGTTACCAAAAAAAAACAAAAATATGTGAACACTGAAAATTCTACGTAAACACGCAAAAAAAACTTTATAAAAACGTAAAACATAAAAAAATAAAACCCAGCGTTATTTAACGCGTTTCCGCTGCCCACCAATTTCTAATAGCTTGTTGGTCCCAATTAAAGCCAAAAATATTTATTATCTAAGACATTAATTTAGAACCACACACTATTATTTGGAGACGTATCAAATACAAATAGCAGTATGTTTGCTATTTGGGTAGCGTGCCACCAGTAATAATATTACATAATATTACCACAATATCATATATCATATGATTACAAATGTTAAAAAAAAATATATTAAATACTTATCTGAATTTCTTAGATGTTTCTTCGATGTCTTCATATATCACTAACTTTATATAGAAATGTGAAAGGTAAAAAAACTTCAAATATATTTAAAGTTAATTAAAATATATTTTGCCAATAAAACAAAAGGATTAAACAACAACTAAAAGAATTTAATGAAAGAAAAATAAAAAGTTTAAATCAAATAAAAAACAACAAAATATTTTAATTTGAAATGAAAAAATTATGAATAAATAGCATTTTTACCCTTCAGATATATCTATACTCGCGACTAAGACCAAACTTTTCTAGTCGACTACATATTTCCGAATCCCCTTTTTGACCATAACTTAAAACAGGTAAAATGTCCCTAATAATTGCCAGTATCAAAAACAACACCATTAAAGATATTCCCATATTTATTAATTAAGAAAACCGAATTAAACAATAAATTAGTCTAATAAAAATGTACACCCTTTTAATGTAAACGCCTCAATGACGTAAAATCTAAGAGTACCAAATATAAGATAAACATCTGCAAAAGTAAACTTCCTATTTAGAACAATAAGTTTCTCACTTAGAATAATAATAAAATAAAAATACTCAATATATACAGGGTGACCCCTCTGTTACAATAGTAGGAGATAGCTTCATATCAGATTCTAAATTTTGCCGTTTCTAAAATAGACATGGGATTTTTTGTTGTGGCTTTACTTTTTGATTTGTTAAAAGCGTTCGACACTGTTTCTTCCGATTTTTTGGTAGAAAAGATGCGCAAAATGGGTTTTCCTGAATATATTTTGAAGTCATATTAAGTCATATAAATTACGTTACAGCTTTGCCGTAAGGAGTTTTTAAAAAGTTATTTTTTAGTTATTATAAGAATTTTATTTAATTACGAATTTATATTGATATGTTACTACTAAAATAATGATTACAGATTGATACAAAGAAAGTAAAATACTGCATAGGTAAACTATGTTTATAAAACAATATACGTAATATACTATAAACAATAAATTGCTGAGTAGCATGACTCCGGTCATGTAACTCCTCCCTCCTTAAAATGAAGCATCCCTTGGAAGGTTGAGGTTCCTTCCGGGGGGGAGTGGTTGAAGTTCCTCTTTCTGTGGAATGGGTTCCCTCTTTTTCTCTTTTTCTTCTGGATTCGGCTTCTGATGACTTTTAGTCCGAAATATGTTGACGCCATGACGATTACCACGTAGTGTGAAATGGTCATGATGCTTGGGGTGAAAATATTCTGTTGATTTTCCCCCATTGGTATAACTGCATTTTCCGAAATTTCGTTTAGTTTTAGCGTTTTTAGTTTAATTTTTAAATTTTGGATTTTATATACGAGCATGAGTGTGAGTTTTCCTGTAGGATTATATTCTTCTCGCAAGTCACATCCTGACTTGCTTGGAGGTAGTTTGCGCATTCAAACCTTTTGCCCTTTTTACAAATGTCATTCAATGGTACAAATTCATTATCTTTTGACTTTAATAAATATTTAGTTTTTGGAATTATAGTCACAAACTCTGATTTGAACAGGGTAGGGATTGGTATGAGGCGGTATAATTCAAAATCGGTTTCGTAATTTATTGGGAGGGATAGGAAATATGTTATTCTTGTAGGTTCAATTTGACAGTTAATTTGAATAATGCTTTCAAGTTCCAAAATGTTTTCGTACTTTAACTCCACTGGGAGTTGGTTTTTATAGTGTTCGGCGATTTTTCTAATTTCAAAAAATAATTAGTCTGTTTTTATTATACTAGGGTGCATTGTTTTCAACTTGCAAAATGTTATCGAATTTTCGATATCCGTTAGAATACTTAAAATTGTGTTATATATTATTAAAATTTGGTTATGTAGGTCTTGTGCAAACAACATAAAAATTTGGCTCTGAACTTTTTCATTCATTAAGTTATTATTGCAAAATTTTATTTTTCAAAATATTTTCATTATGCTGTATTTCTTGTAGAGTATCATTAAAATTTTGTATAAGTTTTTTATTAATAGAGTACTGTAGATTTAATTGTGACTGGAAGTTATCGTTTTTCTTGCGAATATCGGTTAAAATTTTGTAGATTTTTTCACCGTCATTTGCATCTAAATTTCCGGTTATGCCCTTAATTATTGTTCCAAAACCATTAATAAGGCCCCTTTTGTTTCTTGTGAAACTTTCATTAAACCCTAAGTTAATATGATTAATTTTTTTTCATAAATTTTTCCCTGTGTATAGTTAATAATTTTCTTATAATTATCTAATTCTCTACTATAAAAAGTTTTATTAATATTAAGTAAATCTAGCCTATTATATTCTAAGTTAAGTTTTTTGAATTGGTCGTAAAGTGGTTGTAATTCGTAGTAGTGGACAAAAATATGGTCAGTACGCTGCAATTTTGCAGGGCCCAAATTTATAGGGAGTATACCAAGATTTGTTGTTATGTTGCGGATGTCCGCTGCCCTGGAATAGATAAATCTTGTTGAGTTTTTGAGTTACTGTCTTTTCTAGGGCGTTTTATATTCGAAAGGTGAATTTTATCTATTGTATTAAAATGGGTTGGGTCAATTTTTGCTGTTTTTAATTTCCAATTTATATTTTTAATTTTTTCTTTTTTAAATTTATTTTTTGTTTTTGATTGTTTTTGTTTTTGTTTATTTTTTACAAATACTTTTTCGGGTATACTTTTGGGAATATTTTCCCGTTTTTCATTTAATTTGTTAATAATTTTTTCTTTAGTCTTTTGTGCGTCCTCGTTAATTTTTGATATAAAATTTTTGTTTTTTCTTTGTGGTTAAATATATAGTTATTCAATAATTGTTTGTTTAATTCTAAGTTAAAGGGCGAATCTGTGCCTAAGTGTCCTGTGACTATTTCTGTAGGTTTTAATTTTGTAGTTATATGTATTGTATTATTATAGGCCAATATTGCATAATTTACTTTTATTTCAATTGGCTCGCTCTTAAAAATATTTTGGTTATTAAGTAACCTTATGTGATCGATTAGGGCGGAGTGAAATCTTTCTACTGGAGAATTTGAATCGAGGTGTTGCGAATTTATGAACTGAATTTTGATTTTATGGAGTTCTAGTTACTCTTTTAACATACCGCTATTAAACTCACCACCATTGTCCGATACGATTTGTTCGGGGATGGAATGGTGCGTAAAGTATTTTATGAGATTATTTACTACTTCTATGCTTGAAGGGGCACTTAGTTTATATACGGCTATATTTTGAGAAGGTGTCGATTATTGTAAGGAACTGTCCATGTGTAAAATTTGGAATGGTCTAGTCGCTGTCGGTGTTAAATTTTAAGTTTAGGGGGTTTCTGTCGTATTTCGTAAGTTGGCAAATTTCACAGTTATTTATGTATGTTTGAATCACACGGCGTTGATTTGGAAAATAATAGGACTCTTTTATTCGTTTTTTGGTTTTTTTCTATTCCCCAGTGGTTCGTTTTTCCCTCGTGATAATTTTTTATAATTTCTTTTATTTCTTCCTCCCCTATTACGTATGTAAGGAACTTTGTACACCTGATTAAATTAATTTGTCCATTTTTAAAATATGTTTGTAATACGGCACAAAATTGTTCATAGATTGGATCCTCAAAAAATACATAATACTTAATTTTTGGGGCGATATATTCTTTCATAATTTTTATTACATCTTGCTCAAAATTATTTTTTGACAGTTGAACAAGCATTCTTTGTTTTGTTCTGGATAACAATTGAGGGGGTTGCAGGGGCAAATTCTACTAGTGAAAAAATAATTTGATTTTTGCCATAGTTGACTGGGCAAGTTACTATTAGGACACCAATTATTGGATTTTTCGCGTTAGAGTGTACTGTATTAAGGTCGGTTTCTGTAAGTTGTTCCGCTTGTTTAATATTTTCTTGCCGCTCTAAGTCAAAGTCTCCTGTTTCAACAATTATAGACATATTGTCTGAATCTTTATTCGCGGAAAAGCTGTCGTTAAACTTTTGCATATAACCTAGTAAGGGTTCATTAATATTGTCCGTGATGTCAGGTTTGTCCTTTGTCAACTCTTCGCAGAATTCATCTATAAAGCTGGAAATAGCACTTTTATTATTTTCGTTAATTTCAACTTTTTGGGGTGGGTCAATATTGTAAATAAGTATTTTAATTTTTGAGTTTTTAAATATAATTTTAAATTAAATATGATGTCCAATTTTAGGTTATCTAGGCCGGATCCAATTTTTGGCATAGCTACAGTAAAATCTAGTAGCTCTAAACATAACTTTTTAAGGCTTATCAAAGCGGAAATTATAGTAGTGTAGGTGGGTTTGTCTCTAAATATCTTTTTGGTAATTAAATAGTAAATATTTCTTGTAGGAAACCTACAGGTTTGTTTTGTGCTTTTACGCAATTAAATTTTTCGCTGAATTTACGTGCAATTCCTTTTTTCATACTAAAACACTGAGAGGCGCAATGAGCGAGAGATACATACTCGTCACAATCAAATAAATCATTGTCGATTATTTTTACATTATTATTAATTATATTAAGGTTATTATAAATTATTTGACGAAGAGTTTCGTTTTTATTAACGGCCTCTGAAAGTTCATTTAAATTTATTTTATATTTGGGAATAGATTCGCTTATATTGTCATCGTAATTTGATACTTCCTTATCTTTGAAATTCGTACGTGACTTTATGCTATTTTGTAGAGGTGAATTAGGTATACTATTTTTATTGTAATTATTACTTAAAACTTGAGCATTAAGTCAGTGGCGTTACCGATTTTTTTTATTTCTGGGTTTTTGTTTGTGGGAATTTGTAATCGGTCGGGATTTTTGGGCATATCGGTTTCTGGGTTTATTACAATGCGTGACAAGGTATCTGCATTACTATTAAGGACACCTTTTCTATAAATGATTTCATAATCATACTCTTCTAAGTACAACCGCCACCTACATAATTTAGAGTTAGGTTCTTTAAGGGAGAACAACCACTGCAAGTTATGGTCAGATATTATTGTGAATTTTCGGCCATATAAGTAAGGCCTAAAGTATTTTACAGCCCAAACGATTGCTAGAAGTTCCCTTTCGATTGTACTTAGGTTACATTCTGATTCGTTAAGGGTGCGACTTGCGTAGGCTACTGGTAAATCAGACCCTATTTTTCCCTGCGATAATACTGATCCTAGGGCAAAACTAGAAGAATCACAAGTTAAAATAAAGGGTTGATTAAATTCTGGATACTGTAGTATGGGTTGGTTAATTAACAAATTTTTACAATGGTTAAAACATTTTACATATTCGGAGTCCTTAATATTAATTTTGTTATTCTTTTTCAGACAGATGGTCATTGGTTAAGTTATTTTCGCAAAATCTTTTATGAACTTGCGGTAATAACCCAATAGTCCCAAAAAAGCCTTAATTTGTTGGGTAGTTTTAGGAATAGGATAGTTCTGAACAGCTTTAATTTTTTCAGGATTCGGTTTAACGCCATGGGGTGTCACTATATGACCTAAAAACGCTACTTCCTTTTGCAAAAATTCGCATTTATCAACTTGTAATTTAAGGTTAGCAGATCGCAATCTATCAAAAATCTCTTTAAGATTATTTATATGTTCTTGTAAACTTGTACTAAAACAAATGATATCGTCAAGAAATACGTAGCATTTTTTATTTAATATACCTCTTAACAGGTTGTCCATAACCCTCTGAAAAGTAGCTGGGGGTGTTTTAAGGCCAAAGGGCATGCGCAGGAATTCATAGTGACCATTTTCTGTGCTGAAGTTTTTTGAATATCCTCCCCAGCCATTTCCAGCTGGTGATAACCACTCGCTAAATCACTTGTATTAAAGTATAAACAACGCGCCAACTTGTCCAATAAGTCCGTAATGTTCGGCAATGGGTATCGGTCATCAATAGTTTTTTCGTTTAATTTCCGATAGTCAACTACTATGCGCCATTTGCGTTCGGCAAAAGGGGCACTTTTCTTGGGGACCACCCAAATTGGCGAACTCCACGGGCTATAAGAGGGTCTTATAATTTTTTGTTCCAACATTTTTTTTATTTGTTTATCTACCTCTTGTTTATGGACATTTGGAAAACGATAGGACTTTGTGTACACTGGTAATTCATATTTAGTAATTATTTTATGTTTAATTTTATGTGTAAAAGTTAAAGGTTTTCCTTCTGAATGAAAAATATCAGGGTACTCATTTAAAAGGCTTAAAATTGCTTGTTTTTCCTCCGCATTCATGTGATTTATTTTAATTTTCGTTTGGACTTTTTCAATTGGCGAGTTATCGCAATATGTATTAATATTATTAAAATTATAAGCTGTGTGGTATTCGTATTCGTCGAACATTTGCAGTTATTGGGTTTATTTTAGCAGAAATGTCCCTATCTGTAGGGTTAACAATACTACAATAAGTAGAAAAATCTTTTACACTGGCTACGCTTTCTATTATTTCTAGATCACCAGCTTTCATGTGAGGAATTATTTCGTCACCATTTTTAACATTTTTAATTTTTATTTTAATAATTTGTTCTGTCTTGGCAGGGACGACTATGCTGTCGGCCCCCTTAGATTACTCAAGGTAGTGTATTTTAATTTTGCGTGATGGTGTAATTAATACATCATTATGCAGGTCGACAATCGCGTTTAATTTCTTTAAGTTATCTAAGCCTAGTAGACAGTCAAATTGTTTATGAAAGTTGAACATGTGAAATTTAAGATTAAAAAGTCCAATGAAGTACCGTGTGCACTAGATATTAAAAATGGGTCATGTACAATATTCCTAGTAAAAAATTTATTTGCGATGTCATGTTTAACAAACGACTTTGTGCTACCACTATCTAATAAAAATTTTAAATTTAAATCTGGGTAAATTATATAGCATAATTGACTTTTTTCGTTTATTAAACTCATGATATCAATTTTTCCGAGGCTCAATTCTCTAAAAAAGATAAGTCATTTTCGTTTTTGTTTAAATTTTCATCCGGAAATTCCACTTTCGGCGCATTATGCAAGTTGAAAACTTCCTCTATTTGGTAATTAGGCGTTCTAATCTGGTTACCGTTATTAGGATTATTTCCATTATTAAAATTTTGTCTAGCATGAGACATATTAGTGTTTCGCGTAGAGACACTCATTGGGGTTGGTCTCGGTAACCTTACATTAGGGTTTGGCCTAAACACATCATTTCTGGAGCTAGCCCCTGTCTGATTTTGAAAATTTGTATTAGGGTTATTATTATTAAAACCATTTGGCCTTGGCTGGAAATTTTGTGGGTAATTTGTTATTTGCAATTGCCTGACATTTGGTAATTGCTGCCTCCCTTGTGCAAAGTTCCGATTATTATTAAAGTTTGATTTTTGTCTAGGATTTTGGCTATAAGAGTTTATAATTATTTGGTCCTTTATTTCTGATTGAAAATCGTTCGTTAGCATATTTAACGCAGAGTTCAGATCCTCCGGGTTTTTGGTTCGCATTAAGGATCCTATTGGGTCTCGAAGGCCCCTCAATAACACTCTTAAGGCGTATTTTCTTAGATATGCTGTTAAGGTTCCGACCTCTTGTGCATTACCATGATGCACCGTTAAATATGCTATCTGTAGATTAAGTAGCATAAGTATACTATTATAAAAATCGAAAACTGACTGTTTAAGAACTTGCTTTAACTCTGTCATTTCCACTTGCAAGCTGAAAACGTCGCGTTTATCGCTATATTGTAACGGTTTTAAATTTACCGCTTAGCATTGCGCCATCTTTGGTACAATTGTCGTATTTTTATACAAGTTATGATTAGTAACGACCTCTATTGGTAAAGTTGTTACTTATCGATATTGCCCTCTGTTGAACAATGGATTATTTATTGATTTAGTTCAATAATTTATCGATAATTTATTATAGATTTGGTCGCTAGTGAACTTTTCAGTTAAGAATGTCCTTTTTTTTATTCAGTACTTTGTAACTTTATAAACTGGCATAAATTTTTGTGATCTAAAATCATCTGTGAAAAGGATTGATTTTATGCCTTTATTTTGTTATCAATTCGAAGCCTTTTTCGTGCTGGTCATTAAGGACCTTATATTTGTTTGGCTTGGATTGTCGCTTTTGCGGATTTTCAGTTACAAGTAAGTTACATTTTTTTCTGTGAGTTTTCCTAGCTAATATTTGCTATAATTTTAGTTACTTAAAGGATTTATGTTCCATACTATATTGGATTTTGGGATATTTCGAAGACCCTTTATTAATAAAGGTAGGTCTCTGATTTTATTACTATTTTAGTAGTTGCAAAATAAATAGGTGCTTAACCTATTTTTCATATTTTAGGGTTTCATATTTTGGAGTTTTATTTGAACTTTTTGCTTTGGTGGTTATCTTGTTACGAACCATCAGAAGTGCGCTGCTTGAATACTCAGTTTTGTCTATGTTCCTGCTTTTCGCCTACTTGTGTCGCATAGATTGGCGATTGACTGCTTTTTGCACCAGCTGGAGATTCCGTAACCGCATCGAGCATTTACCATTGATGACAATCCGTAGGAAACCAACTAAGTGTCATTTTATGATTTTACATTTATATCTAAATGCTATGAACCATCTAATTACCGTAAATAGAACCTAATTATCGTGTATTTTGTGAACCCTATATATGCATATATTTGGTAAAGACCCTGTTGAATATCTTTCTTAGAAAAAATTATGTAACGTTTTAAAAACATTCGGTTGTTATTTGAATTAATATTATTTTTTTATAGTAAATAATTATTGAGCTAGCCTTACTTCTTCTTTTTTTTAAACAACATCAAAAAGAGTCTCGTAGAAGAAAAAAAAACGTTATAATGGCGCCCAAGAAAATATTAGGGTAAATAGATGGATATTTAGTTTATTTTAATAATTACGGTTATTTTTGTGTAATTTTAAAGTTATTTTTAAAGATTTTATTAACCGTAATTTTTGAAAAATTCTATTATATTATTGCTAAACGCTTTATTTAAAATTCACGTTCTATATTTTTTTTTATAAATTTTACATCACGACGCTTAGGACGCTGAGTATAGTTTCTGAAAATTTATTTTACTTTAGGTAATATTGCTGGAAAGGTTTCGGGACGCTGGCACCTTCGCCAAAAATTATATTACCGTACATTGAATTTTTAAATACGTTTATTTGCTTTTTATTAAAACACATTTTGGCACTTAACTTATTATTGTATTTGAAAAGCAGGCTGAGTATTTCAGTTTTTTTTTGTTGTTGTTAATTTTTTTTGCAAAACTACCAATGTTTTAGATTTGTTTTGTGACGCATTCGATTTTAAAATTAAATTACGATTTTTATAGAATCGATTATTTAATTAATTGTTTAGATTTTATCAATTTTATAAAATTTGATAATCTGACGTCATAAACGACGCTGACCCTTACTGTACATTTGATAGTAAAGTAGATTTTTTTTTTATGATTTATGCCGGCACTATAAACGTCGATTTGAACACTTAATAAAGGACGCTTAGTAGTTTTTGACTATTTACGCGTTCCGACGCTAAGGACGCCTGACGTCGTTTTTAAAATTTTGTCATATTTAGGTAAATTAGATATCTAGAATCAGTTTTTGACTATTTAGAGTGTTCTGACGCTACCGACGCTTAGCGTCGATTTTACAATTTTGATAGATTTAACATTTTTCGGTACCGTAAAGTCATTTTTTAGTGTTTTTAGACAATTTAGTGGTGTAGAAGCGCCGCGACGCCTACCGTCGTTTTTGAATTTTTGCTATATTTCGATATATTGAGTGATGTAAAGTCTAATTTTGATATTTTGAGTAACCGACGCTACCGACGCCGAGCGTCTAAGTTGTGTTTTCGGTGTTTTTGGGTATTATAACACCTTAGGACTTGTTTTATACATTTTTCAGGGTTATGCGATCAACGCATTGTTAAAGATTTACTAATTAAGGCAGGTATTATGGCTGAAAAAATTAAAAAAGTGAATAGGGTGGGCAAAAAGGGAGCAAAACCTAGGCCACTCAAAATTATTCTATCAGATCCAGAGTATGTTATCAAGGCACTAAGGTCTAAGGATATTAAGCAAAAATTATCACCTGATAGAACTAAAATTCAACAAGAATCTTATAAATCAGTACTGCAGGAATTAAATAACCGTAAAGATAAAGGTGAAACTAATATTCAAATAATTCATAAAAATGGGGTGCCAGTAATAACCAAAATGGAACAAAAAAACAAAAACTAACTTCATTATCTGTTTACGTTCATAATGCCAGTGGAATGCGTACTAAAATTCCTGACTTTGTATCTGCAGTACTGTGTTCATCTTATAAAATAGTGATTGTGACAGAATCTTGGTTAAACGCTGACTTCTTGGAAACTGAGGTTAAAATCAAAGGCTTTGATGTATTTAGATCAGACAGAAATTCTTTAACTAGTGATAAATCAAGAGGTGGTGGTGTTTTAATTGCCATTTCTTGTGAATTAAATGGTGAAGTTATAGCCCCAGTTCATAACACTGTTGAACAGTTATTTGTAAGCATATCTCATGGTAATATAAAATACATCATTGGCGGGTTTTATACTTCCCCAAGATCATCTCAATCAGTGTACAATAAACATTGTGAGTCAGTCGAAGCTATAGCACTTGAATACCATGACCATAAATTTATTTTGTATGGCGACTACAATCTGCCAGACACAAACTGGACTAATGATGAACATGGAGTTAATGCTGAGTGTGAACCTGAAACTGGTGCCTATTCTGTTGTTGAAAGTTTTTCTTTTCTAAATCTTTTTCAGCTTAATTCTGTGCCTAACTCTAGAACCGTTTTTTTAGATCTCATTTTTAGTGACTGTGATAATATAGTTGTGCAACCTGCGGTTGATCTTTTGTTGGCTAATAGTATTAATCACACAGCTTGTACATTTGATCTCCTTTTTTCTCCATCTTCTAAAGATAATTTAACTTATGAAGATTTTTATTATGATTTTAGGAATGCAGACTTTTTGGCCATTAATAATTACTTTAATGATTTTGACTGGGATCAGCTTTTTGTTAGCAAGGATATTAATGTCAATGTTGATATTTTTTACTCTTTAATTAATGAAGCTATTGAACTTTATGTACCTATGAAAGCTTACAAAACATCAACGTTTCCAGTTTGGTTTAATGGTGAATTAAAAAGAGCAATTTCTGATAAAAAGGCTGCCCATAAAAAATATAGGGAATCTAAAAGCAATCATGATTGCCTTAATTTCTCTAATCTAAGAAGACAATGTAAAATTTTATCAGTTAATTGTTATAAAAAATATATTCATGAAATGAACAGCACTCTGGTGGATAACCCACAAAAATTCTGGAAGTTTATTAATGACAAGAGAAAATCAAATGTACTGCCTTCTTCGATGTTTTTTAATAATAAAGTTGCATCTTCTGGTCAGGAGACAGTAGACCTATTTGGTGATTTCTTCTTTTCAGTTTATTCAAAAGATGATGTTAATAACACATTGGAGGACAGTTTAAATAACATAACTATTCAATCTCCGCATATCTCATTGAATCAAATTATGGAGAAGATTTCAAAACTACCAAGTAAAGTCTCTACTGGACCAGACGGTGTTCCTAATATTCTCTTAAAAAACTGTGCTTATTCTTTACATAAACCACTATATTTGTTATTTAATGAATCTCTTAGATCTATGGTTTTTCCTACAAAGTGGAAGTCTAGTTATGTTATTCCTGTTTATAAATCTGGCAATTAAAAAGATATCAAAAACTACAGAGGTGTTTGTAATCAATCGAGCATTCCTAAGCTGTTTGATAGTCTAGTTTATGAACACTTAAGCTGGTGCTGTAAAGAATTAATTATAAAACAACAGCACGGATTTTGTAATGCTCGATCGACAGCAACTAATATATTATTGTATCAAAATTTCATATTAACAGCATTTGAGCTGGGTTTTCAAGTTGAAGCAATATATTCTGACATTACAAAGGCCTTTGATAGAGTAAATCATGGATTATTATTAGCTAAATTGCGAAGGTTAGGTTTTTGTGACAGATTTATAAATTGGTTAGCAAGTTTTCTAAGAGATAGGATTCAATTTGTAAGAATTGGCAAAAAGTAATTTATGTAACTTCTGGGGTCACACAGGGCTCTCATATTGCCCCGTTACTTTTTTTACTTTTTATTAATGATGTAGGGAAATGCTTTGATAACTGTGATTTTTTGTTGTTTGCAGACGATTTAAAATTTTTTAGAGCTATTAAGTCTATTAAGGATATTTATTTGATTCAAGAAGATCTTAACAAATTTTATAATTGGTCTGTTCGGAATGTCTTACGTTAAATGTTAGTAAATGTAAACATATTTCATTTTTTAGAACTAGAAACAGAATTGTTACATCATTTTATCTTAATAATAACATTTTGGAAAATGTAAATAGTATCAAGGATTTGGGAGTTTATTTTGATGAGAAACTAAGTTTTAAATTCCACATATCTAACGTGGCTTTAAAGTCTGCAAAATTATTAGGATTTATGTTGAGAAACTGTACTGACCTTGATATTAGAGCAATTCGATGTGTTTATCTTTCTCTCGTTAGGTCCAATTTAGAATATTGTTCAGTGATATGGTCACCATATTACCAGAATGATATATACCTCCTAGAGAAAATTCAAAATAAGTTTCTCAGATTTTCTGCTTACAAATTAGGTATTGTTGTTTTGGATCATGATTATAGTTTTATTTTGAACAGGCTTAATTTGTCTTCATTGTCAAAATTATTGATGTATGCTTTTTGTATAAAATCATAAATAGTCAGTTAAATTCACCAGATCTTCTTGAATTGATTGATATAAGAGTTCCCACTAATTATTTAAGACATAATAATTTATTTTTGGTTCAAAGTTTTTCCACTAATTATTTGAGTAATTCTCCACTTAATAGAATTATGAATTTAGTGAATAACTATAATGTTGAATTATTAGGTGTCTCTTATAATGGTCTTAAATCATATTTATGGCGCGTACTTCCATAGAAAATAGTATTAATTTAAGTATAAAGTTTATTAATTCTTTTTTTTTTTGTTTTATATTAAGTATATTTTATATTTTGTTATATAATATAAATATTATTTCATATTTAACTTGTAATGGGGTTTCCCGTATAAATAAATAAATAAATAAATAAAAGTAGGCGAAAAGCAGGAACATAGACAAAACTGAGTATTCAAGCAGCGTACTTCTGATGGTTCGTAACAAGATAACCACCAAAGCAAAAAGTCCAAATAAAACTCCAAAATATGAAACCCTTTATTAATAAAGGGTCTTCGAAATATCCCAAAATCCAATATAGTATGGAACATAAATCCTTTAAGTAATTGTAACTGAAAATCCGCAAAAGCGACAATCCAAGCCAAACAAATATAAGGTCCTTAATGACCAGCACGAAAAAGGCTTCGAATTGATAACAAAATAAAGGCATAAAATTAATCCTTTTCACAGATGATTTTAGATCACAAAAATTTATGCCAGTTTATAAAGTTACAAAGTACTGAATGGATTTATGTTCCATACTATATTTACTATAAAAAAATAATATTAATTATTGAGCTAGCCTTACTTCTTCTTTTTTTTAAACAACATCAAAAAGAGTCTCGTAGAAGAAAAAAAAAACGTTATAATATGTATTCTGGAGCGCTGTTTTTAAATCATTCCAGTTATTCAGAATGCACGAGGAAATCTTTGTTGCGGCATCGCCCTTTATTTTAGCCAAAATACTAGACATTGGATATTCATTCTGAAAGTCCGCTGGGTCATTGAGGTTGTAAAATTTATTAACCAATTTTTCACATATATCGATGAATCTAGGAAGGAGTTCTGACTCGCCCCTAAACTCGGGGATCATGTTCAGGTAATCGGCTTTCAAAACGTTGGCCATGTTTAAATTAAAATTATTTATTTCGGGAATGGGGTTGTTTGATTCTACTATGGTAAGTTCTAGTTCAGAGTTTTTTTGGGACTCGGAACTGGACTCGGAATCGATTAAAGTATTTTGAAAATTGAATCTGTATTCACTAAATGACATAGATACTTACAGGCAAATGGTCGCTGCTACGATGTTCTTCATCTGTGATGTGCACTCACACTCGAAGAAAACTTTTTGTAGTTACTTTTGCTTAGGAACTACCAGGTTCTATCACTATAAATCGTCGAAACGAATCAATTTTTTCTAAATTGACTGGTGAAAACTGCCGACTGCGCCAATTACGTTACAGCTTTGCCGTAAGGAGTTTTTAAAAAGTTATTTTTTAGTTATTATAAGAATTTTATTTAATTACGAATTTATATTGATATGTTACTAGTTAAAATAATGATTACAGATTGATACAAAGAAAGTAAAATACTGCATAGGTAAACTATGTTTATAAAACAATATACGTAATATACTATAAACAATAAATTGCTCAATAGCATGACTCCGATCATGTAACTTATATGGAATTTAGATCTATCGTAGTTAGTGTCGGTGATTCAAAATCCGAACCACATGGAGTTAATATTGGATTACCCAAGGTTCTATTTTGGGTCCATTGCTATTTCTTATTTTTATTAAGGATTTAAGTTTTTTTATCAGGGCCTCTACTAGAGGAAGTTACCAACTGGAGGGTCACGTCAGATCTGACAATGTCAGATCATAGGTTGATCAGATTTGAGTTACTGTCTGACAAGCCCGAACCAACCCCGAAGCGGAACCCTCGGGCGACCGACTGAGAGAAATACCTCTCAAGCCTCGGTCGCCACAATCGGGCCGCTGAAGGTGAAATACTCACCAGGGAGCAGTTGGACGAAGAGGTAGCCTCACTGAACGGAGCAATAGTCTCAGCCTATGAGGAGGCATGCCCTCTCAAGGTGGCAAAGGGCCGAAAGGTTCCATGGTGGAGTGGTGAGCTTGATACGCTTCGAAAGAAGTGCAGGCGAGCCCTTAACCAGGCCATCAGAGTTGGAAGTGAAACCTCGTGGGAGGAGTTTAGAGAGGCTAGAAGGCTTTTTAAAAAAGAACTCAGACGAAGCAAGAATCAAAGCTGGAGGAAATACTGCGAGGACATGGAGTCCACGGCAGAATCCGCAAGGCTTATGAAGGTTTTAGCGGAGAATCTAACAAGACAGTAGGATCCCTACAAAGGCAAGATGGTAGATGGACCAACTCCAGCGAGAAGTCTTTAAGGCTTTTGCTGGAGACTCACTTCCCAGGAGAGGGAGCCATCCAGAACGCACCCGAGGAAAGGCAACAGCCCCCACAAGGGGACTGGACGCTGGCCAAGGGTGTGATCAGCGATGGCTCTATCAAATGGGCGGTAAACGAGTTCCTACCATTTAAGGCAGCGGGACCAGACGGTATATTTCCGGCGCTGTTACAGAAAGGCTTGGAAGTCCTTATGCTGAGGTGAAAAGGATTTTCAAAGCCACTCTATCGCTGGGATATGTCCCGAGGGAATGGAGGAGGGCCAGAGTAGTCTTTATCCCAAAAGCTGGGAAAAAAGACTACACAAAGGCAAAATCCTTCAGACCCATCAGTCTAACTTCCTTCAAACGTTGGAAAGGATAGTAGACAGGTTCCTAATGGAAGAAGTGTTATCAAGGCACCCATTCCACAAAAGGCATCACGCATACAGGCGAGGAAGGTCGACTGAAACGGCTCTTCACGCCCTAGCACAAAGGATTGAAAAGGCATTACATCAGAAAGAGTGGGCGTTAGCGCTCTTCTTTGATGTAGAGGGCGCATTCGATAAGGTCAAAACCGTCGAAAATCTGCAGCGCATTACGAGCCAGAGGCACCCCACCAGTACTTATTAGCTGGGTAAAGTCTGCGTTGGAGGAAAAAAGGGTCATAGCCAACTGGACATCGGGGTCAGAGGCGGCTGCCCACAAGGCAGCTGCCTTTCTCCCCACCTATGGTGTCTAGTAATGGACGGTCTTATTGGGAGGCTGACCGCTGAAGAGCTGTATGTGCAGGCATATGCAGACGACGGGACAGTACTGATCACAGGAAAGTTCCTAGGCGCTGTTTGCGATAGAATGCAAACCGCCTGCAGGATTATAGAAAGTTGGTGTGAGGAGAACGGACTCTCAGTCAACCCAGCAAAGACAGAGATGATCCTCTTCACCAACAAAAGGAAGATACAGGGATTCAGGGCACCCACAATGTACGGTAGGCCACTAGAGCTTGCTCAAGAGGTTAAGTACTTAGGGGTAACCCTAGACAGTAAGCTCACCTGGAAGGCGCACATCGACAAAGTCGTAGACAAGTCGATAGCGTCTCTTTGGCATCTGCGCCGGGTGGTTGGCAAAAGCTGGGACATGAGCCCAAAGATCCTCCACTGGATCTACACCGCAGTCATCAGACCCAGAGTGCAGTATGGCTCGGTGGTCTGGTGGCCCCAATGGTAGCAAGAACGCTAAGTAAAATCCAAAGACTAGCATGTCTAGGGATTACTGGCGCTATGAGGACGACCGCTACAGCCGCGCTCGAAGCCCTACTGGGGCTGCCCCCGCTTCCATCTTGGATAAAGAAGGAAGCGATGGCCAGCCACCTGAGGATGCGAGACGCTGGATGCTGGCTGGGAGGAGAAGCAACGTATGGTCACACCAAGATTGCAGAGATCGCTAAAAAGAAAATCCCTATTAGCAGTATCAAAGTGATTGAGGCTGAAGATCGGCTTAGGTATAACAAGAAATTCACTCTCACAATTCCCAGTAAGGAACAGTGGGAGAGAAAGCAGGTTGCTTTCGCCCCGACATCCGTGGTGTGTTATACAGACGGTTCCCGTATGGGAAGCACACAGACATCGGGAGCAGGATTCTGCATTGAGGACAGGGAGGTACAGGAACGCTTTTCGCTAGGAATGTACCCCACAGTCTTTCAAGCGGAGGTCCTCGCTATACAGGAGGCGGCAAGGTGTGAGGCAGTACGTTCAGGCAACGAGACAGATGTATACTTCTGCTCGGATAGCCAGGCAGCTTTAAAAGCTCTTAACGCACCCGCAACAAGATCCGCTCTGGTGCAAGAGTGCGCTGGCGAGCTGGATGAGCTAGCAAAACAAAAAGAGTTCACCTTGTGTGGGTACCAGGTCACTGCGGTATTCCAGGCAACGAGAGGGCGGATGAACTCGCCAGATTGGGTGCCGGAAAGCCCTGCCTGGGTCCTGAACCAATTCTCGGTATCACAAGGAAACAAGTGAACACTGCCCTCAACGCTTGGGTGGAAAGTCAGCTTAAGGAACACTGGACCGAGCTTAGCGGTTGCAGGCAGGCAAAGAAATTCCTGACCAGGCCAAGCAAAGCTAGGTCGGTCTGGCTACTAGGAAGGGGCAACCATAAGCCTCCTTACAGGGGTCCTTACGGGCCACTGTGGGCTTATGCGACACCTAAGCCTCATGCGGACGGTAAACGATCCGACCTGCCCTGGGTGTGGGATGGACGAGGAAACGCCCTCCCACTTCATAGGGGAGTGTGAGGCTCTGGGCAGGCTCAGACAAGACGTCTTCGGAGTGGTAACACTAGCGAAGGAAGAGATGAGCCTCCTAGCCTGGTCAGATGTTATGAACTTCATCAGAAGGTCTGGCAGATTCAGGAAGAGGGAAGATAGGCAGCAGGTTGTGTAGGTAATCTTGGGGCAGACAAAAAGGGCCATTGGGCCTACTTGTCAGGCGTCGGAGCCTACCCACCTTTTACTACTACTACTACTACTTTTTATCACCAAAGGACTACTTACAGCTTTTGCGGATGACACCACCATCACAATATTCTCAAAATACCTTGAAGAATTAACATTACTGACAATTCTTACTATTAATGAACTAAGTGCGTGGTGTCAACGAAAAAAAAATTTTTTAAATGCTCAAAACACAGTTGCTATTAATCTTTTTAACAGAAAACCTGTAACCTTAAACTTTAAAATATTTGATAATTTATCATTTTCTGATAAAACTAAGTTTTTAGGCACAATAGTTAACCAAAATTTAAGCAGTGCATTTCATTTTTGCAACTTAGGAACTCCTTAAACTTATCTGCGCTACTTAATACATATTTTGCCTTAGCCTATTCCCACTTTTCATTCAACATTTTATGTTGGGGTTCCTCCTCTCAATTTGAGCGAGTGTTTATTTTACAAAAAAGACTCATTCGTCTAATTTTTAATCTAGGGTATAGAGATAGCTGCAGGGATATATTTAAAAGTAACAGGTTACTTACTGCTTCCTCCGTTTACATTTTAAAATGTCCATGTTACACCAAACAAAATCTAAACCAATTTACTTTTATTGCCGACGAACATAATTATAATACAAGACATGCATTATTAAAAATACAGCTAAATTTCAGAATTCGCCGATGTACAGTTGAATTAGTTTATATAATGCACTTCCGCTATTCTAATGCAAGATTGATAATTTTAACCTGTTTAAGGTAAGAATAAAAATATTTTAATTGACAAAAGTATTTATAGTTTGGAAGAAAACTACTCATGTAATTTTATTTTATAATAATTTTCATTTGTAGTTATTTATTTATGTTTTTTGTTTGGATTCTTAATAATCATTTTAAACTATTTTAATTGTTTTTTTGTCCTAACTTATTTTTATTATTATTTTATTTCTTAGTTTTAAGTTTTTTGTTTCAGCTTTATTGTAAATCAATCTGTGTGTAGATTTATTATTTTTTTTTAGTTTTTTTTTTTATAATAAAGCTATTTTTTTTTTAAACTACATATAGGTTATACTTGCATTTATTGACTTACTATGTACAATGTACCCACATGGCTTAATAATAATAATAATTATTATTATTATTATTATTATTACACGGTGCGGTTTTGGAGGTAATTTACGAACTCGGACCGTCACTAAGTTTTTTTTTTGTAATCTTGTTATTTATGACATAACTAAAGATTTAAGACCAAAAATTAAAAAATATGACGGTTAGTTTTTTTTTAATTGTCAATTTATATATTTATATTTATTTGACACAAGCCACCTTGATTTTAAGGTTATAACTTGTGAAAAGTGTATTTGACGTATCAATGTAAAACAAGCCTACTTGTATAATTTTCAAATAAATGAAAAATAATTTAATGCTTTATTAGGTTGAATTCTAGATTTAATCACGTATTGTGACAAAACGGTAAAAGATATAAAAAAAACTGGTAAATACATTTTTATAGAGAATTAAGTAGTCTTTATTCTTATGAAAAAATAAATATTATATATCAATAAAATTTTGAGTTATAAGGGGATAATTAAGTTAGTGCACTTTTTTTTAATAAATTGACAATTAAAAAAAAACTAACCGTCAGATTTTTTAATTTTTGGCCTTAAATCCTTAGTTATGTCATAAATAACAAGATTATAAAAAAAAATTAGTGACGGTCTGAGTTCGTAAATTACCTCCAAAACCGCAGCGTGATTATTATTATTATTATTATTATTATTAAAGTAAACTGACACTTTCAACTATATTTTACTAACTGTAATTTCAACTCGACGCTGTTATTGCATAGTTAGTCACTTAGAACACAAAAAAAAATAATTAAAAAACAAATTTCTTTTGTCGAGAAACAGAATATTTTTTGAAAACAAAAAAAATTAAAAATTAATCTTTTTTCAAAAATTATTTTTGGAATAACAGCATCGACATGACGAACTCATTAGTAATATATTATTGTTTCATATGTTTACTTAAAAAATTAGTTTGTTATAAAGGACATGGCACATACCTTATGGGAAATGGCCCTCGGTTAAATTGCTTCAAATTTTAGTATGTTATAGAGGTACCTAAATCGTTGTTTATCGGTGTGTATGTGTGTTTTTATAATTTTAAATGAGTGGTTAATAGTTAATATAATATTTAAAGGCAAGTTAGTGTATGTGGGTATCTTTTATTTACTATTTTTGGGTGTATATGAGCAGTGTCGGTGCAACCAGGTTTAGGTAGGTGGATTTGTGAGAATTTTAATGGATTTGTGTAGTATTTATTTTGTATGTCTTAATAGTTATGTGCATTTCTATTAATTTTATGTGGGTTAGTAGTAGTAGTAGTAAAAGGTGGGTAGGCTCCGACGCCTGACAAGTAGGCCCAATGGCCCTTTTTGTCTGCCCCAAGATTACCTACCCAACCTGCTGCCTATCCTCCCTCTTCCTGAATCTGCCAGACCTTCTGATGAAGTTCATAACATCTTATGTGGGTTTGTATGGGTGGTTTTGGGTGTTTATGGGCATTTATTAGCGTACATAGTACACACTAATATTAATAACTATGGATTCGTATGTGCTTTAATGAGTTTGTGTACTATTTATAAGTATATATGGGTGGTTATGAGTGTGTATTTTTTGTTTTTTACTGGCTTTGATGCATATTTTTTTTGGGCTTGTATTTATGGACGTATGGATTGTGATGGGTTCATATAGTATTTATGGATAGTTATACGTGTATTTTTGAATTTTTATTAGTTTTATTAGTCCAAACTGCCAGACAAATGCTACAAAGGGCACAAAGAGAAAATGATATACAGGGTCAAATAGAAGCAGATAATCTTCGAAATAGACCCGGACAATTGCAAAGGTTAGATGATGAAGTACCTGATTTTCCACAGCTTGACCTTGGTTATTTGCGAGATTTAACAGTAGGAGTGTATCAGGTAAACCTGCCACCATCATATATTCAAGACAAACTGCAAAGGGACGGGGATGAAGAACTCCAGATTGACATGTGCAAACGATATGACAACAACCTTATAAGAATAAGAGTTTATTCCCGTTTCCGTAATGCCACAAAACACCAGGTTTTTTTGTCCTATAGCAAGAAGGACAGCAGCTTCGCTGCTGCTGTTATCAAAAAAGCGCCGCTGGTTGGAGTGACTCAAATATGCGTGACGTCTTTAAAATATATTAAAAGTTTAAATAAGACTATACAAGGATTTGATTCTGGATAGGGAGTATTTTTTAAATTAGTTTCGAGTTAAGTAACCCATGAATGCCAATGCACCTCCATTAAAACCCAAATAATTTCATAAATACCCATACACACCCGTAACTAAAGTTTAGGTAAACCTATGCACATACATAAATACTAAAAAAATACATTAAAACTTATAAAAACCCATAAATAACAATACACACTCACACTACCTTTGCACATCCATATATACTATACAAACCTATAAAACCCCGTAAAAAAATCCATAAATAATACATACATACCCATACATACCTACCTACCTATAACCATAGCTACCCATTTGCATCGATAAATACTAAATAAATCCATTAAAACTAATAAAAACACATAAATATCCATAAATACCCAAAACAACCCATACAAACCCACAAAAATTAATAAAAATGCACATAACTATTAACACAGAGAAAATAAATACTACACACATTGATTAAAACCCTCACAAATCCACATACATACACCTGGGTGCAACGAAACGTCCCATATACACTCAAAAATAGTAAATAAAAGATACCCACATACACTAACTTGCCTTTAAATATTTTATAAACTATTAACTACTCATTTAAAATTATAAAAACACACATAAACACCGATAAACAACCTATAAAGTACCTATATAATCATCTAGATTGTATGGTCTTTAAATGACCAAACGGCACCATAAATTTTATTGTGCCCATGGAGACTTTTTTTCAGGAGGTCATGCTCTATAACATACTAAAATTTGAAGCAATTTAACCGAGGGCCATTTCCCATAAGGTATGTGCCATGTCCTTTAAAATTTTCGCGCCCCCGATAAAAAAATACTTCTATCCGAATAATAAATTATAAAATTTATTTTCACAAAAAAAATAAAATGTATTTCTTTTCAGAAAATCTTCCCATCCAGATGAAACAAGTACGTTATCCTTACCATCCGCCAAGTTGGAGTTAGGTATCCCACCAAGACTCTTTTATCCTTTAGTTATTATATTATATAGGAATAGCACCTCAGACAGTGTACATCCGGACGAAACGGTAAGTAGAAGAAACATTCGTTTATCCACGGCCGTGACTAATAGGTGTATAAATCACGGGTCTGCAAAAATAAACCGTTTAAACTTTGAAACGGCCGTGGATAAATTATAAAGTAAACATTTTCTCGCAAGCAAGTCAAGTGACTATCGTGCGCTCTCTCTCCCACTCTATGATTATGAACGGAAATGTGGGAAGGACATATGGTCACGTGACTTGGTTAGGAGAAAATGTTTACTGTAGTATTCTACTCGTGCATAATAGCTATTAATCATTCGGGTGGTTACGCCACTCACCTATCGGCTCGTATCGTATTGCTCTTATAATTATTATACGCTCTTTAAATACTATACTATTAACTATTATACTTTTTACAACTTTAGCTAAAAAAGTATTTATTTATACAGGGTGATTTATTAGCTTCTTTACAAACTTCGGCATTAAAAAGTAGAGTTAATTTCATGAAGAAACGTATACAATGTGATTCAGAAATAAGTTACAAAATTTTAAGGGGAGATTCTAGGTCCAAAAATACGAAAAAAAGTTCCTATAAAGGTTGGATCCGGAAATGAGCACTAAGGGAGCTAGGACCCTCCTAAGGGTGCATCTAAAAAGTAGTTTTTATTTAATATCTCTGGAACCCTATAAACCACAGTAACGAGTTTTTGCACATTGATAAAGGTTATTATTTTATGTTATTTTTATTTGGTAATTTTAAACAAGGACTTGCAAAATGGTCTCACTTTTGCCCCAAACTAGTTTATCTGTAGATTTTTTGACATTTTCTCAATATCATATTAATCTTTAATTAAAAATACATAAAAAAGGTACTTTATATAACACCGTAGGGCCAACCGTTTTCGAGATAATTGCAATTAAACAGGCAATTTCACATTCTGAGTATCAAAAAAAGGAAATAAAAAATGCAACAATAAAAATTTCTATACTGCAGGGCGATTCTACATAAAAAAATTATAAAAAAAGTTCCCATACACAAATATCTACAAATCGCTTTTAAGGGAGCTACGGTCCCTTAAAAATTATTATTCTTTAAGAGGGCGTTTTACAGTAGGTTGGGCTAAATGTGACACCCAGGGTAATTTTGACATGTCCTGTTATAATTCTTCTAAACTAGTTTAGATCCAATCCAACACTGGCATTAGGGTTTGGACAGTATTAAATATTAAATTTAAATTATTAAATTATTAAATTTAAAATTTCGATTGGATTTAAACTTGTTTAGAAGAATTATTTTAACAGGACATGTCACAATTACCCTGGGTGTCACATTTAGCCCAGCCTACTATACACTTAAAACTGATTTTCGAACCTAGATGTATAGGAACTTTTTTTCAAAACAGCAGTATTGACATTTTTATTGGTGCATTTTTTAGTTCTGATTTTTGATGCTCAGAACATAAAATTGCCTCTTTAATTTCAATTTTCATGAAAACGGTTGGCCCTATGGTGTTACATAAAGAGTACCTTTTTATGTATTTTTAATTAAAGATTAGAATATTATTGAGAAAATGTCAAACAAATTACAGATAAAAAAGTTTGGGGCATAAAGGTGACATCGCCCCCCCCCCTATTTGCACGTCCCTGGTTAAAATTACCAAATAAAAATTACATAAAATGATAACCTTTATCAGTGTTAAGGCGCCTAGCACCTAGGCATGTGCAAAAATTCATTACTGTGATTTATAGGGTTCCAGAGATATTAAATAAAAACTACTTCTCAGTTGTACCCTTAGAAGGGTCGTAACTCCCTTAGGGCTCATTTCCGGACCAACTTTTATAGGAACTTTTTTTCATATTTTAGGCCCCTTAAAATTTAATGACTTATTTCTGAATCACCCTGTATAAACGTAAGTCCTATCTTTCTTTGTTCAGAAGTTATAGCGCTTTTAAACTTTTTAAGTTGAAAAACGTAGTAACCATTATTTAGCAAAATAAAATTTAGTAACTATGGATTTAAATTATCACCTCTAAAAATAGTTTTTTTATGTCAATAGTCAGCGCTACATTTAGATTAGATAAAGAGAGAAGTTCTACAGAGGAAGACAAAAGTATAATTATTATTATGTTTTAAAATAAAATTACTGTCCGATCACATAACCTTGGCCAGTTTAAGGAATTTTGATATCGGCAACGTCGCGCTATGTCGCCTATGGGAGAGGCAACGCATTTCTTCCCCTTTACCGATGCCCCGCTAGCCAAAGTTATGTGGTCGGGTAGTGTGCATACTTTAGGTAAAAATAACATTCTAAATTATATTTTAAAGAGGCTAATAAATACCTAAAATAGGCATAATTTTATTTTAAAACATAATAATAACTTTTGTTTAGCTAAATTAGGGCTACTACGTTTTTCAACTTAAAAAATTTAAAAGCGTTATAACTTCTTAAGATATAAAGATAGGACCTACGTTTATATGAACATATGTTCATGAAATTAATTCTAGTTTTCATTATCAAAGTTTGTAAGAAGGCTAATAAATCATTGTGTTTGGTTTGTCCGATTGAAATGTCGTATGCAAGCACCGTTTGGTCGTAGGATTTTTTGATTTTTTTTTTGGTTTTCCGTAGGATGAAGTCTTTTTGGTAAAAAACAAAAAAAAAATCGAAAAAAAAAATCCATCTGAAAAGCAAAAAAAAAATTAAACATTTGAAAAATTTTTACAATTAGGTTCCAACACACTGTAAACTTTACAGTGTAAAGCCGGGAAAGTATTTTGTCAGCCACAACAGACTTTTTTTAAATTTTAATACCAATCAACTCTTATCCATCAAAATTTAATAATTGCTTATGCATTTCTTTATTTTCAGGTGGCTTTAATTAATGTGGTTCACATTAAAGACTCAGTATGCACGTTACCTACCAGTATTTTAGCACAGTATCTAAAGCAAGCAAATGGTCAATTGTCTTGTTTAAAAGTTAGTATTTTATATTTAGGTATTTTTTATTAACATTTTTGTTTCTTCTTAAAAATTGGTATGTAGGGGTTTTTTGGGGCGGCTAAAACCGAATCCAGTATTAAAAATTCAAAATTCAAAATAGCGGATCCAATATGGCGGAAGAAAATTGTGAATTTTAACGAGTTTTGATAAAAATTGGTATCTAGGGTTTTTTGGGATCGCTAAAATCGTATCAAACATTAAAAAATTAAAATGACGGATCGAATATGGCGGAAGGAAATTGTGAATTTTAACGGGTTTTGATAAAAATTGGTATCTAGGGGTTTTTGCGGTCGCTGAATTCGAATACAACATTAAAAATTAACAATTCGAATCGGATTCAACATGACGGAAAAATTTACCTCGAAAACACTAGTATTCCATTTTTCACAAAAACTTGAAAACTATTTTAAATATTTAAATAATATTGCCTACTGCCCCGCGGGGGTGAAGTTAGGCAATTTTTGTTATCAGATTCACTTTTAGCAACCTCAAAAACCCTAATGTACCAATTTTCACGAAAATCATCCCCATCCCTAAGGGGGTGGATTTAGAAAAATTTTATTCTAAGATTCAGTTTTAGAAATGTCAAAAACCCCTTTATACCAATTTTTACGGGTTTTGATAAAAATTGGTATCTAGGGATTTTTGCGGTCGCCGAATTCAAATCCAACATTAAAAATTGAAAATTCAAAATAGCGAATCCAATAGCTGAAAAAATTGTGAATTTTAACGGATTTTGATAAAAATTGGTATCTAGGGGTTTTTGGTGTCGCTGAATTCGAATACAACATAAAAATTAACAATTCGAATCGGATCCAATATGACCGAAAAATTTACTAGTATTCTATTTTTCACGAATATGGCGGAAGGAAATTGTGAATTTTAACGGGTTTTGATAAAAATTGGTATCTAGGGGTTTTTGCGGTCGCTGAATTCGAATACAACATTAAAAATTAACAATTCGAATCGGATTCAACATGACGGAAAAATTTACCTCGAAAACACTAGTATTCCATTTTTCACAAAAACTTGAAAACTATTGTAAATATTTAAATAATATTGCATACTGCCCCGCGTGGCTGAAGTTAGGCAATGTTTGTTATCAGATTCAGATTTAGCAACCTCAAAAACTCTAATGTACCAATTTTCACTAAAATCACCCCCATCCCTAAGGGGGTGGATTTGAAAAAAAATTATTCAGTTTTAGAAATCTCAAAAACCCCTATATACCAAATTTTTACGAAAATAATGTAAATAGTTGAAATTAATTACCCCCCGCCCTCCGGGGGTGGACTTAAAATTTTTTCATTATCAGGTTTAGTTTTAGCCGAGGGGTTAATCTCCCCAAAATCCCGTGTACATCCTCGAAAAAGTCCCAACCAAAATCCCGAAATTCTTATCGAAATCTCGATCGGAGCATACTTTTTATTTTCTTTTTATTTTGAATTCCTACATAGATAAATACAGGATATGGTAAAATCACAAAGAGATTGGGAAAGAGTAACTCTCTTTGGTCAAATTAAAAATCGCGCTAATAATTGATATGATTCAACGTTTGTAATAATATAATGGGTTGTGACGATTTTTTATTAATTAATAATTAAATACACTAGGACAAACAATTAAAGGATCAAAAAAAATTCCAAATTTTTAGCGATTTTTCAAATGGCTGTATCTTTGTGAAAAATAGACGTATAGGAGTCATGAAAAAAGCAATTTGAAGCTTGAAGTCTCTAGTTTTGAGATTCTAGGACAAAATTTTTTTTCGAACAAAGAAGTATCGCGCAATCCTAATGAGTACCGTGAAGAAAAAAAATTTGAATTTTTTTTTGTTTTTGTTTTTGGTCCACGGACTTTAAATTTTTTTTCCGACTAAACCACTATATGGATCGGATAGGTTGTTTATTCAGCTTTAATTGAATTTTTTGTAAGCTTTGATACGACCATTTCTCGCTGAGCTATCGGACTTTGAATGGAAATGGATCATTTTGTCTTGGATTATCGATATCTCAGCAACCAGTGGTCCCACAGAGAATTGAAGATGGGTTTCAGAAACTTGAATAAATTCTCTACAAGGTTTGGCCATCGTTTTTTTTTTAATTTTTCATTCTTAACATGATTTTGAAAAATCGCGAAAAAATGGACTTTTGGAAAATCACGCGCTGAATTAAGAATATTGCGAAAACGACTAATGTTAAGTGTGCCTTTTACAGCTCAATATACCCACAAAAACCCTACCAAGTTTCGATTCGATCCATCCAGCCGTTGTTTTGTTTCATTCTATTGAATTTTTGTAAAAATTAAAGGATCACGTTTTTTCTCTTAAACGCTGATAATTATTAGAGATTATAATCTCTAAATAAACGGAAAAAAAATTCTCTCGATTTTTTTCACATTTTTATCGCGACCAGCGTTTAAAGTTACGACAAAAAAAAATTCAAAATTTAAAAAAAAATTAAAATTTTATGATTCCCGGAAATTTCAAAAAAACCGCCGGAGTAGATATACTGTGAGAGTTCTAGATAAATTAGCATAATTTCCGCTAGATGGCGCCATCGATTAAAATTTTGGCGAAGGCGCTTGTTAAAGAATATTAATTATGGTTAATTAATTGTTTTTATTCCCGATCGGAGCATACTTTTTATTTTCTTTTTATTTTGAATTCCTACATAGATAAATACAGGATATGGTAAAATCACAAAGAGATTGGGAAAGAGTAACTCTCTTTGGTCAAATTAAAAATCGCGCTAATAATTGATATGATTCAACGTTTGTAATAATATAATGGGTTGTGACGATTTTTTATTAATTAATAATTAAATACACTAGGACAAACAATTAAAGGATCAAAAAAAATTCCAAATTTTTAGCGATTTTTCAAATGGCTGTATCTTTGTGAAAAATAGACGTATAGGAGTCATGAAAAAAGCAATTTGAAGCTTGAAGTCTCTAGTTTTGAGATTCTAGGACAAAATTTTTTTTCGAACAAAGAAGTATCGCGCAATCCTAATGAGTACCGTGAAGAAAAAAAATTTGAATTTTTTTTTGTTTTTGTTTTTGGTCCACGGACTTTAAATTTTTTTTCCGACTAAACCACTATATGGATCGGATAGGTTGTTTATTCAGCTTTAATTGAATTTTTTGTAAGCTTTGATACGACCATTTCTCGCTGAGCTATCGGACTTTGAATGGAAATGGATCATTTTGTCTTGGATTATCGATATCTCAGCAACCAGTGGTCCCACAGAGAATTGAAGATGGGTTTCAGAAACTTGAATAAATTCTCTACAAGGTTTGGCCATCGTTTTTTTTTTAATTTTTCATTCTTAACATGATTTTGAAAAATCGCGAAAAAATGGACTTTTGGAAAATCACGCGCTGAATTAAGAATATTGCGAAAACGACTAATGTTAAGTGTGCCTTTTACAGCTCAATATACCCACAAAAACCCTACCAAGTTTCGATTCGATCCATCCAGCCGTTGTTTTGTTTCATTCTATTGAATTTTTGTAAAAATTAAAGGATCACGTTTTTTCTCTTAAACGCTGATAATTATTAGAGATTATAATCTCTAAATAAACGGAAAAAAAATTCTCTCGATTTTTTTCACATTTTTATCGCGACCAGCGTTTAAAGTTACGACAAAAAAAAATTCAAAATTTAAAAAAAAATTAAAATTTTATGATTCCCGGAAATTTCAAAAAAACCGCCGGAGTAGATATACTGTAAGAGTTCTAGATAAATTAGCATAATTTCCGCTAGATGGCGCCATCGATTAAAATTTTGGCGAAGGCGCTTGTTAAAGAATATTAATTATGGTTAATTAATTGTTTTTATTGATTTATTATTATTATTATTATTTATTTTTTAATTAATTTTTGTTTAATTTAAGAAAAATTCATTATAAAAATAATTATATGCGGTGGGGAGGGGTAATTAATTATGAATTAATATTCTTTAACAAGCGCCTTCACCAAAATTTTAAATTTCAAATTTACACAAAAATCATGACATTTGGATACGGTCTACTAGTCTACATGGTATGGGGTGAAATTAATTATGTATTAATTTATTTTTAAATGAAAATCTGCATGTGACAGATGTGTATGATTCATATTTTATGCAAAATTTGCGAAAAAATAGTCTGGTCTATTTAATTATATGTGATGAGGGTAATTAATTACCAGTGCAGACTTGTCTAATTTAAAAAAAGGGTACCGCATGCAACATGTGTGTGTGTGTGTGTGTGACTCATAATTTAAGTCAAAAAGGGTTAATAGTTAAAATAAAGTTTATAATATATACAGGGGCTTATTTAATTACTACATAATGAATAAAAACAAAAACAAATTTACATAACAATATTTTATTAATAAATCACATTCTATAATTTACATATTTAAAATAATAATATATGTTATAGGCTTGTAGATTTTTGTTTGACATCTTCTTCTTCTTCTTCTTGTTTTTCTGTTGGAATTAATAAAACAAAAGTGACAAAGACACTACTTTTATTTTTTTTTGGTGATGTAAGTGATATGTTATCATCTTTTTTGATTATTTGACCAATAAGACTCTTAATATTATGAGACCTTTTTCCCACATAAATTTTAGTATTTTCTGGAAAAATTATATCTATAATTTTTGCTTCATTTAATGGGAATTTTATAAAATATGTATTATTATGTAGTTTATACAAAAATTCCATTGAAGTTGTATACAAATCGGCATTAGATCCGCTTACAGTAAAAAAGGCATATGAACTAAATTTTTCTGGTTTGGTTTCATGTACTTTTTTAACTATTGGATCAAATAAATCAGTAGTTTTAATTTTTTTATAACCACTACGTCCAAACTTGTCTATAATGTTTGACATTCTAAAATAAACTAGAAAATTTAAATACAAAACACATGTTATATAGTTAAATTAAATCAGACTTTTTTATCCATTCATTGTGTGTATTATCTAAGCCCAAGTATTTGACAAAAACCATATTTTTTTTTCTGCGTAATATTTTTTGTATTAACTGAACTTTTGGATATTTTGTACGTAATAATTCCGGTTCATAAAAACATCCTTTTATTGTTTCTTCTTTACCGTCTTTTAAAATATATGTTACAGGGTTATTAGAATAGTTCACTTTTTTTATTTTAAAAATTTCATTAGACCAGTTTGGGGTGTAACCTTTTGAAAAAGCTTCACGATATTTACTAATGCGAACATTATCGTTTACTTTAAATTTACTTTTTTGATTAATTATTTTAGTATTATTGTATACAGTTTTGAGTAGGTTTTTTTCATTTTTAAAATTAACATCAATAGGTTTCATTTTTATTGTACGATGACGTCTTGTATTATATTTTAATAATATTTGCTGAAGTAAATCTATCCATTTATAATTACCCTGGTAGCTAAATTCTTTCCATAACCAGGATTTTAAAGTCCGTATTAGTCGCTCACAAATTGAGGCTTTTGTAGTAGAAAATGTAGAATAATGATTTATGTTAAATTCTTTCATTAAATTTGAAAAATCACGATTATAAAATTCTTTACCAAAATCAGTTTGTAAGTTAACAGGTTGAACCTCTTTATGATTTAATATTTTACGCATAGCAGGGACAACATCTTTACTTGATTTACTTTTAAGTGGTTCCGCATAAGCCCGTTTAGAAAAAGCATTGACAACAGCTAATATATATTTATAACCCTTATTTTCTCTAGCATATGGTATCATTTCAATTAAATCAGCCTGATATAAATCGTTTAAGCCTTTTAATATTACATGTCTACGCGGAAATGTTTTTCTAGCGTTTGAATGCAATTCGTTTATTATTTGTCTTTTAATATCAACTTTCATTATTTATTTTTTTTTTAATAGATTGATTTTTGTTATTTTATTTAATAAAATATATTTTAATAGTTTTTCCGTTCTGTCGATACGACACTGAAATCTGTAACGATCTACTGCAATCTGATGCCAATTAGATTTTCTAGAATTTATATATGCATATTGCCAATACACCATCAAATGTGTTGAATTTTTATTCTCATTAAAGTAAACATGTTTGGAAGCGTTTTTATTTATATTATTCATTTTAGTATGATTTTAGATTCAACTAGTTCCTCTATTATACTAATAATTTCATTTGTATGTGAACTATTTCCAGCCGATTTTGATGCAATCAGTAGTCGTAATCGATCAATTAACTCATTAAAACTATTAAAATAAACTAACTCGATGGGCTTTTTATTGTATTCCTTGAGCAGG
Source organism: Brachypterus glaber (assembly GCA_958510825.1). Taxonomy (NCBI): domain Eukaryota; kingdom Metazoa; phylum Arthropoda; class Insecta; order Coleoptera; family Kateretidae; genus Brachypterus; species Brachypterus glaber. The sequence continues at coordinate 29,398,403 of OY294049.1, read as the reverse complement.
CCGTAACCAGATTTTTGACTAAATCCCAAGGTTTTAGAATGTTTTTCTTGGTTAACTTGATTTTCAGTTTCAATTACTTTTAAAATTGGTTTTATTACAAAACGATATTTATTGCTGCGGTTACCGGCAATTTGTTCATCAGGTTTAAAATGTCTTTTATGTGCATTGGTTAATAATAAAATTTTACCAAATTGTTCATAATCTTGCTGTGTAAAATTATCATTTATTGGTTCATTTTTAAATATTAATTCATATAGACCAGGCGTTCCTGGGAAATTTTGATTTTTAATAATTAAATTGGGTCCTTCAAAATTTAATTCAGAGTCACCAAAATGTATTTTATCTGTATATAAGTCATGTTTTAAATAGTGGTGATCATACTCATTATTTGTATCACGAATGTGTCCTAAGACATAGTGGCGAGGTAACACATCATATTGATCCAAATATAAAGCAAAGCTGTCATTATTAACATTATCCAATACAGTTTGATTCATATTAGGTGGCTCATTCCCTTGTTCATCAAAAAAATATTGATCATTTGCATTGGTGTACACAACAGTATCATTTTCAGGGGAGTTAGGAATAAACATGCTTTTATTGATTTGTGATCTATTAAAAAGTTGTGTTTTTTTACTTGGTGTTTTTTGCATTAAGTGATAAGGAGTATCCGTTATTGTTTCATTTAAATTATTTTTTTTATATTGATTCATGCTGTCATCAGCTTGTAATTTGGGTTCAAATTTTGGTTCTTTTTTTATATGCGTTTCAAATGATTTTGTTATAATATTTTCTAGAGGCTTGAAAGAGCTTTGTAACATTAGCTCATTATGCATTCGACTGGATTTTAACGCATCAAGCTTGGCTTTAACATTTTTTCTTGTTTTAATTAGTTCCATAGCAATTTTTTTATCCATGTTTATATATATTAAACTTTAAAATAAACTGATTAGAGAAAATACTGCCAAAATACTGACAAAACAGACTAAACAGACTGTTATACCTGTTATATGTTGAGCAGATAAAATACAACCAAAATACTACAATAAGGCCTAAACAGGCTGTTATATCTGTTTATAACTGTTATATGTTGAGCAGATAAATACAGCCAAAATACTACAATACAGCCTAAACAGGCTGTTACATCTGTTATACCTGTTATATGTTGAGCAGATAAAATACAACCAAAATACTACAATACAGCCTAAACAGGCTGTTATATCTGTTTATAACTGTTATATGTTGAGCAGATAAATACAGCCAAAATACTACAATACAGCCTAAACAGGCTGTTACATCTGTTATACCTGTTATATGTTGAGCAGATAAATACAGCCAAAATATAAACAGATTGTTTATACCTGTTAGCTCCGGTATAGCTGTAAGGTGTTAACTTGACTACTGCTAAATAAGTACTAACTTATAGTATAACATTAAAGCTGTATATACGTATCAAAATTTTTACGGTA
>OY294049.1:29349346-29396734 GCA_958510825.1 Brachypterus glaber | reverse complement strand
TGCAATCTGATGCCAATTAGATTTTCTAGAATTTATATATGCATATTGCCAATACACCATCAAATGTGTTGAATTTTTATTCTCATTAAAGTAAACATGTTTGGAAGCGTTTTTATTTATATTATTCATTTTAGTATGATTTTAGATTCAACTAGTTCCTCTATTATACTAATAATTTCATTTGTATGTGAACTATTTCCAGCCGATTTTGATGCAATCAGTAGTCGTAATCGATCAATTAACTCATTAAAACTATTAAAATAAACTAACTCGATGGGCTTTTTATTGTATTCCTTGAGCAGGCCGTAACCAGATTTTTGACTAAATCCCAAGGTTTTAGAATGTTTTTCTTGGTTAACTTGATTTTCAGTTTCAATTACTTTTAAAATTGGTTTTATTACAAAACGATATTTATTGCTGCGGTTACCGGCAATTTGTTCATCAGGTTTAAAATGTCTTTTATGTGCATTGGTTAATAATAAAATTTTACCAAATTGTTCATAATCTTGCTGTGTAAAATTATCATTTATTGGTTCATTTTTAAATATTAATTCATATAGACCAGGCGTTCCTGGGAAATTTTGATTTTTAATAATTAAATTGGGTCCTTCAAAATTTAATTCAGAGTCACCAAAATGTATTTTATCTGTATATAAGTCATGTTTTAAATAGTGGTGATCATACTCATTATTTGTATCACGAATGTGTCCTAAGACATAGTGGCGAGGTAACACATCATATTGATCCAAATATAAAGCAAAGCTGTCATTATTAACATTATCCAATACAGTTTGATTCATATTAGGTGGCTCATTCCCTTGTTCATCAAAAAAATATTGATCATTTGCATTGGTGTACACAACAGTATCATTTTCAGGGGAGTTAGGAATAAACATGCTTTTATTGATTTGTGATCTATTAAAAAGTTGTGTTTTTTTACTTGGTGTTTTTTGCATTAAGTGATAAGGAGTATCCGTTATTGTTTCATTTAAATTATTTTTTTTATATTGATTCATGCTGTCATCAGCTTGTAATTTGGGTTCAAATTTTGGTTCTTTTTTTATATGCGTTTCAAATGATTTTGTTATAATATTTTCTAGAGGCTTGAAAGAGCTTTGTAACATTAGCTCATTATGCATTCGACTGGATTTTAACGCATCAAGCTTGGCTTTAACATTTTTTCTTGTTTTAATTAGTTCCATAGCAATTTTTTTATCCATGTTTATATATATTAAACTTTAAAATAAACTGATTAGAGAAAATACTGCCAAAATACTGACAAAACAGACTAAACAGACTGTTATACCTGTTATATGTTGAGCAGATAAAATACAACCAAAATACTACAATACAGCCTAAACAGGCTGTTATATCTGTTTATAACTGTTATATGTTGAGCAGATAAATACAGCCAAAATACTACAATACAGCCTAAACAGGCTGTTACATCTGTTATACCTGTTATATGTTGAGCAGATAAAATACAACCAAAATACTACAATACAGCCTAAACAGGCTGTTATATCTGTTTATAACTGTTATATGTTGAGCAGATAAATACAGCCAAAATACTACAATACAGCCTAAACAGGCTGTTACATCTGTTATACCTGTTATATGTTGAGCAGATAAATACAGCCAAAATATAAACAGATTGTTTATACCTGTTAGCTCCGGTATAGCTGTAAGGTGTTAACTTGACTACTGCTAAATAAGTACTAACTTATAGTATAACATTAAAGCTGTATATACGTATCAAAATTTTTACGGTATCGCCCACAATTTAAATCATTATCCTTACAAATCATAATAAAATCAAATTTATTTTTCCAACAAAGTGAACACATTTCGTAAAATTTTAAAAGTGACATATCAGTATTAATATGGTCTTCAAAAACATGTTTTAAGTTCATTTTATCCTGCTTAAATAATATAATAACATTTGAATTATCCCTTATCAAATGTTTTGGTATTTGTGCATACGTTTGACATAAATAGAAAGAATCAATTAGATTGTGACGACCCATAGAAAAATATTCACGAATAATACTTTGTTATAATACAAGACGTCATCGTACAATAAAAATGAAACCTATTGATGTTAATTTTAAAAATGAAAAAAACCTACTCAAAACTGTATACAATAATACTAAAATAATTAATCAAAAAAGTAAATTTAAAGTAAACGATAATGTTCGCATTAGTAAATATCGTGAAGCTTTTTCAAAAGGTTACACCCCAAACTGGTCTAATGAAATTTTTAAAATAAAAAAAGTAAACTATTCTAATAACCCTGTAACATATATTTTAAAAGACGGTAAAGAAGAAACAATAAAAGGATGTTTTTATGAACCGGAATTATTACGTACAAAATATCCAAAAGTTCAGTTAATACAAAAAATATTACGCAGAAAAAAAAATATGGTTTTTGTCAAATACTTGGGCTTAGATAATACACACAATGAATGGATAAAAAAGTCTGATTTAATTTAACTATATAACATGTGTTTTGTATTTAAATTTTCTAGTTTATTTTAGAATGTCAAACATTATAGACAAGTTTGGACGTAGTGGTTATAAAAAAATTAAAACTACTGATTTATTTGATCCAATAGTTAAAAAAGTACATGAAACCAAACCAGAAAAATTTAGTTCATATGCCTTTTTTACTGTAAGCGGATCTAATGCCGATTTGTATACAACTTCAATGGAATTTTTGTATAAACTACATAATAATACATATTTTATAAAATTCCCATTAAATGAAGCAAAAATTATAGATATAATTTTTCCAGAAAATACTAAAATTTATGTGGGAAAAAGGTCTCATAATATTAAGAGTCTTATTGGTCAAATAATCAAAAAAGATGATAACATATCACTTACATCACCAAAAAAAAATAAAAGTAGTGTCTTTGTCACTTTTGTTTTATTAATTCCAACAGAAAAACAAGAAGAAGAAGAAGAAGAAGAAGAAGAAGATGTCAAACAAAAATCTACAAGCCTATAACATATATTATTATTTTAAATATGTAAATTATAGAATGTGATTTATTAATAAAATATTGTTATGTAAATTTGTTTTTGTTTTTATTCATTATGTAGTAATTAAATAAGCCCCTGTATATATTATAAACTTTATTTTAACTATTAACCCTTTTTGACTTAAATTATGAGTCACACACACACACACACATGTTGCATGCGGTACCCTTTTTTTAAATTAGACAAGTCTGCACTGGTAATTAATTACCCTCATCACATATAATTAAATAGACCAGACTATTTTTTCGCAAATTTTGCATAAAATATGAATCATACACATCTGTCACATGCAGATTTTCATTTAAAAATAAATTAATACATAATTAATTTCACCCCATACCATGTAGACTAGTAGACCGTATCCAAATGTCATGATTTTTGTGTAAATTTGAAATTTAAAATTTTGGTGAAGGCGCTTGTTAAAGAATATTAATTCATAATTAATTACCCCTCCCCACCGCATATAATTATTTTTATAATGAATTTTTCTTAAATTAAACAAAAATTAATTAAAAAATAAATAATAATAATAATAATAAATCAATAAAAACAATTAATTAACCATAATTAATATTCTTTAACAAGCGCCTTCGCCAAAATTTTAATCGATGGCGCCATCTAGCGGAAATTATGCTAATTTATCTAGAACTCTCACAGTATCTACTCGCCGGCATTAGCGTTAGCTAAAGCGTATCTACCACGTGGAGATCGCACTGTCGGATTTACGCTTTTTTCACACACGTATGTGCGTCCCCTATCCAATATAAAAAAACAACTGAAATGTTTAAAGTTTTTTATTAGGTTAAGTAAACAAGGAAAAAAGTAAAAAAAATAAAAATGCCTTCTCATAAAAAGTCGGCAGTCTTTAAGCGGTTCCTTTGATATAACCGCCAATGCGACACGCGCCCTTTTTACTTAGATGCTACCGAAAATTATAGTTAAGATTTTTATTTTTAATGAATGATTTTTAAAAATGTTGAACATTAACAGTGCTTTTATATTCTACGGCGTGGGGCCCCCTAAAGGCCGGGCCCCCTCCGCACCGCACCCCCGGTAGTTACGCCATTGGTTAAAAAAAAAGTATCGTAAAATAATTTCTGAAAAGTGGAATTGAGGTCGAAATTCAACTTTTTTTTTTATTTAATTAGTTTTGGTCAGCAGAATCACGGAACGCAGTAGCGAAATCGCGTTGGAAATCATAAGAGATTGTTTAGATAAATTTTATGAAGTGAATAAAAAAAAAATTGGAAAAAATTTCAATTTTTTTTTTTAATTTTGAGAAAAACTTTTTTTTTGTAGTAACTTTAAACGCTGGTCGTGATAAAAATATGAAAAAAAAATCGAGAGAATTTGTTTTCGTATTTTTAGAGATTATCAGCGTTTAAGAGAAAAAACGTGATCCTTAATTTTTTCAAAAATTCAATCGAATTAAACTAAACAACGGCTGGATGGATCAAATTGAAACTTTGTAGGGTTTTTGTGGGTATATTGGGCTGTAAAAGGCACACTTAACATTAGTCGTTTTCGCAATATTCTTAATTCAGCGCGTGATTTTCCAAAAAACCTCCAAAAGCCCATTTTTCGCGATTTTTCAAACTCATGTTAAGAATGGAAAATTAAAAAAAAAAAAAACGTTGGCCAAACCTTGTAGAGAATTTATTCAAGTTTTTGAAACCCATCTTCAATTCTCTGTGGGACTAGAGATATCGATGATCCAAGACAAAATTATCCATTTCCATTTAAAGTCCGATAGCTCAGCGAGAAATGGTCGTATCAAAGCTTACAAAAAATCCAATTAAAGCTGAATAAACAACCTATCCAATCCATATAGTGGTTTAGTCGGAATTTTTTTTTTAAAGTCCGTGGATCAAAAAGAAAAACGAAAAAAAATTCAAAAATCTTTTCTTCTCGGTACTCATTAGGATTGCGCGATGCTTGTCCCAACCAAAATCCCGAAATTCTTATCGAAATCCCGATCGGAGCATACTTTTTATTTTCTTTTTATTTTGAATTCCTACATAGATAAATACAGGATATGGTAAAATCACAAAGAGATTGGGAAAGAGTAACTCTCTTTGGTCAAATTAAAAATCGCGCTAATAATTGATATGATTCAACGTTTGTAATAATATAATGGGTTGTGACGATTTTTTATTAATTAATAATTAAATACACTAGGACAAACAATTAAAGGATCAAAAAAAATTCCAAATTTTTAGCGATTTTTCAAATGGCTGTATCTTTGTGAAAAATAGACGTATAGGAGTCATGAAAAAAGCAATTTGAAGCTTGAAGTCTCTAGTTTTGAGATTCTAGGACAAAATTTTTTTTCGAACAAAGAAGTATCGCGCAATCCTAATGAGTACCGTGAAGAAAAAAATTTTGAATTTTTTTTTGTTTTTGTTTTTGGTCCACGGACTTTAAATTTTTTTTCCGACTAAACCACTATATGGATAGGTTGTTTATTCAGCTTTAATTGAATTTTTTGTAAGCTTTGATACGACCATTTCTCGCTGAGCTATCGGACTTTGAATGGAAATGGATCATTTTGTCTTGGATTATCGATATCTCAGCAACCAGTGGTCCCACAGAGAATTGAAGATGGGTTTCAGAAACTTGAATAAATTCTCTACAAGGTTTGGCCATCGTTTTTTTTTTAATTTTTCATTCTTAACATGATTTTGAAAAATCGCGAAAAAATGGACTTTTGGAAAATCACGCGCTGAATTAAGAATATTGCGAAAACGACTAATGTTAAGTGTGCCTTTTACAGCTCAATATACCCACAAAAACCCTACCAAGTTTCGATTCGATCCATCCAGCCGTTGTTTTGTTTCATTCTATTGAATTTTTGTAAAAATTAAAGGATCACGTTTTTTCTCTTAAACGCTGATAATTATTAGAGATTATAATCTCTAAATAAACGGAAAAAAAATTCTCTCGATTTTTTTCACATTTTTATCGCGACCAGCGTTTAAAGTTACGACAAAAAAAAATTCAAAATTTAAAAAAAAATTAAAATTTTATGATTCCCGGAAATTTCAAAAAAACCGCCGGCATTAGCGTTAGCTAAAGCGTATCTACCACGTGGAGATCGCACTGTCGGATTTACGCTTTTTTCACACACGTATGTGCGTCCCCTATCCAATATAAAAAAACAACTGAAATGTTTAAAGTTTTTTATTAGGTTAAGTAAACAAGGAAAAAAGTAAAAAAAATAAAAATGCCTTCTCATAAAAAGTCGGCAGTCTTTAAGCGGTTCCTTTGATATAACCGCCAATACGACACGCGCCCTTTTTACTTAGATGCTACCGAAAATTATAGTTAAGATTTTTATTTTTAATGAATGATTTTTAAAAATGTTGAACATTAACAGTGCTTTTATATTCTACGGCGTGGGGCCCCCTAAAGGCCGGGCCCCCTCCGCACCGCACCCCCGGTAGTTACGCCATTGGTTAAAAAAAAAGTATCGTAAAATAATTTCTGAAAAGTGGAATTGAGGTCGAAATTCAACTTTTTTTTTTATTTAATTAGTTTTGGTCAGCAGAATCACGGAACGCAGTAGCGAAATCGCGTTGGAAATCATAAGAGATTGTTTAGATAAATTTTATGAAGTGAATAAAAAAAAAAATTGGAAAAAATTTCAATTTTTTTTTTTAATTTTGAGAAAAACTTTTTTTTTGTAGTAACTTTAAACGCTGGTCGTGATAAAAATATGAAAAAAAAATCGAGAGAATTTGTTTTCGTATTTTTAGAGATTATCAGCGTTTAAGAGAAAAAACGTGATCCTTAATTTTTTCAAAAATTCAATCGAATTAAACTAAACAACGGCTGGATGGATCAAATTGAAACTTTGTAGGGTTTTTGTGGGTATATTGGGCTGTAAAAGGCACACTTAACATTAGTCGTTTTCGCAATATTCTTAATTCAGCGCGTGATTTTCCAAAAAACCTCCAAAAGCTCATTTTTCGCGATTTTTCAAACTCATGTTAAGAATGGAAAATTAAAAAAAAAAAAAACGTTGGCCAAACCTTGTAGAGAATTTATTCAAGTTTTTGAAACCCATCTTCAATTCTCTGTGGGACTAGAGATATCGATGATCCAAGACAAAATTATCCATTTCCATTTAAAGTCCGATAGCTCAGCGAGAAATGGTCGTATCAAAGCTTACAAAAAATCCAATTAAAGCTGAATAAACAACCTATCCAATCCATATAGTGGTTTAGTCGGAAATTTTTTTTTAAAGTCCGTGGATCAAAAAGAAAAACGAAAAAAAAATCAAAAATCTTTTCTTCTCGGTACTCATTAGGATTGCGCGATGCTTGTTATTCGAAAAAAAATTTTGTCCTAAAATCTCAAAACTAGAGACTTCAAGCTTTAAATTGCTTTTTTCATGACTCCTATACGTTTCTTTTTACACAAGATACAGCCATTTGAAAAATCGCAAAAAATTTGGAATTTTTTTTTGATCCTTTAATTGTTTGTGCTAGTGTAGTAAATAATATTTGGAAATGAGTTTTTCATAATTTATTTTCGTCATTTTGCATTTTTTTAAACAAAAATATATTATTGTCATTGCCCAAAATTACCTATTAAACTATCTAGAGGGGATCTAGAGCAATGTGATGTGATGAAAAATAATTCAAACCACGCAAATAACTGTTTCTTGGGCAGCTGACGGCGGCAAGTCGACATACTATAAAGCCGTTTAGGCGCCGAAGATTGTCGCATATTTTGAGCGGCCCACGAGGTATACTGCCCTGCTAAGACAAGTTGTCCTATCTGCAAATTAGATGTTTTGATATATGGACAGTTTTATTGTTTTTGTTTGCACTTTTTGAAAACATGTTTAAATAAATATGGAGTTGGGTTCTGTTTTATTTTAAATCAAAAATACGTGATAGCCTTTGAAAAAAAAAATATTTTTTTTGTCAGAAAAATAAATTGTCCTACATACTAAATGCATTTGTTCTATCTGAGAAAGTTAAGACAAAATGATCTAACAAGTCCAATCAAATTAATAAGATCTGTAAAGTTACTCCTAGTCCTGACTTATTTGTCTAGTAAAGACTAGTTAGGACAATTTTATTTAGAAAACATTGAAAATTTTTTTACATAGTACAAACATCTTTGGCTAATTTTTAGAATTTGGGTTTTAGATAGGACATTTCCTTTAGTAGACACATGGGGCTAGTGTAAAGCAATACAATGGTGTGCTTATCTCAAAAAGTGAATTCTTGCAGATAGGACAACTTGCCATTTACCAACCAGTTTTCAGACCTTTACAGCACTTCTGATTATGTGTCCGTCTTATGTTGAACTGGGAAAAAAGGCATGCCGGGCGCCGTATAGTTCAAATGGGGGTCGTGGGTTTCGTATAAGAAAATCAGTAATGTAGATCAGAGTTCATTTATTGTAGAAGCAATTTCAAAATACCCAGAGTTAGGTGACCGATGTTATTTATGAACATAAATAAGTTCCAAACTAAAACTAATATAAATAATTAGGATTTAATAAAAATATAAATTAAATAAGACTTACCTAATCACCAGGATAATATTTATTAATAGATAAATATTTTATCCCTAAGGATGACTGTATGAATCGGTTAGAATGTCAAAGATACAATACAACAGGTGAACAGGTAGTTCCAGCAAAATATATTGGTAACCTAATTTCCTTATTAATTAAATATCCCTAAATGGTCAAGGTCACCTAAATTAGGGTAATTTAACAGAATTTAAACATAACCAAAGTTAAAGAACAGTGTGAAAATATTGTTTTACCACATCTACCCCCCCTTAGCTCGTTAACGCTTTTTAAATAAAAAAACTGTTTACGGGATAAACTCAAAACAAAAAAGGTTATAAAAGTAAGGTAGAAGGTTTGTTTTAAAGTTCAGACTCCGGGTTATACTTTTTCAAATGGCATGCATGAAACATTCCTCTTTCATTTTCATCTTCAGGATAACTTAAAATGTATGTGGATAGATCAATGATCTTTTTTATTTTATATGGGCCCTCATAGAGGAGCATCCATTTTTTTATTCGTCCCTCTATTGCAGACGAAGTAGGGTTTGCCCTAAGTAATACTTTATCACCTACATGAAATGTAGCTAATTTCCTAGAATGGGTGTGTGCGTTTCGACGTAAGGCACTACTTAGTAAACTCTCCTTTGCAAAATATAATTTAATGTGATTGTCTAGGTTTTTTGTATCAACAGGAAAATTTAATATTTCTCTAAGTGGTAAGTCAGGGGATTCACCCAGGTGGAATTCTTTGGGGGAATACCCGGTGGACAGGTGCGTTATGTTATTGAGAAAATTCGCAAATTTATCAATTTCTAGGGCCCACCTGGTCTGTCGGTCGTGGCAAAATGTTCGGAAGAGCCTAGAGAGCTCTTTCATTATACGTTCGGATGGGTTACTACACGGATGGCGCACCGAAGACTTTATGACTTTTATGCCCAGAGGCTCGAGGGTTGCGGACCAAAGGTCGGCCGTGAATTGGGTCCCGTGGTCCGTCAAAATTGCTTTCGGGATTGAGTATTTAATAAAATAATCCTCCTGAAGCTTTTTGAGCGTATTTTTGCAAGTTGCATTTTTCAGAGGGTAAAGAGTGACAAATTTTGAAAAAACGTCGAGTACAACGCAAATGTATTTGACGGAACCACGTGATCGGGGCAAGGGCCCGTAAAAATCGAGTGCAACAAGCTCTCCTGGAGCTTCTGGAATAATTGCTTTCAACGGTGGGTTCGGCAAAGGACCAGATTTTACCAGTTGGCAAATTTGGCATGCTTTTAGCTCTTGCTTAATATCTCGCGCCATATTTTGCCACCATACCTCTCGCTTAATTCCAGCATGGGTCTTAAAAACCCCAAAATGACCCATGCCTGCATGATAGGCTCTAATAAAATCGGGTATACGATTTTTTGGAACGCAAAGTAGGTAAGGCTCACCTTCGGATTGTCATGCATTACAAATCTGGGGTGAGCTTCTGGGTCCTGTTGGACATTTTCACGAATTTGAAAAAGCTTGGGATCATTTCGTTGGTCTTCAGGTAGGGAGTTCAGATTTCTACAGAAAACACTATCGAGCTGTATGGTTTGGCCTAATATTTTAAAGCAGCGGTCATAAGGGGTTGGTAGCCTAGAACTAGGATACCTGGATAAAGTATCGGCTACAATATTGTCTTTACCGGCTACATGCTTGATAGTAAAATCAAAATCCTGTAGTGATAAGCACCAACGGGATAGTCTAGGTGCGAGGAGACGACAGGTGTTAAGATAACTTAATGCCCTGTTGTCGCTGAGGCAAAAGAAATGACGGCCGATTAAAAAAACTCGCCATTTTTCGAGCGCCCAGACTACACTGAGGGCCTCCTTTTCTGAGGAACAATAGGCACGCTCCCTGGGGAGAAGAACTCTACTGGCATATGCCACTACTTTTTTATGACCATTAACAATCTGAAAAAGCTGAGCACCTAAACCAACATCAGAACTGTCACATTGTACCCAGAAAGGGAGAGAGAATATTGGATGAAACAAAAGTACTTCTTGTTTAATCAGCTCTTTCAGGTTATTAAATGCTTGGGCTTGAGCAGGACCCCAAGTCCATTTAGTTTTTTTTCTCAGGAGGGAAAATAGGGGCTCGGCCACAGTAGCATAATTTTCACAGAATACCCTGTCATAGTTGGTCAACCCTAGCCACGCCTGTAATTGTTTTACATTTTGTGGAACTGGGTAGTTGACTATAGCAGATACCCTGGAAGAATCACTTTGAAGGCCACTTTCAGAAAGGATGTTGCCTAAAAATTGAATTTCCTTCCTAAAAAAGTTACACTTATTTAACCGTAGTGTAAATCCGGTTTGTGCAAATCTGGATAGCACACTATCTAAGTGTTGCAGGTGCGCATCTACCCCAGAGCTCAGTACAAGGACATCATCTATGTAAATACGGATGAATTCGGAAAATTCTGGACCTAAAATAACGGACATAGCCCGAGTGAAACTACTAACTGCAGTCTTTAGACCGAAAGGGAGTACTTTAAAATGATATGATTTACCATTATATAAAAATCCAGTATATTTTCTGTCCTCAGGCCTTAGCTGAACTTGCCAGTAGCCATTGGTCATGTCCAAACTAGAAATAGTACGAACTTCAGGAGGTAAAGTTTGCAAAAGCTCTTGAATTTTGTTCGGGAGTTCTGTATCGGGTTCCATTACACTGTTAAGCTTCCTTGCGTCAAGGCAAACTCTTACTGTTCCGTTTTTGCGGACCGCGGTACATAGGGGGCTGCTAAAAGCAGATGAAGAAGTACGTTCAATTATGTTGAAGTCCAGCATACGCTGAATTTCAGCATCTACAGCAGGCCTGTGTGCAATGGTAATAGGATAACTCTTTTGATTAAAGGGTGTGTAATCAAAAAGGGTTATTGAATGAACATACTCAGACGTAAGACCAGGTTTTTCTGAAAAAACACTTTTATGCTTACGAAGTAAGTGTCTAAATTTAGCTTTTTGTTCAGGAGAAAGTGGAGTCTCTCTAACCACAGCATCAATATCCTCATCACTTACTTGATAGTAATGATCAGGCTGCATAATAGGAGGGGACTTTGATATAGCACATACTTTTGTTAAAGGGGAATCTTCAAGGGCAGTATAAGTGTGCAATGTTTTAGTTTCAGGGATGGTTAATACTTTATTATTATGTTTTATAAAAATGCATTCTTGTTCTAAACTTATGCTTACCTTAAAAGTTCTTAGAAAATCACAACCCAGGATAACTGGAAAGACTAAGTCTGGGATCTAAAGCATCTCGAAAAAAAAAACCTCATCTTCTAAAGAAAATGAAACTAGGGCCTGATGGGTGACTTTTCGGTTTTTATTCCTAAAAGCTCCAGAAACCCTAACACCATTTACTGGAAACATAGGAATAGACATGGATGTGACAGAATTTTCTACCACTGTAGAAAAGCACAACACTCGCTACCACTGTCAACTAAGCAAGGATAGTTGGTGTGATTTATGTTGATGGTAATTACAGGGGTTCGACTTATATCACTTAAAACTGGTTGATGGTTAAAATCACATTTTTGTAACTCGCTCTTAGGATTGTTTGAGGTTAGGTTTTGCAGTTGTGGAAATGTTACCTAAAGATACACTGCTTATATCTTTAGGAAAAATTAGTTTCCCTCATTCTGTTCTAAATATCGATATTATCGCTAGTGTTATCGATATTATCGATTTGAATGTGAGAAATATTTTTATTGAAATTTTTATTTGAGAAATTCCTATGTGGAACGACTGCCGGTTGTGAAGAATGTTGCGCAGAAGAAGAAGAGGGATGTCTCATGTTTACCGTTTCAAATGAATCCGCTAAACGAAGCCTTTCTAAAACTTCCGCTATACATCTACTTACTATTAAAGAACAACTTATGGTTGGAGGAAAGTGTCTACTAATTATTGCTATAAGTTCCCGTTCTAAATATGGAGGGTTTAAAAATATAGCTTTTGACACTTGGCCCAAAAAGTAGTTCGAATAGCTGGTAGTTCTATTGTTGTACTTTCCCAAATCAAGATGTTGCAAAATTGTCGGTGACAACTAGCTATCTAACTACGTATATTGAAGAAGCGCTGTGTTGTTCGGTCACGTTTTCTTGTGTTTAAATTTAAAAGTGAGTTTTCATCAATTTTTAAGGTATTTAAATCCTCAAAACAAAATAATCCTTTCCCAGTAGTAGTAGTTCCTATAAAAAATATAGTCGTATTTCACAAAACAACCTAGGTTAGGCCAAAAAATGGGGGACGGCGAACCCCCCGATAAGGGGGGAGGATCTAACTCTGAGAATAATAATAGCCAAACTGATGACAAAATGAACAAATTTACATACAATTATCTAGACACTGCACCTTTTCTAGTGGCAGTGGAATCAACTGACAAAAATATCGGGCTAATGAATTTTATGAAATTGGGATGTATGCTGGAAGAAAGTAAACATTTAAAAGCAATCTCCAAAGTAGCCAATAGAGGGAAAAACCGTATCGCCATATTTTTCAAAACTTGGAAAACTGCAAATGAATTCTTAGAAAATAAAGTATTTCTAGAAACACACAAACTAACAGCCTTCATTCCTAGACACTTAATTACCACTAAAGGTTTAATAAGAAATGTAGATGTAGACATGTCCGAAGAGAGTATCTTAAAAAAACTAAAATGTCCACCATTTACTGAAATTCTAGAAATTAAAAGAATGAAAAGGAGAACAGTTACAGAGGGAAATGTCTCATTTGAAAACACTTCTACTGTAATAATTACAGTGAGAGGGAAAAACTACCAGAAGCCTTAACCCTTTGTTTATGTTATTTGCCCACTGAACCATACATAAGCCCAGTAATTCAGTGCTTTAACTGCCTGCGCTACGGGCACACAAAAAATCAATGCAAAAGTCATAAGAGATGTACTAAATGTGGAGGTAAAGAAGATGAAAAACACGAATGTGATATTATTATGTGTGTTCACTGCCATGGGGACCACCTGGCCACAGAAGCAGGGACTAGACTAGCAAAACGGTCTTGCCCTGAGTTTATCAGACAAAAAAAGATTAAGGAATGTATGTCACGTAATAAGTGCTCCTTTTATGAAGCCGCTAATTCTCTACCATCCATGTCTTATGATAATCCAAACAGAATCAATGACTATATAATTGATTTAACACAGTTTCCGACTCTCAGACGAGAACACATTGAACAAAGTGAACGAAAAACTACTTCTCCACAAAATCGTACATTTACTCAGGTTATGAAGGAGCCAAGAACTCCAACCAAACGAAACCTTTTCTATCAAGGAGAAGAATATATTAACCCCAATGGAAGAAACCCCGCCATCCAACCAAGACCCAGAAAGCAAAGCCGATCTGAGGATGACATTGATAAATGGACAAAACTTATTAGTACCAACCTCCAATCGGGGAGTACGAAAAATAGAAGAACCCCCTCCCCCTCCGGGGAAACATCGAATATAGAATCTATAGATTGGGAAACACAATCCCCAGAATTTGAATCCTTAACTCCAAAGAAGCAGATATATTCAGAAAAAATGGATATACCAGACAATTTCAGCATTGACAGTGATGTATAATTCACTAAGCATCTTACACTGGAATATAAGAAGTATAAATAGTAATAAAACCGACCTATACAAAATTATCTATGATGAAAAACCAGATATATCCTTATCTGAAACTTATCTTAAATTAAACCATTTCCCAAAAATTAAAAACTATCTAGGCCTGTATGATAATCGTACTGATGGATATGGTGGGGGTGCTTTGTTAATTAAAAGAAACATCCCGTATAAAGAAGTCATTGTTCAACAGATTGATGAAGAAGTACAAATAAATATTGTGAATATAGGTGACACCTCTGTTGCATCCCTTTACATCAGTCCCACCTACAGAACTAGCAACCAATTTTGGCCTAATATCTTCCAATACCTAAAAAATAAATTCTATATAGTTGGAGACTTTAATTGCCATCACTCCTATTGGGGTAGCTATAAGAATAACCATAACGGAGGGGTACTCAAAAACTTTATTGAAACGAATGATGTATATATATATTAAATGATGGCAAACCAACCCGTCTAAATGTTTATGGTTGCAGTGTGATTGATTTAGCTATGACTTCTTCAAACTTAATTCCATTTTCCCATTCCTATACTCTTGAAGACACTCACGGAAGTGATCACTTTCCGATTGTTGTAAAATTTTGCAGGGGACTAGCGAGCCAAACAGTAACCAAAGCCAGAAGGAAAAGAAGAAACATGAAGAAAGCTGACTGAACGAAGTACAAAGAGGTATTAGAAGACAAAGTAACAGAAGACCAATCATATAAAGATTTCATCTCTAAAATCAATATGGCAGCTGAAGAGTCAATACCATATAAAAAAAATGCTAACCGTTATACAGTATGCCCTTGGTGGGATGAAGAATGTTCTACGTCAATAGAAGAAAGAAAAACAGCGATAAAAAATTTCAAAGAGCAAAAAGAATAATTGCCAAAACCAAATTACTACTAAAGAAGAAGAAAAAAGAATGTTTTAGAAAATTCTGTAGCAATCTGAATAGAAATACAGAAATAACTAAAGTATGGAAGACAGTAAAAATCTTCAGCAAGGGTTTCACAGATGAAGTTCCAGTAACAGCCAGCAACGAAGATTGGAAAGAAATCTTTATTGATAAATTATGCCCACCCTTTTCCCAACCCCCAGTGGAAAAAGACAATAGCGAAGATCAACATTATTTACTTAGGGAAATATCTAGTTTAGAACTAAATGCCCATCTAGAAAGAGTAAAGGATTCATCTCCAGGGGAGGACCTAATAAGCTATTCAATGCTAAAAAATCTTCCCAAAAAGGGTAAAGAATTTTTACGTTCTTTCTTCAGTGACCTACTTCAAGGCAAGAGCTCAATTCCAATTGACTGGTTTACCCATCTCATATGCCCAATTTTAAAACCCAAAAAGGACCCGAACTTGGCCGACAGCTATAGACCAATTGCTCTATCCTCATGCGTCAGAAAGATATTTGAGCACATTATAAAAAGCAGATTGGACTGGTGGTGTGAAAACAAAAATCACATTCCTAGTCGCCAAACGGGCTTCAGGAAGGGAAAAGTGTTATGGATAATCTGACTAGCTTAATTTCCGACATACAAAAGGGATTTAATGAAAGGAAATTCACAATAGCTCTTTTTCTGGACATTATGGGCGCCTACGATAATGTTCTTCCAAACATCTTGTTAAAAAAACTAAAAGATCTCAATATACCATCTAAGTTAATAAACATTCTTAATCAATTGGTATCATTCAAAGTTTTAAAAATGGACGATTATATAAGATATTCATACAAAGGCCTCCCTCAAGGATCAGTAATCAGCCCGTTATTATTTAACATTTATATGGCTCTATTAGCAGTATATGTCAAGCTATTACAATATGCTGATGATCTGGTTCTTTATATCACTGGTACGGACATAAGGCTAATGAAATTACAATTAACCAGAACACTAGAGTCCATAGCACAATGGTTGCAAGAACATGGTCTTAATCTATGTCCAGAAAAATGTAAGATGATTTTGTTTAAAAAGCGAAATCCAATAATTTTTTCCATAAAAATTGATAATATCGAGATATTTCCCTCAGAAAATATAAGATTTCTTGGTCTTCTGTTAGATCCATATTTATCTTTCAAAAAACATATTCAGAATGTATCAGACTCCTGTTCCCGCTATCTTAATATTCTGAAATGTTTGTGTGGGGTTTCCTGGGAAGCAGACCCAAAAATCCTTTTGACACTCTATAAAGCAATAATAAGATCAAGATTGGACTATGCAAGTTTTTTATATTATAAAACCCCCAAGAAATTCCTGATAAAGCTGGACAAAATCCAATATCAAGCACTCCGCATCTGTCTTGGAGCCATGCGATCAACTCCCACTAATGTAATGCAAATAGAAGCATCTGAACCTCCATTAGAAATAAGAAGACAATTTTTATCAGACAAATTTATTGGAAAAAGAGTCACTCATACTAACCCCACTTTTGACAAAGTTTTTAGCCTCAAATACAGCTTTAGAAGAGAAGAAAATAATCTCCCAGCCTTAGTCAAATCAGTTAACAAGTCAAGAGATCTGGCAGAAAATATTATCAAGACAGAAAAACCCTTTATATATGAACAGGACTACTATACTTAGATATCAACAAAAATGCCGGTGATTCTAGACATAGGTTTCAGAAAACAAGACAAGGATAAACTTGATAATAACTCTAGATTTGCGAGAATAAAAGAAGAAAAATGGAAAGATTTTTGTCCCTTTTATACTGATGGATCCTTGCAGCAGAACCCAAGAGCAGTGGCTTTAGGGGTATATAGTCCTGATTGTAAGGTGGAACACAGTGAAAGATTAAACCCTAACTCTACAATATACACAGCTGAACTTCTGGCCATTGAAGCAGCCTTAAAAATTATAGATGAACACCAAATACAAAAATGGATAATATTTTCCGACTCAAAAAGTTCCTAGAAACAATAAAATCAGTTAAAATTTCCAACAACCCCATCATAATAAATATCAAGAAAAAAATCAACGAAATCAAACATACCTCATCAGGATTTATGGTTTGGATTCCTGGTCATATAAATATTAATGGGAACGAAAAAGCGGATCAGCTCGCCAAATCAGGACTAAAAAAGACCATATCTAATAGAAAAATTCCCTGTGAAGACTATCTAAATAACTTTAAAAAAGACTTGTTTCTATCATGGTTACAATACTGGAATCAATCGAAAGAAACAGCTGGAAGACAATATCCAGTTCCAGAAAGTTGGTCAACTCCATGGTTTTATAAAATGGACTATAACAATAGGTCAGAGGTTTCAACAATATGTAGGATAAGATCTGGACACTGCAGAATTCCTTCCCACCTGAATAGAATACGATGTAAGGATGATGACCTATGTGAATGTGGAGAAAGAGGAGACCTTAATCACATATTTTTTAGATGTCAAAATAACATTCATAATATTAACATATTACATTCAAAATTAATTACACTAGGACATGACCCCCCATTTAGTATTAGAAGTATCGTAAATAACCAATCAGAAAAAACCTACAATATCATTCTCTCATTCCTTAAACACTCTAATATTTAAATTAAGAAATTCTTGATCATTACTCATATTGGAGTTGATTTAAATAAACCATAGAAAAAATGTTATCTCTCCAAAATATAAATTTATTGTCTATTAAACAAACATTACAGCGACAATTGTTTCGACTTTTTTAACATAAAGTCATTTTCAAGCTACAAATAATGAAAAATTAGGTTGTAAATGGTACAATTCATTTTAGAAAAACTTACTTTTTAAATTTATAAACAAAATGACTTGAGTACACATTATTAGAAATGTCATACTGACCTTAACTCTATTATTTTTATAAAATCTTAAAAATTTAAACAAAAAGAAAGAAAACTACAATAAGTTAAAATAAAATAAATTAATGAAATCTAAAATTTTAAATTGAATAAAAATCTGGGACATCTATCATAAAATAATCCAAACTATACTTCAAACAGACTAAAGGAATTATCTTTAAACTGCAAAATAGGTAGATAAACATAAAAAAGGAAAAAGATTAATTTATATTTAACTTGGTAATTGGAATAAAATTAATGAGGTGGCAGCAAATTCACATCAAAAACTCAAAAACAAACCAAAAAGGGAACAAAATTTTTGGAAAAGTTTTTAAACAAAAATATTTACTCCAAAGATTAATGCTCTGTAAGGGGACAGGCAACAATCTCCGGTCTAACGTTTAAAACATTATTGTAAACATAAATGTTCAAAAAATCTATTTGTTCATTAACTAACCTATCCCTATGGAACTTTTTGTTGTACAAAATGGCAAATTGTTCTAGCAGATCTGTAACTTTATCGTTCCTCGAAATATGCAAAACGCTTACTTCATTTTCATAGTCATGGTTGTTGCACAAGACATGGTTGGCAAAGTTGGACTTATAGTTAAAGACCTGCTAGATCAACATTATTTGCACGTAGTAAACGGAAGTGTTCGTTGGTTCTTATACAGATTTTACGATAACTACGGCCTATGTAAAAGCTATCACAGGAACAGGTCAGTTTTTAAACGCCGCTCCTTTCCAAAGGATTAATTTTGTCCTTTTTATGGGATAATAGAAGGTTGAGGTTAGAGGGGGCTGAAAAGGACACGGAAATTTTAAATTGAGATAGGAGTTTTTTGATTTTTAAAGAAGGGGGACATATGTATGGAATACTACAAAAGGATGATGGTTTTAGGGTTGAAATAGGTATAAGGGAGGTGACTTTTGCTAAACTATATTTATTAAGTTTTTTACTGTAAAGTTTTTTAATTATATTTAAAGGGTAGTGTCTAACTATTTTGAAATCTGATTTATTAAGGGGTAAGGACAATAATCTGTGAAAAAGGGAATAGAAAGCTGCCATTTTATGGCTAAAAGGGTTAAAGGCTTGAAAAGGAATTAAATGGGAAGTTGTTGTGGGTTTTCTATAAATGGAGACTTGCAATTCACTATTAATGACTGTAAATTTAAGGTCTAAAAAGGGGAGTGAAGAATTAGACTCGATTTCCACTGTAAATTTTAAATTGGGGTGTAGACTATTTAAAAAATTTAAAAACGTTTGAATTTCTTGTTCATTACCTTCAAAAATCACAAAAATATCATCCACGTAGCGGGCATAAAATTTTATGTGCTTTCTAAAAAGGCAACTCTTAGAAAGAAATTCATTTTCAAGATAGTCTAAAAATATTTCGGCCAAAAGGGGGGAGAGGGGGGAACCCATAGGTAAACCTGTTTTTTGAATAAAAATTTTATTGAACTGACAAAAATTTTGCTTAAGGCATATTTTAAAAAGTTCTAGGAGGTCATCACTGACATATTCTGGTAAGTTGGAATTGCGAAGGTGTTTTCTGAGTAAGGGTATACATTCATTGACGGGAATAGAAGGGAAAAGGGACTGTACATCAAAAGATACTAACTTGCAACCTGGAGGGACTTTGAAGTTGTTTAATTTGTTACATAATTCTATATCATTCATGACAGAATATCGTGGTTTAAATTTGATATATTTTCTAAACACTTCGTTTAGCCACTTAGAGGTTTTATGGGTGGATGAGCCAGTATAGGATACTATGGGACGAACAGGAATATTGGGCTTGTGGATTTTAGGTAAAGCATAAAGTAAAGGAGTAGAAGGATTCGAAGGGGTTAAGGACTCAGAAGATGTTTCAAAATATGCTAGAGTTTCGGAGCAGGATTTAAGGATTTTTTTAAATTTGTTATGGAAAGAAATAGTAGGATTTTTATTGGTTTTAATGAAATCGCCTGAGTTTAAAAAATCAAAAACTTTATAATCTTCTTGAGTCATAATGACTGTGCATTGGCCTTTATCTGCCTTGGAAACAAGAAGATTATTGGTTTTAATTTTAGATTTTATAGAGGAAAGAAGGGATGTTTCAGGTAAATGGGATATGTTTTGAGTGTTGGTTGGTTTGGTGATAAAGTTGGAAATGGTGGAACCTATAATTGTGGGATTAGGAATTTTATTATCTTTAATTGCTAATTCGCATTTAGCAATTAGATTTAGGGAATCTGATTTGCTTATAACATGGGGGGAATATTTTAAACCGTTATCTAAAAACTTAATTTCCTGGACAATAAATTTATATTTTGGAGAGATAACATTTTTTCTATGGTTTACTCTAATATTTGTTTGTAACCTTCCCAGGGTATATGTTATCCATCTCCGAGGCTCTCCTGGGTGTGTGGAATGGCCTGCGAGCTCCGGGTCGAGAAGAGTCTACTCCTGTGTTAATTATGTCTTACCTACCATCTTAACTAAAAGTGACCGAACAGTGTATGTAGTGGAAGTGTATAATTCACATAAAGTGAAAGTGTAAACAAAAACCAAAACAAACATAAGTGTAAATCCTAAATTAAGTGCAAAACCTAAAGTAAAAGAAAACCCTAAATTAAAAGAAACCCCTTGATTAAAAGAAAAACCTAAACTAAAAGAAAAACCCAAAATCAAGTGAAATCCTAATCTGTATCTGGTGAAAAGGATTAGTCCAACACCAACAATTTTGAAGAAGAAGAATCAAGTTGAAGTTTAACCTTGTTTTGTTGAGAAAATCCCCTCATTGTAGAGGGGGACAAAGAAAAAAACCTAGCATCTGCCCATTGCATGACCATGGGAAAAGTACTAAAATCAAAACAAATTACTGGAGTAGAAAAAATCATAAACAAAGGACTCAACAGAGTCGGAATTAATTTTGAAACATTTGAAAATGCAAACAAATTAGTAAACAATCTAGACATGAAAAATGAGGGCTGGAAAGTATACATCCCTATTAACTTAACTACTTGCAAAGGCTTAATCAAAGAGGTTCCCAAAAATATGGAATTAGAAGACTTCCTTGACGAAAATTGTACTTCAGTCAAAAAAATACTATCAGCTCGCAGAATCAATATCCGTAGCAGAGACAAAAATCGAAAACCTATCCTGGATGAAAACAATAAACCAGTGTATGTGCCATCAGAAAATGTCGTTCTAACCTTTGAAGGTAAAGACATGCCTAGGGAAATCATTCTCAATAATTACCACATCCCAGTCGCAGTCTACATCCCACCAGTTACCCAATGTTTTTCTTGCCTCCGATATGGTCACTCAAAAAAGATCTGTAAAAGCAAGACAAGATGTGGAAACTGCAGCAGTAGTGATCACATGTTTAAAGAATGCAAAAACCGCCCCAACTGTGCATCATGCCAGGGTCCTCACCAAGCTACAGACAGAACTTGTCCTGAATATGAAACAATCTCAAATTAATAAATACATGGCCCTAAACAACGTTTCCTTCTTTGAAGCAGGACAAAAATTTCCGAAGCCACGGTCCTTTGCCCCCCCTCCTATTGAGTCTAATAGAGAATTCCCAAATTTAAGAAGAAAACCAGAAAGCGAAATTATAGAAGTACATCAAAGACAAGCAGCATTTGTCCCCTCTTCCCAACCAGAAAGAAAAAGCTACCAAATGTCCATGCAACAAAATAAAAGAAAAAGATCTTCTTCTCTTGGTTACGATCAAGCAGTTCACTCTGAGCAAATAATATCTACATCTCCAAGGCTTGGCCTTAATGACAAGGCTATTAATTGGCAACAGGTTGCTAACGTCTCCACCTTTGCGAAACCAACCCCCCAACCTCCCTCCCCCAAAATTCTAACAGGGGATGTGGCCAGTAAATTTTCTCAAATATTCAATGACCTCAAATTATCAGACCAATCTCTCCCTGAAATACTCAACGATATTACTATTTTAATCAATCGCCTCCTAAACAAACAACCAAACCCCAACCCCCGTAACTCCAACCCCCCTCTTCTATCTTCAACCTAAACCCTCTCGCAGAAAACACTAGTACTAGTTTAAGTTAAAAAAAAAAAAAAACAAAAAAAAAAAACAAAAAAAAAACAAAAAAAAAACAAAAAAAAAAACAAAAAAAAAACAAAAAAAAAAACTAAAAAAAACTAAAAAAAACAAAAAACAAAAAAAAAAATAAAAATGCTGAGTGAGAGCCTGAGAATTATTCATTGGAATATTCGATCGGTCCTCGTTAATAAGGACACACTAATAGGTCTAGTCAGAGACCATGATCCCCAAATTGTGACTTTGAATGAAACATTCCTACAGGAACATCATAACTTTAAATTACTGGGCTATTCTGTCTATCGTGAAGATAGAGGTGATAGTTACGGAGGCGTAGCAATTTTAGCCAAGTCACATTTAAAATACGACATTATAAAAATATGCACTACCAACTGTCCTAACAACTTTCAAATTATAGGCATTAAATTAAAGGATTTTCTTTTTTTCAACGTGTACAACCCCCCATCCCTTCCACTCCCTATCAGAACCCTCAATAACCTAATCCAAAGTCTAGATCAACCCTTTTTATTTGTGGGAGACTTTAACGCCCATAGCGGAGTTTGGGGCTCCTCAAGAAACAACCTGAATGGTAACAACCTCCTCAACTTGATCCAGGAAAAGAACTTAGTTATCCTAAACGACGGTTCCCCTACTAGAATAACGCCTCCCCCCTCTACCAGCGCCCCTGATATAGCCTTTACTACCCCTAGTTTATCCCGCCTCTCTACATTTTCAACCATACAAGACACGGGCCTGAGTGACCACTACCCTATATTATTATCCCTACAAAATCCTCAAAACCCCCCACTACAGCCCTCTCCACCAGAAAATGGTTTTTGCGACCACAACATTTAAAAAGCTACTGGAAAAAATATTACTTACTCTCGGGAAACCCTCATTCGGATAGTATATATGATTATGACTCCTTAGAACAACTTATTAACAATTGTATATCAAACTGCATCCCCAAAGTGAAACCCCCCAGTCGCAAAGCTCCATATTGCCCCTGGTGGAACGAAAATTGCTCGGAAGAGGTCAGGAAAAGAAAAGAAGGCTATAAAAATTACAAAAATTCCCCCACTCTGGAAAATTTCTTAAATGCCAAAAAAATAGCAGCTGAAACGAAAAAAAAACTGAACGTAGAAAAAAGAGAAAGCTTCAAAAATTTTTGCTCCAAAATTAACGTAAATACCCCTATTAATGACATATGGAAAAATATTAAGAAATTTTCCAGAGCCTGGGTCCCCCCTCCAAAGGCCCTTCCACTAAAATCAATAAGTGAATCTCTGCTATCACAACTATGCCCACCCCTTCCCCAACCTCCCACCCCGCCTACGTTTTTTAATAAAGATCAATCAGAGCCGTTCACTATATCGGAACTTAATCTTGCATTGTCTAGTAAACAAGACTCCTCTCCTGGCTCCGACGGTATCACATACTCCATGCTTCAGCATCTTAATCCCTCCTCAAAACAAAAAATGTTAGAAATATTTAACAAAATTATATCAGGAAACCACCCCGTCCCACAGAAATGGCTGGAATACCTGGTAGTCCCAATTTCCAAGCCGGGCAAGGATATTTCCCAAATCTCTGGTTATAGGCCTATTTCGTCAAGTTCATGCGTACTAAAAACATTCGAAACGCTTATAAAAAACCGCATTGAGCACCAGCTGGAAAGGGAAGGATCCCTGTACCCCCTCCAATTTGGATTTCGCAAGGGAAAAAGTATTTTAGATGCCATTTCTCAGATAACATCTACCGCCCATATTAATCTTTCCAGAGGTCACCACACAGTGCTTGTTACTCTAGACATTGCCTCCGCTTTCGATAACATCGACATCAACATTCTCTATCCCCTATGTCACAAATTAACCTTCCCAGGGACATTGCTGATATTATCTGTAAACTATATGGGAACCGTCTCATTTTTGTTTTCGACCCTGACTCCCCAAACAAGAAAGTTGGGCCTAATACCTCCTCTAAAGGTCTCCCACAAGGTTCCATCCTTTCCCCAATCTTGTTCTACATATTCACTAACTTATTATACCACGCATGCATCTTAGGTTGCACTATTGTTCAATATGCAGATGATCTGGCCATCTTGTGCTCAGGTCCAAATCTTGCCATCATTATTAATGCTATAAACGAAACTCTTTCCAACATAAACTCCTGGCTAAACGAACATGGTTTGACAGTTTCTCCTCAAAAATGCTCAGCCATGCTCTTTAGAAAAACAAAAAAAATCGCCCGTCTTTCATTTATCCAACTAGATAGTCAGATTATCAACTGGACATCTTCAATAAAGTACTTAGGTGCAATATTGGACTGCTCCTTATCCTGGAAGGAACATATCGATATGCTCTGTGTTAAGGCCAAAAAAAGGTTAAATATAGTAAGGTCATTGTGTGGAACAAGATGGGGGGCAGACCCAGCCTCACTTCTTCTGCTTTACAAATCCCTTATCAGATTTCATCTAGATTTCTGCAGTCAACTATTCTTCCGAGTCCCTAAGACATCTCTAAACAAACTATCCAAAGTCCAGTCTTTATGTCTTCGCACAATAGGTGGATTCATGTGCTCTACCCCCATAAATGTTCTTCTTGCAGAAACCGGCGAACAACCGCTTTCGCACAGAAGGGAGTGGTTGGCTAATAGATACATAGGCAAACTATTTGCAATTGAACATAACAAAATTCTACCAAAACTATTGACCATCTATTCAGACTTCTATGACGAAGCTCCCTATTGGATTAGGAAGGATACCCCACCTATTGTGCTGGCATTAGACTTCTTTCTAAATAAATCCACTCTAATTGCTAAAGCTCCTAATATCCCATATTTTGAACATCCCTACAATGTAATACACCTTGAAAAGTCCATTCATATTTCACCACTAGATAAAAACTCAAATAACTCCAAATCCTTTCAAGAATACTACAATAATAGATGGCGCAACTTTGATCCCATTTACACTGACGCCTCTATCGACAGCGATGGAAGAGTGGGAATCGGATTTTTCATTCCAAGTTACAATATACGCTTTTGTAGTAATCTCCCAAACTTCAAGTCTATCTCTGCAGCAGAAACTTTCTCTATATATAAATCCCTATGTATGGTGACCGAACGAATTCATACTTCTCAACTCTCGCTCAGCTCTCTTAAAAATATGCAATACAAAAAACTTAACAAAAAAACATAACATTTCCTTGAGAACAAAAAAAATCATTAAAGATATAGAAATCAGGGGTGGGTCAGTAGAGTTCTGCTGGGTCCCCAGCCACACGGGTATCCCGGGGAACGACATCGCAGACAGTCTGGCAGCCAAGGGATGCAACTCCCAACTCAAACTTAACCCCAAAGGGGATTGGAAAGAATTTCTGAAGATATCTAAAGCAAATATAGACGGAAGGTGGACT
Organism: Brachypterus glaber; assembly: GCA_958510825.1. Classification (NCBI taxonomy): domain Eukaryota; kingdom Metazoa; phylum Arthropoda; class Insecta; order Coleoptera; family Kateretidae; genus Brachypterus; species Brachypterus glaber. Next base: position 29,371,235 of record OY294049.1, on the reverse strand, counting down.
ACTCAGTGGAACAACAACATACATACTAAAGGAAGATACTTCGCAGAACATACTCAACTCCACATACGTGGATAAACGGATTTTATATGGAGAGACGACACAAGACGACGTTCTTAAGACTTCGCAGCGGGCATTGCCTTACGAAATCGCACCTCCATCGCATCAACATAGAAGACAGTCCAGCATGCCCTTGTGGAGCCCAGTCCCAGGACATCGATCACATTTGTTTACAATGCCCAACATACACTCAGCAATCGAACACTCTACCCTTTCAAACATTCTAGTCTCCCCTCTAAGCATGCACACTATTCTCAGTCATCCATATAAATCAGTCATCAAGGCAGTATCAAAATTTCTCGATTCTTCTCGCATCAAGCTTTAATTCATGCTTCTATTGTCCACCTTCCAGTACTGTAGGACCTTTTGATATCTTTTCTCTCAGACTTACCCCTAAAGTAATCACCCAAAAAAAAAAAAAAATAAATAAAAAAAAAAAATAAATAAATATAAATATATTATATATATAGTACAAGAAACCACTGGCTGATATGGCTTACAGCCAAAGCCATAAATAGGAAGAAGAAGAAAATCCCCAAAAATTATCAATCAAACTGTTTTTAAATGCGTTAAAATCATTAAAATTATATAACAGTGCTTGTATCCAGTGCTTTGAAGGCCCGATAAATAGGTCTGGTAATTCTGGTGAAAAGATATGAAATGGAATATTGTAATTTTGTAGTGTCTTTTCCAGTCTATTTATAAAGTCACAAGGGTGAATTTCACCGTTTTCAGAAAACACTGATAACAAATTTTTAATGCTAGAAAGTGTTTCAGCACTTGGGATTTGTACCGGTATACAGGGCTGTGCGTTTTGTGGTACATGTACATATGAATTTGTGTTATAACCCTGTGGAGGAAAACTAGGAAAATTGTTGTTTACGTTTAAGCTACTATAAGCTGGAGGAGGTCTATGTGGCAAATCTACATGATAATAAGGTAAATTATAATTTAAATTACTACTAGCTCCTGAATAATTTCTTCTAGGGACTGCCCCAGTACTTGTAGTATGCTCAAATCTCTGTGGCCCAACGCCACTTGCATTGGATGGTAAAGTTGCCATTGTTGGAGGTGAATGTGAAATTGGAATATAAATACCTTGATTGTTTTGTTGGTGTTGTGAAACCTTTGGTGATAATGGTGGCGGCTGCTCTTGTAGTGAAGTTGTTGACATCCCAGCAGTAAGTACGGGTTGTACTCTGGTGACATGGCTGGAAGTTGTTGATACTGCAGTAGTTGTTGGTAATGCAGAAGCCAATGCTTCTGAACCACCTTCAAAACCCAAGAAGTCAAGTGATTGCTCTCTACGAGGACCTCTGTATGAATTTCCACTTCTCGTCTTGCCATTGGTTGGTGAATGGTCGATAGGCATTTTGTTTTCACTGTATACTCTAATACTACCACTGTTTTCTTTTATACCCTAGCTTTGGACGTATCTACAGTACGTCTCTATGCCTCACGGTGAGTGCCAGATATATTGAACTGGGAAAAAAGGAATGCCGGGTGCCGTATAGTTCAAATGGGGGTCGTGGGTTTCGTATAAGAAAATCAGTAATGTAGATCACAGTTCATTTATTGTAGGAAGCAATTTCAAAATACCCAGAGTTAGGTGACCGATGTTATTTATGAACATAAATAAGTTCCAAACTAAAACTAATATAAATAATTAGGATTTAATAAAAAAATAAATTAAATAAGACTTACCTAATCACCAGGATAATATTTATTAATAGATAAATATTTTATCCCTAAGGATGACTGTTATAAAAATAGAACTGTATAAATCGGTTAGAATGTCAAAGATACAATACAACAGGTGAACAGGTAGTTCCAGCAAAATATATTGCTAACCTAATTTCCTTATTAATTAAATATCCCTAAATGGTCAAAGTCACCTAAATTGGGGTAATTGGACAGAATGTAAACATAACCAAAGTTAAAGAACAGTGTGAAAATATTGTTTTACCACAGCCTAATGGCTGCCATATGGCCCCTTGGGTCGGCAAATGATATTTTGCCGCTTTTAAAAAAATATCCCTGCCAAAAATTTTAAAGACTAAAAATAATATAAAAAACAAGTTTTAAAGTTAAAACCCTTCTATTAATTAGTTATTACTAAAAAGTAGAAAACAAGACATACCAATTTACGAAACCGAGATTTTTAAAAGAAAGGGTTTGGAATTTTTGATTTGTGCCCACATTTTCAAAATACTTCTTTTAAAAATCTCGTTTTTGTAAATTAGTATAAATGTCTTGTTTTCTACTTTTTAACTACTGATTAATATAGGATTTTAACTTCAAGAACTTGTTTTTTTTTTTATATTATTTTATTTTCAAGTTTTTAGTTATGCTTTAATAATGTGTATTGCGGTTGAAACAAAGATTTTATGTAAAATTATATTGTCACCGAAAGGAGATTAAGTTAGCCGCATGGGCGGTGTTGGTAGGGTGTTTACTTCATAACGAAATTTTATTGTTACGGGATGTATATGTAATTTTAATTGACATGGACAAAGAAAATGTTTATTTAAATTTTAAGGGTGAGGGGTTGGGGGGTGTAAATTTTATATGAAATGTATTGTCAACCTAGTAAGCATGTGTACCAAAATTTCAACTTGCTTAGTTTATTCTAAGTGGGAAAACAAAGAGGAGGTTAATTAAACCGCATGGGGGAGGACGGGGGGTGCTTAATTTATAAGAAATTTTATTGTCATGAAATGAGTAATTTAATTTTAGTTTTAAATTATCTCGCGTGGGTATAAAATGGACATTTTGGGGGTGGGGGTTGGGGTTAAATTTTTATATAAAATTGTATTGATATAAAAGCTTAGCATGTGTACCAAATTTCAACTCTCTATGTTTATTTTAAGTACGTGAAACAGAGAGGGGGTTGACTTAGCCGTATATATGGGGGTGATGGGAGAGATGAGGGGGTACATGACATATTTATTTTAACAAAACCATCAAAATCTTTTATTTACGGGTCAAAATATAACATACAAATTAAGTTTAAAAAATCGTTTATTTCGATGGTCGATTGTAATGTTTCCATGACGCTATAGCGTTTGGACTTTTTGGATTTCTTCTGATTTAAGAAACATTTAGCAAAACTGTCAACGTCGTAGTACGTCGTGAGTAAAAAGTGAGTAAAAAGTTAGTTAAAACAAATATACATCTATTTACCTACTAATTATTTCATATTCAAGTTGTTGGGCCAGTGCATAAAAATTAAAAAGAATTTCTTACTTATCGTACGTATTAGTGCTAAATTTATAATCACAGTTTTTCTTGGTTTGTTTACATTCTCAGCGCAGCGTTGCCAAGGTTCATTTTAAATCTTAAAAGTCAAAAAATGTCAACCTGCATAAAATGTTTAAAGAAAATCAACTCAAATACATATAGCATTACTTGCTCATCATGTGAAAAACCATGGCATCGTGATTGTGCGAATCTTAAAGTTGAACAAGTAAAGCAGTACTTGGCAGATTTTAAGAAACCAGGTACACCACAATGGATTTGTTCTATTTGTTCTCCACCTAGGGGAAGAAGAAGTATTTCAGTTGGAGATGAACCTGAAAATAGCGCAAATAATTTTTTGGTATCAGCTTTACGAAAAGAATTGGATACCTAAATCCGAAATGCAAAAGTTTTGTGCAGATAATTTTAATACACTTAATTTATCAATAAAAGAAATATTATAGGAGTTTAATGAGATCAAAGCTGAAAATTTGTTGTTAAAAACAGAAATTGCCGAGTTAAAGCAAAATCTTGGAAGTAATTCCGATAATATAATTACTGAAATTAATGAGCGCCTACACCGCAGCAAAAATCTCATATTTTATAATGTCCCAGAATCAAAATCTGATCTGCTTAATAATAAAATTCAACATGATAAAGATGAAGTTTCTGTGGTACTTAGGGCCACTTGCACCAACTTTTGGTACGAGATTATCTCAGCCAAACCGAGTTTAAGTTAAAAATGCTGCGTTCTGATTGGTCGCACGTCAATTTAATCCAAGTTTAAAGTTAAATCATCATTGGTGCAAGTGGCCCCTAATGAATTAAATTTTGTCCAAGATATTATTAAAGTGACGCGCATTGGTCGTGGGGATGGAAATAAAATTAGACCGGTTAAAGTCATCTTTTCTCAGCAATCTTCGGTGCAAACTGTGTTGAGGTCTAAAAAGAAACTTAGGAATTCAAAATATAATTTTTCTGCGGATACAACGCCTTTACAAAGGGAAACCATGAAGACTCTAAAAGAAGAATTATCCAGACGTGAAAATAACGGGGAAAGACTTACTATAAAATATATAAACAATGTTCCTAGAATAATACCTTTAAAAAACTAGATCACGATAATGTTTTATCGGTTTATTATCACAATGCAGGAAGTATTCGAAATAAATTAAGTGAATTTAAAAATAATGTGTTAAACTGCAGTTACCATATTATTGCTATAGCAGAAACATGGCTAACTAAAGACTTTAGCGAGACAGAAGTCTTATTAAAAAACTACAATGTTTATAGGTGTGACAGAGTTTCTCAACGTAGAACGCGTGGCGGTGGTGTATTAATAGCAGTGCATCAAAAAATCCGTTCAAATTTAATTAAAATACAAACAAACCTCGAAGAAGTTGATGATATTATTGTCGAAGTTCATGGACTATCAAATAATTTTGTGTTTGGCTGTCTTTATATACCACCAAAGTCTTCTTTAACTGGTACTACACAGGATGAATATTTAAACTTATATGAGTGTCACTGTGATACTGTTGAAAATGTTAATAATAGTTTTAAAAGTCATAAAATTGTAATTCTGGGTGACTATAATCTACCATATGCTCGTTGGCAAAATAATGAGTTTAGCTCTACAGCTATTTGTCCGGAAAATTCTCCAGCTGCATTAGTTTCAGAAAAAAATTTTTACCTAAACTTTTTCCAGCATATTAGCATACCAAATGATAGAGGTGTTTTTCTAGATCTGCTTTTTTCAAATTTAAACATTATAAATGTTCATCGATCAGACGATATCCTAACCAATAACTCTTATCATCATATTGCTTATAAATTTAATATACAGTTTGATCAAACCGAAAATATGCAATATGATGATTTCTCATATGATTTTAAAAAGGCTGATTTTAATGGAATGAATAACTATCTAACTGATGTTAATTGGGATTTTTTGGACAAGGGATGTAAATATAGCTGTACAACAATTTTATGATATTGTGTATGAAGCCCTTTCATTATTCGTTCCTATCGCTCGTTTCAAAAGTTCAACTTTTCCACACTGGTACTCTCTTCGTTTAAAACAACTAATTTTTAAGAAAAAAGAAGCACTTAAAAAATATAAGTTGACAAACTCTAAGGATGACTACTTAATTTTTCAACAATTGCGTGCGCAGTGTAAGGAGTTAACTCACGAAACATACAGGGATTATTTACATAATATAGAAAATAAAATAAACAGTGATGCCAACGAGTTTTGGAGGTATGCAAGTACTAAGAAGCAAGGATATGATTTTCCCAATACTATGCATTTTAATGATAAGATAAGCTTATGCGGTAAAGATACTGTAAATTTATTTGCAGAATTTTTCTCTTCGGTTTACAGCAATAATACTTCTGATCCCTCGCAAGAATATTTTTTTAATGATACTGTCCATGTAAGCCAAATGTCTGTAAGTTCTTGTGATATAACTGAAGCTATTAGTAAACTAAAACCTAAGATATCTTGTGGACCTGATGGTATACCAAATTTGATATTAATAAAATGCAAAAGTGCCTTTTTAGAACCACTCAAACATTTATTTAATTTATCTTTAGGTACAGGTTTTTTTCCTGAATTCTGGAAATCCACATATATAACACCAATTTTTAAATCTGGAGATAAAGAAGATATATCCAATTACCGGGGGGTATGTAAGCAATCAGTAATACCCAAGATATTAGACAGTTTGGTTACAAAAGAACTTACATGGGCATTTCCAAATTTAATAACTTCAGCGCAACATGGCTTTTGTGAAGGCCGATCTACAGTAACTAATTTGTTAACTTATGAAAATTATATTTTAGATGCTTTTGTAGCCATGTTACAGGTGGACTCAATATATGCCGATTTTCAAAAGCATTCGACACAGTGGCTCATTGTTATCTATTTAGAAAACTGAAAGCCTTGGGTATTGATGGGTTTATGTTGAAGTGGATTGTGAGTTTCCTGACCGATCGAACACAGCAGGTAAAGATTAAAAATTTTCTTTCGTTGTGCATTTTGGTAACCTCTGGTGTGCCTCAGGGATCGCATGTTGGGCCTCTTCTCTTTCTATTGTTTATTAATGACATTATAACAGTAATTAAATATTGTGAAATACTATTATTTGCCGATGATCTTAAAATATTTAGAGTAATAAAATCCATATGTGATCAGTACCTTGTTCAATGTGACATTGATAGTTTGGTAGCTTGGTGCAATAGAAATGGTATGGTTTTACACATAAATAAGTGTTACTCGATTACGTTTCATCGAATTATTAGACCTCTTGAAAATGACTATTATATCACTAGATTTTCAGCACAAACATATAAGCACCTTTACTGTTCTATTATAAGATCTACTCTTGAATATGCATCAGTAGTATGGTCACCATTCTATCAAAACAGTATAGATTCATTAGAGGGGGTTCAGCATCGTTTTCTGAGGACTACTGGTTTTAAGCTTGGGATAACGAGAGAAAACTACGTTTATAATTATCCGGCTGTGCTCAATAGATTACAGATTGATACTCTTCATTCACGACGCAATAAAGCAGATTTATATATGCTTCACAATATCTGGTAGAATTCAGTGTCCAACGCTTTTAGCTGAAATTAATTTTAATACTTGTTTTATAACACGAAATAGTCTTCCATTCTATATTAGATTTCATAATACAAATTACGCGTACAATAATCCAATAACGCGAATGATGAGAATGGCAAACTTATATCCAGATATTCACGTTATCGGTATATCATTGAGTCAATTAAAGCGTGCGTTACGGCAAATTGAGCTTGTCTATCATTAATATGTAAGTATATTTTAATATATCTGTGCAAAATTTAGATTTTTTAAAATTTAAATTTTTACCTTGTTTTTATTTTTATTTTATAAGCTTTGTGTGTTTTTTTTAGATTATACTTAACATCCACATATTTTATAATAATATTTGTATACATTTATATTTTGTTTGTTCAGCAATATTATATAATTTTTACTTAAGGGGGTTATCCCGTAAATAAATAAATTAAATTAAAATTAAATTAAATTTTGAAAGGCTTTCGTTTTTTTTTTAGTTTTCTGAAAGCTTAAACTAATCAAGTCTCGCAAAATTCTTATGAAAATCCCGATTTTTTTTACCGAAATCCCGAAATCCTTAACTTAATCCCGAAATCCCCAAAATCTTTGCCGAAATCCTCGAAATCTCACTCAAAAAAATCTTGTGTACAAAATTTTGGAGAAGATTAACCCCCTCGGTTTTAGCTACCTCAAAAACTCGTATACTAATAACTAATATATACTAATTTTCACGAAAATATTGTAAATATTTAAAAATAATCACCCCCACCCCCCGGGGGTGAAGTTAGAAAAAATCTATTATCAGATTCAGTTTTGTCGACCCCAAAAATCCGTATATACCAACTTTGACGAAAATATTGAAAACATTCAAAAATATTTACAAAATCATGTATCCTGAATTGAGAATGTCAATTATTCAACTGAATCAAAAATCGTAAGAAATGAAATTCAAGTTATTGCAAAAATGTAAAAGTTTTATGCTATAATAGCACTCAAATGTAAATAAATAAATATGATAAGAACTATTAGAATTTAACCGTCAACATGTAATGCTAGAAGTTAATTTATCATTGGGGACACAACATTATGTAATAAAGAAGAAAGGAAGTGACCTTAGGGGGCGTTCAAGTATTACGTAAGTAGTCTTAGGTGGAGGGGTTCAGGTTTTTCTTACTTTTGCTGGCAAAGGGAGTGGGAGGGATATTATAAATCTTACGTAGGGTAAAAAAAACGAAAAATAATGAAATTATTTAAAATAGAATAAACATTATTTAGAATCAATTAAACTATTTTTATTATGGTTATACCGAATTTATTTGCATATTTCTTATAAGAAACAAGCCGTCAAATCCGTTATTCGCACGAATTAGTTAAAAACTAAAATCAGTTCTCTCTTTACTTGTTTAATAATTTCCCAATCCCAAACAAGGTGGTAAAGGAGTCAATTTTTTTTTGTTCAATTTTACTTTTATATTTTAGAATTCTAAAATTAAAAGTATTGAAATACAAATTTTTTAGTTTTTTTTTTTATTTTTAGATTTTTTTATATGTTGGGGGGTCGAAGGTCCAGTTTTAAATTGTTCCTGGGGTCGTGGGGTTCTTTATGCACATTACACAGGCCCACAAAAAGCTGTCTGTGCTGGGGTCGAGACCCACCTATTCTTATGTACTTTTGAATGCTGAACACGAATCCGTCATAAAAAAAACACACATCATGTGCTCCTTTTTTTTTGCTTAACTGAAAAAACTGTCTAAAATGGTAAAAATCTCAGATTATTTCAGTGAAGCAAAAAAATGAGCCCATGAAATGCCTTTTTTTTGACAGATTCATGTTCATCATCCCAAAATACATCAGAATAGGTGGATCTAAACCCCAGCACAGACAATTTTTTTTTGTGGGCCTGTATTATTAATAATATAATTACACCAATTTACACTTGTTTTTCCACGAGCGTTCTTTTCAACTTTTTCGAATGTATGTAAATTGCCCGCTGAATCCGAATCTGCCATTAAAGAATTTTATTTCTGGACCGTTTACGAGATACACGCTCCCCAATGGCCAAAAAATGCGTATTTATGGTCATAAATAGCGTATTTATGGGCAATTTGCCTAAAAATTGTATCCTAGGGTTTTTAGGGTCGCTTAAACCGAATCTATTCTGTAACACGTTCGCTACCGGGGGTATATTTGTGTTTCGACCCCACAGACCAAGCATACGTACAAACGAGACATACTACTACTAGCCCACACAAGTCCTGGACTTAGGAGATGCTTAATTAAGTAGATTAGTACGAGGTTAAACAAACATGTAAAAGGCACGTATATGCTAACTAACGGTATCAGCCATGCACAGACCACGCATCTCTTATATGAGCCGCACCTTCCTACGGAGCACGTTAAAACCGAGATCTAGGAAGATCGTGTTTTTTTAAGCGGCTATTTAATACAGAAAGATCGTCGGCTCATATATGAGACATCGGTCTATTTGAAAAATTGTCGTGGCTCATATATGAGCCGTTTGGTAACGAACGTGTTTAAGTTCAAAACGGCGGACACAATTGTTTAAATGATAATGTATATTTTTTAAATGATTATTTTAATATAATTTACATAGGGGTTTTTGGATTCTATAAAACCGAATCTTATGCTAAATACACTGCACACAGGCAGAAAACCGACAAAAATCAAACTCAGTTTTATTTTAAAATTGGTATACAGGGGTTTTTGAGGTCGCTGATTACGAATTTAGCTTCCAGTTTAAATTTAACCCTCCAATACCCGCACCCTTTTTTTGACGTTAGTACTCGCACTGAGTCTCTCAGATGCATTAGGCAAAAAAATGTTTTTTTTTTATATTCTGTATAAAATAAGGGTTGAAGTCAATCAAAACTTTATATTTGTTAAAATTTATTTATTGTTATAGTAATACATACAGTGAAATAAAAATTCTAAATTAAAAAAAAAAATCTAAACTAGAACAAAAAATTCAACAGCAATTTTTTTTTCATAAATCAAAATCAAATTTAACATTTAAAAAATATACACTACTGGAAAGAATTAAGGGAACAAAAAAAATCCCAATTTTTTTTGTGATTTTTGAAAGGCTGTATCTCAGTGAAAAATGGTCGTATGGAGATTAAAAAAAAGAATTCTGAAGCTTTAAGTTTCTAGTTTTGAGATTTTTTGGCAATTTTTTTTGTGAAATACGGTTATCGCGCAACCATAGGAAATAGAGTGAGATAAAAAATTCCATTTTTTTCTTTTTTTTTTTTGGTCCCCAGTCTTAAATTTTTTTTTTCAATTAAACCAATGCAAAGGTCAGGTAGCTTGTTTATTCAGTTCTAATTTGATTTTTTACTATTTTCTCTACATCGATTTGTTGCTGAGATATTCGACTTTTAATGAAAAAGGATCCTTTTATTTTTGATCATCGATATCTCAGCAACTAATGACCGCACAGTAAATCAAAGGGCGGTTTTAAAAACTTGAATGAATTGTCTATAAGCACCCACCATGGTTTTTAAAGAAAAATTTTTTTTTATCCTTTACATTAATTTAAAAAAACTGAAAAAAATTGACTTTTTACTGTTTTTTAGAAAATCTACGGATTATTTACAAATTTTGATGAATCGACTAATGTTGAGTGTAATTTTTACATCTTAGGGTACCCAAAATAACCCTGTAAATTTACAAGTTGATCCATGGAACCGATTTTCTGTTCCAAATGAACAAACTTTTAAAAAGAATTAAAGGAACACTAAACACTCTGTAATCATTATCAAAATGAAAAAAAAGATTTTTACTTCAACTTTTCCCAAAATTTTACATCAGATATCGCTTAAATTTAAGGAAAAAAAAAATAAAAAATAAAAAAAAATAAAAAATAAAAATAAAAAAATTTTTCAAAAAAATTTGATTTTTTTTCTTTTGGAAAAGTTGCTGGGCATTTCATAAAACAATATCTAGTTGTTTCTGATACTGTTTCAATTCATTAATTAACGGCCGGCATTTGCGTTACCCAAAGCGTACCACGTGGAGGTTGCACGGTCGGATTTACGCTTCTTATGCATTTACTAGGGTGAATCTTATATTTTTTATGAATTTCTACCGTAAATGTAAGTCAAACGGTATACAAACATTTTATTTTTTTTTTAATTTTGACACATTGTTGTTGGATAATTTAAGCATATGTATATATATATATATATATATATATATATATATATATATATACAGGGTGTATTTGAAATAGCGTAGGAAATTTTAACAGGTGATTCTACATGATAACATATGACAAAAAGTTCCTATAAACATATGTCTAAAAATGCGTCATAAGAAAGCTACGCCCCTTTGAAATTGGCTAAAAAAATCGGTTTTTATTTAATAACTCAGGAACCCTTTGAGATATATTAACGAGGTTTTGCACGTGAATTAATCCTAATAAGGCCCATCTTTGTATGTCATTTTCACGTACTTATTTCAACCAGTGGTGTGCGAAACGGGGGGGCCTTATTAGTTTTTTGTTTTTTACCTTGTTTTTATTTTTATTTTATAAGCTTTGTGTTTTTTTTTGTAGATTATACTTAACATCCACATATTTTATAATAATATTTGTATATATTTATATTTTGTTTGTTCAGCAATATTATATAATTTTTACTTAAGGGGGTTATCCCGTAAATAAATAAATTAAATTAAAATTAAATTAAATTTTGAAAGGCTTTCGTTCTTTTTTTTTTAGTTTTCTGAAAGCTTAAACTAATCAAGTCTCGCAAAATTCTTATCAAAATCTCGATTTTTTTACCGAAATCCCGAAATCCTTAACCTAATCCCGAAATCCCCAAAATCTTTGCCGAAATCCTCGAAATCTCACTCAAAAAAATCTTGTGTACAAAATTTTGGAGGAGATTAACCCCCTCGGTTTTAGCTACCTCAAAAACTCTTATACTAATAACTAATATATACTAATTTTCACGAAAATATTGTAAATATTTAAAAATAATCACCCCCACCCCCCGGGGGTGAAGTTAGAAAAAATCTATTATCAGATTCAGTTTTCTCGATCCCAAAAATTCCTATATACCAACTTTGACGAAAATATTGAAAACATTCAAAAATATTTACAAAATCATGTATCTTGAATTGAGAATGTCAATTATTCAACTGAATCAAAAATCGTAAGAAATGAAATTCAAGTTCTTGCAAAAATGTAAAAGTATTATGCTATAATAGCACTCAAATGTAAATATATAAATATGATAAGAACTATTAGAATTTAACCATCAACATGTAATGCTAGAAGTTAATTTATCATTGGGGACACAACATTATGTAATAAAGAAGAAAGGAAGTGACCTTAGGGGGCGTTCAAGTATTACGTAAGTAGTCTTAGGTGGAGGGGTTCAATTTTTTCTTACTTTTGCTGGCAAAGGGTGCGGGAGGGATATTATAAAAAAAACGAAAAATAATGAAATTATTTAAAATAGAATAAACATTATTTAGAATCAATTAAACTATTTTTATTATGGCTATACCGAATTTATTTGCATATTTCTTATAAGAAACAAGCCGTCAAATCCGTTCTTCGTGCAAATAAGTTAAAAACTAAAATAAGTTCTCTCTTTACTTGTTTAAAAATTTCCCAATCCCAAACAAGGTGGTAAAGGAGTCAATTTTTTTTTGTTCAATTTTACTTTTATGTTTTAGAATTCTAAAATTAAAAGTATTGAAATACAAATTTTTTAGTTTTTTTTTATTTTTAGATTTTTTTATATGTTGGGGGGTCGAAGGTCCAGTTTTAAATTGTTCCTGGGGTCGTGGGGTTCTTTATGCACATTACACAGGCCCACAAAAAGTTGTCTGTGCTGGGGTTGAGACCCACCTATTCTTATGTACTTTTGAATGCTGAACACGAATCTGTCATAAAAAAACACACATCATGTGCTCATTTTTTTTGCTAAACTGAAAAAACTGTCTAAAATGGTAAAAATCTCAGATTATTTCAGTGAAGCAAAAAAATGAGCCCATGAAATGCCTTTTTTATGACAGATTCATGTTCATCATCCCAAAATACATCAGAATAGGTGGATCTAAACCCCAGCACAGACAATTTTTTTTGTGGACCTGTATTATTAATAATATAATTAAACCAATTTACACTTGTTTTTCCACGAGCGTTCTTTTCAACTTTTTCGAATGTATGTAAATTGCCCGCTGAATCCGAATCTGCCATTAAAGAATTTTATTTCTGGACCGTTTACGAGATACACGCTCCCCAATGGCCAAAAAATGCGTATTTATGGTCATAAATAGCGTATTTATGGGCAATTTGCCTAAAAATTGTATCCTAGGGTTTTTAGGGTCGCTTAAACCGAATCTAGTCTGTAACACGTTCGCTACCGGGGGTATATTTGTGTTTCGACCCCACAGACCAAGCATACGTACAAACGAGACATACTACTACTAGCCCACACAAGTCCTGGACTTAGAAGATGTCTAATTAAGTAGATTAGTACGAGGTTAAACAAACATGTAAAAGGCACGTATATGCTAAATAACGGTATCAGCCATGCACAGACCACGCATCTCTTCTATGAGCCGCACCTTCCTACAGATCACGTTAAAACCGAAATCTAGGAAGATCGTGTTTTTTTAAGCGGCTATTTAATACAGAAAGATCGTCGGCTCATATATGAGACATCGGTCTATTTGAAAAATTGTCGTGGCTCATATATGAGCCGTTTGGTAACGAACGTGTTTAAGTTCAAATCGGCGGACACAATTGTTTAAATGATAATGTATATTTTTTAAATGATTATTTTAATATAATTTACATAGGGGTTTTTGGATTCTATAAAACCGAATCTTATGCTAAATACACTGCACACAGGCAGAAAACCGACAAAAATCAAACTCAGTTTTATTTTAAAATTGGTATACAGAGGTTTTTGAGGTCGCTGATTACGAATTTAGCTTCCAGTTTAAATTTAACTTTCCAATACCCGCACCCTTTTTTTGACGTTAGTACTCGCACTCTCAGATGCATTAGGCAAAAAATTTTTTTTATGTTCTGTATAAAATAAGGGTTGAAGTCAATCAAAACTTTATATTTATTAAAAATTATTTATTGTTATAGTAATACATACAGTGAAATAAAAATTCTAAATTAAAAAAAAATCTAAACTAGAACAAAAAATTTAACAGCAATTTTTTTCTTATAAACAAAAATCAAATTTAACATTTAAAAAATATACACTACTGGAAAGAATTAAGGGAACAAAAAAAAATCCCAAATTTTTTTGTGATTTTTGAAAGGCTGTATCTCAGTGAAAAATGGTCGTATGAAGATTAAAAAAAAATAATTCTGAAGCTAGTTTCTAGTTTTGAGATTTTTTGGAATTTTTTTTTTGTGAAATACGGTTATCGCGCAACCATAGGAAATAGAGCGAGATAAAAAAATTCCATTTTTTTCTTTTCTTTTTTTTTGGTCCCCAGTCTTAAAATTTTTTTTTTCAATTAAACCAATGCAAAGGTCAGGTAGCTTGTTTATTCAGTTCTAATTTGATTTTTTACTATTTTCTCTACATCGATTTGTTACTGAGATATTCGACTTTTAATGAAAAAGGATCCTTTTACTTTTGATCATCGATATCTCAACAACTAAGGACCGCACAGTAAATCAAAGGGCGGTTTTAAAAACTTGAATGAATGTCTATAAGCACCCACCATGGTTTTTAAAGAAATTTTTTTTTTTTGATCCTTTACATTAATTTAAAAAAACTGAAAAAATTTGACTTTTTACTGTTTTTAAGAAAATCTACGGATTATTTACAAATTTTGATGAATCGACTAATGTTGAGTGTAATTTTTACAGCTTAGGGTACCCACAATAACCCTGTAAATTTACAAGTTGATCCATGGAACCGATTTTCTGTTCCAAATGAACAAACTTTTAAAAAGAATTAAAGGAACACTAAACACTCCGTAATCATTATCAAAATGAAAAAAAAGATTTTTACTTCAACTTTTCCCAAAATTTTACATCAGATATCGCTTAAATTTAAGGAAAAAAAAATAAAAAATAAAAAAAAATAAAATATAAAAATAAAAAAAATTTTCAATAAAATTTGATTTTATTTCTCTTGGAAAAGTTGCTGGACATTTCATTAAACAATATCTAGTTGTTTCTGATACTGTTTCAATTTTCATTATTTAACGGCCGGCATTTGCGTTACCCAAAGCGTACCACGTGGAGGTTCCACGGTCGGATTTACGCTTCTTATGCATTTACTAGGGTGAATCTTATATTTTTTATGAATTTCTACCGTAAATGTAAGTCAAACGGTAAACAAACATTTTATTTTTTTTTTTATTTTTATGAAAAGTTTCTGAATTTTTAAGGAAAAAATATCCAGTTGTTTTTATTCTTCTACAAATTCAGTACGATCTGATACATTTTTAAAATGTTTGTTTACCCTTTGACTCACATTTATGGTAGACATGCGTAAATTTTAGTGTTAGGGGAAAAAAATGACATTTAAATTTTTTATTTATACAAGAGTTAAAGACTATTTTTTACGATTTATGGGTAATTTTACGAATTTTAGGGGCCTTAGAGAAGTTTGATTACTCTCATATTTTCAGAATTTTCTTACGCCTAAATGAAAATTTAAAAAAAATAAAAAAATATAAGGTCCACCCTAGTAATGCACAAAAAGCGTAAATCCGACCGTGCAACCTCCACGTGGTACGCTTTGGGTAACGCACATGCCGGCCGTTAAATAATGAAGATTAAAACCGTATGGGAAACAACAAGATATTGTTTTCTGAAATGTCCAGCAACTTTTCCAAAAGAAAAAAAAAATCAAAAATTTTTTGAAAATTTTTTTATTTTTTATTTTTTATTTTTTTTCCTTAAATTTAAGCGATATCTAATGTAAAATTTTGGGAAAAGTCGAAGTAAAACTCTTTTTTTTCATTTTGATAATGATTACGGAGTGTTTAGTGTTCCTTTAATTCTTTTTAAAACTTTGATCATTTGGAACAGAAAATCGGTTCCATGGATCAACTTGTAAATTTACCGGGTTATTGTGGGTACCCTAAGCTGTAAAAATTACACTCAACATTAGTCGATTCATCAAAATTTGTAAATAATCCGTAGATTTTCTAAAAAACAGTAAAAAGTCATTTTTTTTCAGTTTTTTTTTAAATTAATGTACAGGATGAAAAAAAATAATTTCTTTAAAAACCATAGTGGGTGCTTATAGACAATTCATTCAAGTTTTTAAAACCGCCCTTTGATTTACTGTGCGGTCATTAGTTGCTGAAATATCGATGATCAAAAATAAAAGGATCCTTTTTCATTAAAAGTCGAATATCTCAGCAAAAAATCGATGTAGAGAAAATAATAAAAAATCACTAGACTCATACTACAGGGAAAACTTCGTGACGCTGTTCGTTGGATTACGGATCGCTCTGTGGTGGAGTGCTCCAGACAGACACCATTCTAAATGATGGAAGAACAGTACTACAGGTCCTTGAAAGTAAATATCCTAATCAAATAATACCTAGTCCCAACAGTTTTTACGAATGTGAAAATTTACCATTAATGGTGGATGTTGATATTTCTGCTGGACACATAGAAAAAGTTGCTCGGTGCTTAAGAGGAAGTGCAGGACCTAGTGGTACTGATGCAGACCAATGGAAAACCATGTTACTTAGATTTGGAGCTCATAGTACTAAATTACGTGAATCTATTGCCGCATTAACACGTAATATAGCAAATAACATTATAGATTGGAAATACATAAAATGTATGTTGGCACGTAGGGGAGTGGCTTTAGATAAATGTCCTGGAGTTCGTCCGATAGGAATTGGAGAAGTTTTGCAAAGGATTTGCTCAAAAGCAATGGTACTTTCTACTGGTGAAGATATTCAGGAAGCTTGTGGATCTGATCAACTTTGTGCAGGATTAAAGTCCGGAATTGAAGGAGGTATCCATGCAGTAAGCTCAATATTTGATGAAGATGATACTGAAGGATTGTTGTTAATAGATGCTGAAAATGCATTCAACTCCTTAAATAGAATTTTAATGTTATGGAATATTAGAATCTTTTGGCCTCGATGTGCCAGATTTATATTTAATACATATCGTGGTTTTGCTATAGTTTTGTTTCGGAATTATGATGGCATAATTTTAAGTAAGGAAGGAACTACACAAGGAGATCCTTTGGCTATGTATATGTACGCAGTTGGTCTATTACCATTGATTCAAAAACTTAAAGCTGGAGACTGGATACAAAATTGGTATGCTGACGATTCAAGTTGTTTAGGAAAACTTTTAGAAATTAGGAAGTGGTTTAATCTTTTGCAAGAAGAAGGACCTAAGGTTGGATATTATCCAGAACCTGCTAAAAGTTTTTTAGTAGTAAAAGAAGGTATGAAAGAAAATGCAGTAAATATATTTCAAGATTTACCAATTCAAATTGTTTTATCCAAGAGGTTTTTGGGCGGTGTCATTGGGCCAAGTCATTTAAAACAAAATTATGTAAAAGAAAAAGTCCAAAAATGGGTAGAATATATTAAGAAATTAGGAAATGCAGCCAAATCTAGTCCACAAGCAGCTTATACAGCTTTTACCAAATCTTTACAATTTGAATGGACTTTTATGCAGCGAGTAGTTAAAAGTAACTGTGAAGAATATGTCCCTATTCGTGAAGCAATAAGAGAACATTTAACTCCAGCTATATTAGGATGGGAAATATCTGATATTGAACATCAGCTTTTCGATTTACCAGTCAGATTAGGAGGATTAGCCCTAAATGATCCTGTTAAAACATGTGAAGATGCTTATCAAGTGTCATCAAATACAGTTAAAAAATTAGTTGAATGCATAAAAATAAAGGAGCCTCTCGATATTCGTGAATATGAAAATTCATTAAAATCTAGTTTAAAAGAAAAAATATCTAGAATTAAAACAAAAGAATTAGATGATAGTAATATTATTATTGATTCCTTGCCACAAAAACAACAACGTACTTTACGGCGCATTGTTGAATCAAAGGCTTCTCAATGGTTGACAGTAATTCCAACTGCATCTGATAATTTTGATCTGTCACCAATACAATTTCGGGATGCCCTTTCATTAAGATACAGCCATCAACTAGCAGGTCTACCAACAAAATGCGATGGATGTGGAGAGAATATGAATATTACACATGCCCTTGACTGCAAAAAAGGAGGTCTAATAAAACATGGCCATGATAATCACAGAGATAATTGTGCAATGTTAGGAAATTTATTATGGAATGGAGTTTCAACAGAACCAATATTAAGAGAGTCGGATTCTTTAACAAACACTTCTGCATTGATTGCAGATATAAAAATAAATGGAGTTTGGGATTCTGAGAGGGCTGCGTTTTTTGATAATCGCATTGTAAATGCAGACGCACCCTCTTACCTCTCCTTAGACTGGTCTACTATTTCGTATAATCATGCACATGAAAAACACAGGAAATATGATAGAGTTACTGAGGACATTAGAGGATCTTTTACACCTTTAGTTTGCTCGTGTGATGGTGCTTTAGGCAAAGAGTATGAAATGTTTTTAAAGCGATTGGCAAACGGCCTTTCTGAAAAATGGAGAAACCATTTTCGAATGTGGTTAGTTGGGTTAGAGTCCAGACTCAATTTTCCATTATTCGAAGTATTTCTTTGAGACTTAGAGGAAGAAGAAGAAAATTAAGAAGCCTAGGTTTGGAAGATGGTGCGGCTCTTCCAATAATCTTTTGAATAATTGAAAATTGATTTTTTGGAATTATTCCATTTTGTGTATTTTGGAGATTTCTTATAAATAAAATATTTGATTATAAAAAAAAAAAAAAAAAAAATCAAAAATCAAATTAGAACTGAATAAACAAGCTACCTGACCTTTGTATTGGTTTAATTGAAAAAAATTTTTTTAAGACTGGGAACCAAAAAAAAAAAAAAAAAGAAAAAAATGGAATTTTTTTATCTCACTCTATTTCCTATGGTTGCGCGATAACCATATCTCACCAAAAAAATTGCCAAAAGATCTTAAAACTAGAAACTTAAAGCTTCAAAATTCTTTTTTTTTAATCTCCATACGACCATTTTTCACTGAGATACAGCCTTTCAAAAATCACAAAAAAAATTGGTATTTTTTTTTGTTCCCTTAATTCTTTCCAGTAGTGTATATTATTTAGTTAATTGGTTTTGAACAATTTTGACACATTGTTGTTGCATAATTTAAGCATATGTATATATATATATATATACACGGTGTCCCACGGTAGACAAATCAGTCAAACTGTGGCGTTATTAACAAAGATATCAACATGAAACTTTTACCAGTCAATATGGACCTAATTATCTTCAGTTGACCCAAAACAAAAGTTTTCTACTCTTTTTTGGTTTTGAGCTAGAGCTCCACACATGCACTTTTAAAAGCATAACAATACTTTCAAATGCCAAAATTAAAAAAAGTAACAATTTTTCTTTATCATATGATAGTTTTTTTCACTAAAAACAATAATTTTCGATTTAAATTCTTAATTTTATAAAACCTTAAAAAAGGGCAATTGCATAATGGAATGACCCCGCTATGGCAAAAGAGTAGGATGCCTTAAAATTAAATTTTTTAAATAAGTCGTATATGATGACAATAAATGTTAAATTTGATTTTACATTATAATCAAAAAATTAACAAAGCAAGATTTTTATAAAACCAAGTTTTGAATGCCAAAATGATAACTTTAGAAGTAAAGAAAGAAATTATTTTAACTTATGGAGAATGTACTCGAAATTTAAGAGTAACAACGAGAAGAATAGTAGAAAAGTTCCCCGATGATAGTAAATTATTTAAATTTATTAACTTGCTGCTTGATGTGAATCCATTTAAATCGTGGAAGACTCGCAAAGAATTAGAATTATTTGCTAATAATAGATTTTGTGAAATGG
Source organism: Brachypterus glaber (assembly GCA_958510825.1). Lineage (NCBI taxonomy): Eukaryota > Metazoa > Arthropoda > Insecta > Coleoptera > Kateretidae > Brachypterus > Brachypterus glaber. The sequence goes on along the minus strand of OY294049.1, from coordinate 29,351,358 downwards.
CATTTATATTCCCATGATTCTCTGAAGTTAGATGCGTAATTTTGACCTTTTTTCATCAGAACTGGAGTGATTTGGGAAAACCTAAGGACTAACATGGATTTATTTGAAATATTGTACAAAACAATTCTAATAACACTGAAAATATTCTAGAAAGGCGTAATATTTTGTAGATGTATGGAATTTGACACAATGATGAGTTAATTAATTCAAATATCATAAATACGTCTTGCGTTTCGCATATTAATAAATAATATTAATAATATCAATCAATTTGATATTTTAACTTATGAGAATTATTTTTAGTATCATTTAACTTTTAATTCCAACCAAAATGTACGTAATTAATTACATAACAATAAATTAATTGACTAAATTGCCCATAATATGACAGTTTTTTTCCTTTTCTTCTTCTGTATTTGGTCTAATTTTGGTCTGGTTTGGTTCAAAAAAACAAAACAAACGACTAAGAACAAAAGCACGAAGTAGGACTAGATGAAGTGACCCTAATATGCAGGGCCGGACAGAGCCAGCCCGGGCCCCGGTGCAACTTTTTACTCGGACCCCCATTTTTTCAAAACATAATTGTCCCATGCAGGCCTGCAGCTAAGGCACTGAGGGCCGAAGCGGCGCCCCCATTCATTAACTAAGCGCCGCAGTCGAAAAATTTTCCAAATTATGTTAATTTCTGACTGTTTTATTTTCATAGTTCAGCAAGCTTAAGTATGTAAAAAATAATAAAGTCTTAGCGCCGCAGGCGATTTTTTTTTCAATTTAGATAGCTCTGGCGCCGCAGGCAATTTTTTTACAAATTTAAGCTTTTGCAAGCTTGAACTAAAAAAAATACGTAGGTAGATAACCCTAGCGCCGCGGGCGAATTTTTTTACAAATTTTAAAACACTAGTAACAGTGCACTATTAATTTTTACAAAAATCCAAAAAGGCTTAAGCGCTGCCGCGGCGAAATTTTTTCTAAGGCCCATTTGGAACGAGATCTACTTATTTGCTCATTTTGACGTCTTATCGATCTGGGGGAGTATAAATAAATAAACTGTTTATTAAAAACTTCTGTCGCCGGGCCCCCTTCGAGTCCGAGCCCCGGGTAATCTGTACCCCCTGCACCCCCCTGAATCCGGCCCTGCTAATATGAACCAGCTGCAACTTCATGCAACTGCGAGGGAAGGGGGTTCTTTACAAGCTAATTAATTATGTTTTTTTAAATCTCATAATTATAAAACATGTTTTATCATAAGTTGTCCAATAGGTTTTATAATAACTTGCTTTACCAATACTTTCATTATGATATAGACTTGACTTTGTAAAAAAAAACTGCTAAGATTAATCTAAGATTAATCCAATCATACCAATTAAAAAATTTGATTGAGCGCAAAAAATCAAAATTTATTAGTAATTAAGTAATACACTCTGTAGTATAAAATACCCTAGTCCACAAGGTCCTTACTAAGTCTAAGTAAAATTCTAATTTATAACATTAGATTTGACATTTATTTTTATCGTGAACGTCATATTTGCAAACATTTATTTTCATAGCACCCTCTCTTTTACATTAGCGGGGTCATTCCATAATGCACTTACCACTTTTTACCGTTTTCTAAAATTAAAAATTTAAATAGAAAACTATCATATGATAAAGAAATGATATTATTTTTTTAAAATTTTGGCGTTAAAAAATGTTATTATGCTAAAAAAAAATTCTGTTTGTTGCTCTAGCCTAAAACAGAAAAAAGTACAATACTTTTTTCTGGCGTAAATTGAAGGTAACTAGGTCTATATTGACTGGTAAAAAATATATTTTAATAGCTTTGATATAACGCCACAATTTGACTGATTTGTCTACCGTGGGACACCGTGTATATATATATATATATATATATATATATATATATATATATATATATACAGGGTGTATTTGAAATAGCGTAGGAAATTTTAACAGGTGATTCTACATGATAACATATGACAAAAAGTTCCTATAAACATATGTCTAAAAATGCG
>OY294049.1:29307242-29349146 GCA_958510825.1 Brachypterus glaber | reverse complement strand
AACCTGGTATTACCAATTAGTATATAGTTGCCCTAATATATTATGCAATCTGGAAATGTGTGAAAAGAAGAACAAGAAGAAACTGTACCATAACATTTTATAATCACCATCCGCAATTTGCGGACGGAAAATCTCCCTTAAATTAAGATTTTGTATCCCCTTTAAATTAGTTTCTAGCTTCAAGTTTGTATAGGTTATATTACTGTTGTTCATAAAGTTCCAGATATATTACATAAAAACTCTTTTTATTCATGTACCTATCGCATCAAAATACTTTATTGGTGCTATTTTATCAAAAATTTACTTGACAATTAGTTTTCATTCGTCATGTCAAAAAGGCTTGACTTTGTCTCGTAATAAAAAGCAATATTGCCAAGATGTACATTTTTAGTTAATTTTATTAAAATATTTTTTTAATAATTATTACTAAATAAACAGTTTAAATTGATTAGTTCTCCATTTCTTATGATTTTAAACCTAAAAACAAATACTTTTAATATGGCCCAAAATACCCCCCTAAAACGATATCCTCCTTTCACAGTATTTTGTATTTTTTTTTTCGACTATTTAGAAAAAATCCTAACTCAAAAAATAATACTGTCGAATAGATACGGACAGGACTTTAAAATATAAAATATTTAAAAAAATCGCCCGTGCCCATTGGAGATATAGGGTATTTTTAAAAAAAAACTGAAAGTTTAAAAGTCTGGGAGAAAATATGGAATGATTTAGTAGTCGTAGGTAGCTATCTAAAAAAAATATTGACCCCAGTTTAGCCTCCTTTCAAAAATATTTTAGTTTAAATTTACGCTTTTTACGATTTTTAATTGTAAATTTGATACCATTTTTAACCCATTTTAAAGAATAATTTTAAAAAACTTTTTAAACAAAAAAAAACAAAAAATGTACCCTATTGTATTTTGCAGAAAATGGCTTTTGTTTTAAATTTTTGTCCTATTTACAAACGGAGATATTTCAAATATAGAAGCATGCTACAAACGCAAAATTTCACATATTTTATACTTTTTTTCGACTATTTAGAGGAAAATAATTAACTCAGCAAATAATACTGTCGACTAATTACGTATAGGGCTTTAACATATAAAATATTAAAAAAAAATCCCCCGTGCCCATTAGACATATTCTGACCCAAATACAGGGTATTATTAAAAAACCCGAATATTTACAAGTCTGTAAAAAATAGGGGTAAAATATTTAGACATGAAAATATGGGAGTATTTAGTAGTCATAAGTAGCTATCTGGAAAAAAATATATTGTCCCCCAGATCTGTCCCCTTTTAAAAATATTTTAGCTCAAACTTCCGCTTTCTACGATTTTTTTATTGTAGGTTTGGGACCATTTTTAACCTATTTTAAAAAAATATAAAAAAAAAACTTTTTTAACAAAAAATATAGCCTATTTTATTTTGTAGACAATGGTTTTTGCTTCACATTTGTACAACCGGAGATATTTAAGATTTTATAACATGTTAAAAAAGCAAAATTTGCAATTCACCGTAATTCGTCACGACTAAACAATTTTTTTTTTAAATAATCTATAACCGGTTTTAAAGTATACATATATGAGGTTAAAAAAAAATAAAAAATGGTCGAGCGCCCAATTAATTCAAAACTGGACGGATCTGGATGGAATTACCCAATTATTACTTAAATTATTAAGAGTATTCAATATAGAGGAATGTGGGTCATAATTAACAACCTGATTGAATACTCTTCTCATGTTTTTTACACTATTCCATAATATAAATTTTTAACCATATTGTAATAAAAAAATACTTTTTAATAATATTAGTTTTTGAATATCTTTTAAATCAAAGTATAAAAAAAATATATTGTTAATATAATAAGTAAAATATATATAAAAAAATATACACTAAAATATCATAAAAAGGTATTAAATAAATTTTACTCATGATGTATTATTTTTTAATAATCTTTTAATAGAACTGGTCTTTATTTCTATCCTTAACATCACAGTTAGAACAAAGATAATTCCTAATTTATTAATTTTGTGATATAATGTAAACTGACGTTATAACCCATAGATCTATTGAATTTATTTTATAAAAACTGTATGTTCTATAATCAAATAGTATAAACAAGTTAGACCACGGTTTTATAAAAAATTATATGTCTGCCGGTATAATATGGTCAGTATACTATACTACATACTCAATAATACAATTTAGAAAAAGTAAATAGTTTTATAGAATTTATATAATTACATACGCAACTGAACCATGTTCAGTTAAAAGTTGACTTGAAATACAAGTTTGTAGGTTGTGAATTATATGATTTAAAATCATAACCGTGTCCAGAATTACTAGTTATTGTAATGTATGCTAAATATTTTCATTAGCATACGTATTATACGTTATCATACTATACAGGGTGTCTCAGCTAAGGCAGATCAATCGTTTTTTGGCGTTATTATCGAGTTATCGGAATAAAATTTATGTCAATCAGTATACATCAGTACGCTATATTTGTGCCTAAACAAAAGTTTTCTACTGGCTTTTAATTTTGAGATAGATTAACTGTCGCTTTAAATAATATTTTTTAAAAATGATAATATTAAACTATTCTTTAATTTATTTACATTTGCTAACCAAATCATAATAATATTAAATTATTTTTTATTTTCATTAAAAAACTATGATTTTTTTTAATAAACTTATTTTATCAATAACTCCATGAATGTAACTTATTTTGAATTGAATATCAAAATTATAAATGTCTGGATAAATGTCATATAAATGGTCAAAATTGAATAACCTGGGTAAAATGCGTTTAGGATTTAAACATTAAACTATTTTAACGTATGGCTAACGTAAAAGTACTTTTTACAAAAAAAGTAGTAAAAGAAGATGCTTAAATAAACTTTGTTCAGATTAAAGTGTTAAAACATACTGCTACATATAGGAAATAGTTTTGGTACTTGAAACCCTTAACCACAGAAGCTAATAAGTTGCTGCGATTTTAACAAAAGAATAAATTAGGTTTATTCCAAATGAAATTATTTATAATTTAAATACAGATTATGAAACATTATTTTATCAGTGTAAAAAGAATAAACATATTTTTAATTTTAGTATTTAAATTCAAATTGCATATAAAAATGGTGTGAAATAGGTTATATCTCAAAAACAAAAAGTAGTAGAAAACTTTTGTTTATGCACAGTAACTGTTATAGCTTGTTGGGTGCTTACATAATTTTTTTCCCGATAGCTCTAATAATAACGCCAAAAAACGACTCATCTGTTTTGGCTGGGACACCCTGTAGAATTTATAGATAAAAATTTAAAATGTATACATGTAATGTAAATTATTAGAACAACAATGATTTTTTTATCAAAAATTATATCATTGTATTTCGTAGAAATAAAGATAAATTAACTATTTGTAAACATATAGAGAAGTAGTTTTGAGGTGTGTCATTTCAAATTCAGACATTTTAAGTATAGAGTTTCAATGTTTATCTACAAATATCAAAAAAAAAATCAATGAGGTTTTAAATTCCAAAAATGCAATGCTTTGCTTTAATTTATTAAATTTAAGCTTAAACATATCGCTTGGATTATTTGCAATCGTCTGGTTTGAATATACACAGTGATTCAATATCTATTTTTAGTATTTATATGACTTAAGCCTGTGATAATATACAATATATAAAAACTAGATAATCTTTGTTTTATTTTATGCGATTTTATCTTCATTTCGCTTACTGCCCTATTGAAAATGTGCACCATTTATACCCGCGCAGACCCGTCATTTTCAACGGTGTATTTTGACCTGATACTATACTATAGTGTATAGTCCCGTCAAGGAAGTACAAAAATAACCGTTTGCCTCAAAGAAAATCAAAGATTTTTGAAAATTGCTTTATATGTAGTTTGCACCTTCCCGATGAACGTACTAAAAGTTCCCAACAATTAAGGTGAGCTTGCGCCGCCATCTTGATTTAAAGTAATTGCAAAAAACTCCAAAAGTGTACCTTACTTTTGAACTTTGATTTTTTTTTTGCAATTACTTTAAAACATTTTTTTTCTAATAACATAAAAAAAGCTTATAAAATTCTCTACAAAATACGTGTTTAATTTTTTGTTAGTTTTTGAGAAAATGATCAAAAATTGTCCAATTTCTTGATTTTAAAGTACACGTTTGTAGTTTTTTTGCAAATATCTTCCAAATAGTTAACTTTTTGTAAAAAAAAAACTAAAAAAAGTTATTATACAGGGTTCCCACCAGTCCTGGAAAACCTTGAAAACCTGGAAAACCTTGAAAACCTGGAAAACGCATGGAATTTAGATCCCCACCTGGAATACCTGGGATTTAACAGTTTTACTTTAAAAAAACGGTTTTTTACCTGGAATTTTTTAATAGCACCTGGAATTTAACATACGAAAATATAACTTTTTCAAGAAAAATTAAAACACTAGGCACAAAAATTAAAGGATATAAAAAAACATCCTAAATATTTAGGTGATTTTTAAAACCTGGCGAAAAATAGTCGTAGAGTAGGTAATGACAAAAAAGCAAATTGAAGCTTAAGTCTCTAGTCTTTAGATCCTGAAAAATATTAAAATATTTTTATCATTGACCGTTTTTGAGTAATCATAAAAAAATTAGCGTTAAAACAAATTTCCAAATTCTTGCTTGCCTTTCAAGAAGTCCACGGTCTTCAATATTGTTTGTGATTTTGTCTGAAAGCTCTTTTAGCTTGATTCTTCCTTAATTTGAGTGCTAAAAAAGCTCTGTACGATTATTTTATGCTATGTTATCGGCGTTAAAAGCAAAAATGACACTTTTAAATTTGATAATAACTCGGGAACTAATGACCGTACAGAAAATTGTTTCTGAAAACTACAAAGTATCCTCTATAAAATGTTTTTATTGTTTTTTGATGTTTTCTTTTTTATGTAAGAAACTTAAAACTTAAAAAAAGGTAAAAAAATGCCTTTTCAGAACTTGTCGCTTGATTTGAGATTACAGTGACGCAAGGGGCTCAAATAAAAAAAATTTAAAATGATTTTTTAACTATACATGTTAGCTTTTTAAAAAATTTCGCCTGCGGTGCTAATGTTGTATTTTTGTTAATAGATTTTACAAAATAATATGATCCATTAAACTGGAAAATGTGAAGCATCAATATTTCCTAAGATTTTCGGCTGCGGTGTTAAACGTAATAAGTTGTATTTTAAGAGGTTGACCATACACATTTAAAGTTTTATAAAACAATTTGCTCATCTGGGAAAAAATGTTGATTATTCAAAAAGGAAATGAATTTTTTTCAGATATTTTTTTTGTATTATACACGGTGTATTTGAAATAGGATCGGAAATTTTAACAGGTGATTCTACATGATAAAATATGACAAAAAGTTCCTATAAACATATGTCTAAAAATGCGTCATAAGGGAGCTACGCCCCTTTGAAATTGGCTAAAAAAATCGGTTTTTATTTAATAACTCAGGAACCCTTTGATATATATTAACGAGGTTTTGCACGTGAATTAATCCTAATAAGGCCCATCTTTGTATGTCATTTTCACGTACTTATTTAAACCAGGGGTGTGCGAAACGGGGGGCTTTATCAGTTTTTTGTCCGAAACTTTTTTCTGTGTAACTTTTTTGTAATTTTATTTTTGAAATATAATTCCTCAGGTCAAAATACATAAAAAGGTACTCTTGTTGTAATACTGTAGGATTAACCGTTTTCGAGAAAAGTTCATTTGAAAGTGAAATTTCACGGTTCGAGGACGAAAAATTAAATACTATAATGTCGAAAACCAAAATTTTAATGATGCAATGTTATTCTACATCAAAAACTAAGAAAAAAAGTTTCCATACATGTAGGTCGAAAAAACGCTTTTAAAGCTACCATAGCCCTTTAAAAATGGTGCATATTTAGGAGACCATAGCTCCATTAGGATTCATTTTTGGAAGTACCTGTATATGAGGTTTTTTTCTTAGTTTTTAATGTACATTCGCCCTGCATCATTAAAATTTTGGTTTTCAACATTTTAGTATTTAATTTTTCGTCCTCGAACCGTGGAATTTCACCTTCAAATGAATTTTTCTCGAAAACGGTTAATCCTACAGTATTACAACAAGAGTACCTTTTTTATGTATTTTGACCTGAGGAATCATATTTCAAAAATAAAATTGAAAAAAAGTTTCACAGAAAAAAGTTTGGGACAAAAAACTGATAAGCCCCCCCCGTTTCGCACACCCCTGGTTGAAATAAGTACATGAAAATAACACATAAAAACGGGCCTTGGTAGGATTAGTTGACGTGCAAAACCTTGTTGATATATCTTAAAGGGTTCCTGAGTTATTAAATAAAAACCGATTTTTTTAGCCACTTTCAAAGGGGCGTAGCTCCCTTATGACGCATTTGTAGACATATGTTTATAGGAATTTTTTGTCATATTTTATGATGTAGAATCATCTGTTAAAATTTCCGACCCTATTTCAAATACACCGTGTATACTAGATATTTTTTTTTGTATTATATACTAAAACTATTTTACTATACCTGGAATATTACTAATTTTTACCTGGAAAACCTGGAAAATACCTGGAATTTGAATGTCAATTTTTGGTGGGAACCCTGTTATATAAAAGAAGCACAAAATACATATTTAAAACTTTTTTCTAAGTTACTTAGTTTTAAAATGGGCAAAGATTGTGACAATATCTTAATTATGAGGTGATTTTGATTTTATTGCCTACCTACTCAAGAAATCACATAAAACGTAAATTTTACATCGAGTTCAAGCAAATATTGAAATTTATATCATCATAGTAAGCTAGGAAAAAGTAAAACATAATTTTTGTAGAGAATTTCATAAGCAATATTTTTAACTGAAAGTATTTTGTAGAGAATTTTATAAGCTTATTTAAAAAAAAAATACTGAAAGTTATTTTTTGCATAAAACTCCAAACGTGTAAGTTAAATTCATGATGGCGGCTCGAGCTCACCTTCAATTGACTTTTTTCATCAGGAAGGTCTTAACTACATCACTACTAATTTTCAAAACTTTTGGATTTTTTTGAGACAAAAAACCGTTGTTGCTGGGACCATTATTACATTTTTTAAATTGGCATCACAGACCATGGCGTAGATGCTTTTCTTCTATGGGGGGGGGGGTAATACCCAGGCCTGGCCATTCGGCGCCCTGAAGCAGCCCTAGCAAAGCGGCCATAGCAAAAGAAAAAACACCCTAAAAAAAACCTTTGTCCCTGACAGTTTCTACCAAACTTGGCGCCCCACAGTGATCAATATTGGTTTTCTAGAGGGAGGGACAAAAGTCTATATCCGGTAAAAATTTATAAAAAAATTGAAAAATTTCAAATGAAAAAATCGAGTGCAAAGGACCTTTTTTTTTAAACTTATAGAATTAAAATGGACGATACAGACGCAGATTAGTAAATTTGCCATTTTTATACACTAAAAAAAATTAAAATAAATTTGTTAACATGATTTGAAAAAAATCAAAGTTAAATTTTATTTTTTGTATGCACTATAAATAAAATTTGGTATATGAATGATCTACGTCCCGGGACGTCCACTAGAAATTGAACATTTTGGACAAACGTACTGGCTTTTCCTCTGTGAGAAAAATGTTTTGATGACAAATATTATTTTTAATATAAAGTTATACTCGTACTAAAATTTGGCATAAGAATGATCTACGTCGCGACGTCCGCTCCAGAAAGTTAACATTTTCGACAAAAATATTGGTTTTTCCTCTGGAAGAAAATTGTTTTAAAATTTTTTAGAGGAAAATTATTATTTTTGTATAAATTTATGCTTAAACTAAAATTTTCCATGAAAATGATCTACGTCCCGGGACGCCCACTCCAAAAATTTAAGATTTTGGACAAAAATATTGGTTTTTCTCTGTAAGTAAATTTGTTTAGAATGTATTGGTAAATTATTATTTTTGTATAGTTAAACTAAAATTGGGCATATAAATGATCTACGTCCCGGGACGTCCACTCTAGAAATTTGACATTTCGGACAAAAATATTGTTTTTTCATCTGTGAGAAAAATGTTTTAAAAAGTTTTGATAACAAATTATATTTTTAATATAATAAGTTATACTCGTACTAAAATTTGGCAGAATGATCTATGTCCCGGGACGTCAGCTCCAGAAAATTAACATTGTCGACAAAAATATTAGTTTTTCCGCTGGAATAAAATTGTTTTAAAAGGTTTTGGGGAAAATTAAACTAAAATTTGGTATATAAATGATCTACGTCCCGGGACGTCCACTCAAGAAATTTGATACTTCGCACAAAAATATTGGTTTTTCCTCTGTGAGAAAATTGTTTTATAAGTTTTAGGGGAAAATCATTGTTTTTCTATAAAGTTCTACTCAAACTGAAATTTGGCATACAAATGATCCACGTCCCGGGAAGTCAAAAAGTCTAAAAATTTAACATTTTGGAAAAAAAATATTTGTTTTTCCTCTGTAAGAAAATTGTTTAAAAGTTTTAGGGGAAAATTAATAATGTTTTTATTTGATTGTTTCTAAAAGCGACACTTATTGTTCATGTTTTACAGGCGAAAAGTTGATTTTTGTGGCCCTAGGGCCAAAAAGTTTTTTTTCGCCCGCTAACGAAGACTTGTTATTTTTAAGCTTTTTTTTAAAGAATATGCCTTTACCTTTACTGTAATATTTATAAAGAAATACGACCTTTTGGTCACTTTTGGTCTTGAACTAACTGTTCTTTTTGACTAGATACAGTTATTATAATCATTTCATACAAAAGAAAAAAAAATCTATAACATAAACTCAAAATATATGTTAACTGATTAATCTGTATTTATCCACTAAAATAAATTAGAAACACAAAATTTTAATTGTAAAATCAATTTCAATATTTATAATATTCATAGAACGGTTTCAGAAGTATTAAAGAAACCAGGAGCTTGTCTAAATAACGTTATGGAAAACATCGAGGACTTGGTAAAAAATTTTACACTTGATGATTGTGTTGTTATAATAGTGTCAAGAGTTGGCTAGGTAGCCATACAGGCTTTACCTAAATTTCATAAAACAATTTTATTATTTATAAATTAGTACCTTGTATTGCATACAGATGTTTTGCACACCAAGAATTCTTGTGTTATTGAACTTAAATAAACTAGGTTTGTTTGTAAAACATTTTTGGTATAAATACGGTACGTAGAATTAGAATTGGAATTAGAAAAAATTAGATTATCAGATTGAATAGCGTTGAGTCGATAGTTGGGTAGTCCCCAAAGTGGGCAGTGCCCATTGGGCAAAGTAACTCTGACATCTCTGTCACCTAAAGTGGTAAGAACGTGTGTTATAAAGAAGTGTTTCAATTACCCCAACCCGTATCCAGCAAAATTGAGAGGAAGACCATTATTCGTAACAAGAAAGAACCCACCATTCGTGACATGGTAGAAGTGTCCCACTACGATCCCGAGTTGCGTCAGCATACGTAATTTATAGCACCTCAGCCAAGCGAGTAGGAAATAATGCATACACCAACAAAAAATTGGTAAAAAATGTATCGTAGCAATAAGTTAGTAATATTAGTAAGGACAGAAATTTTTAATTTTAAACAAAATTATAAAAATATTAATTTATTATTCCATCAATCTATTTTCTAATCATCGTACAGAGTGATATTGGTAGACTGACAGTTTCAGGCTGCTGGCCCTCCTCAGTACCAAGAGTCAACTCTGCACGCTGATTAAGAAAACGTTTTTAGACTTTACTCGCAAAAGGAATATAGCCATTAGATTGATGTAGACTTGTGCGCCATCTATTTCTAGATGTAGACAACTACTCATACCTCTCCTAATCTGGAGACTTTGAATGGTAGCAAGTTGAAGACTTGTGTGTCTCAAGCACATAGTACCACTAACGGGTGGTTAGACGTAAAATTAGTAAGGACAGAAATTTTTAATTTTAAACAAAATTATAAAAATATTAATTTATTATTCCATCAATCTATTTTCTAATCATCGTACAGAGTGATATTGGTAGACTGACAGTTTCGGGCTGCTGGCCCTCCTCAGTACCAAGAGTCAACTCTGCACGCTGATTAAGAAAACGTTTTTAGACTTTACTCGCAAAAGGAATATAGCCATTAGATGATTAGAAAATAGATTGATGGAATAATAAATTAATATTTTTATAATTTTGTTTAAAATTAAAAATTTCTGTCCTTACTAATTTTACGTCTAACCACCCGTTAGTGGTACTATGTGCTTGAGACACACAAGTCTTCAACTTGCTACCATTCAAAGTCTCCAGATTAGTAGAGGTATGAGTAGTTGTCTACATCTAGAAATAGATGGCGCACAAGTCTACATCAATCTAATGGCTATATTCCTTTTGCGAGTAAAGTCTAAAAACGTTTTCTTAATCAGCGTGCAGAGTTGACCTTGGTACTGAGGAGGGCCAGCAGCCCGAAACTGTCAGTCTACCAATATCACTCTGTACGATGATTAGAAAATAGATTGATGGAATAATAAGTTAGTAATAGTTATTTATTTTAAGGTAAAAGGTAGATGTCCAACTCAGCTAATAATTATGTTTATATTGTAGGAAAATGCAAAATTAAGAATTTTTTTAGCAGGACGATTGTATACACAAAAGGTATTGGGATGGTTTTACGTAAAAAGTAATGTTAGGAAGGCAGTTCGTAAGTAAACAAATTTGATTTTTCTTCTTAAGGGTTTATAGTATTTTTATTTACCATGTCACGAATGATGGGTTCTTTCTTGTTACGAATAATGGTCTTCCTCTCAATTTTGCTGGATACGGGTTGGGGTAATTGAAACACTTTTTTATAACACACGTTCTTACCACTTTAGGTGACAGAGATGTCAGAGTTACTTTGCCCAATGGGCACTGCCCACTTTGGGGACTACCCAACTATCGACTCTACGCTATTCAATCTGATAATCTAATTTTTTCTAATTCCAATTCTAATTCTACGTACCGTATTTATACCAAAAGTGTTTTACAAACAAACCTAGTTTATTTAAGTTCAATAACACAAGAATGCTTGGTGTGCAAAACATCTGTATGCAATACAAGGTACTAATTTATAAATAATATAAATGTTTTATGAAATTTAGGTAAAGCCTGTATGGCTACCTAGCCAACTCTTGACAATAGGAGGACTTAATGACATAAAAAATGTTAAAACACCCTCATTTAGATTCTTAGGTGATAAACTAAAAATGTGTACCCACACAAATGTTATATTTTTTTCCTTACCTTACTTCAAGAATATGCAACAGTTTAGAATTAAAAATAGGCACATTCATAAATATAATAAATATTTAAAAGACTTCTTATTCAAGTTTAATAACTATAGTGAGTGCCTTATAAATTATTTCGAAATAAACAGTAATGATGACAAAACACTTAATGTAGTTGCAAAAGAACTATTGCAATTAATACGCAATATTATTTGAATAAAACGCTTAAATTTATCAAGTTAAACAATGAAAAACATTCCTGTTTAAATGAAAATATTGTTCATCTTGATGTTGATGACCATAGAAACAACGAAAATTTTAATAATATTGTGCAAGTTGATGATGACGATGATGATGATGATGGCCATATAAACTGTTTAAATGATATTGTGCATGTTGTTGATGACGATGAGCATAGTTTAAATCATGTTGAGAAATCTTTTTTACAGTTAACAAAAAATCTTCCAAATTCACTTTGATTCATCAAAATGCACAGTGTTTAAAAAACAAAATTGAAGATTTTGAAGTTTATTTATTTGAAGAAAATGCTGATATATTTTGTGTGACTGAAACATGGTGTAGTAATGCAGATAAATTTCCTAGTCTAGTTAGTTTAGAAAATTACAATCTAATTATAGTAGACAAAGAAAGATTCACGGAGGCGTATTTATTTTGGCTAAGTCTGATCATACTGATGTTACAAATCTGGAACATATTGTTAATTTAAGCACAGAACTAAATTTCGAATGTGTGCTTGTAAGATAAACTTAAAAAATCAAACTGTTTGTATACTATGTGTTTACCGCTCCAAAGATGGTGATATTCAACATTTTATTCGAAATTGGATGAAGCACTCTTTTTAATTTGTAAAATTAAATTTGAAAGTTAATACTTTACGGTAACTTAAATATAGATTTGTGCTCAAACGAAAAAATTCAAATAGACAGGAAAATTAGGCTTCTAGATATAACCAATTCATATAATATACATTCTGTATTTAAAGATATTACTAGATTAGGAAAACAAAATCAAAAGTCTAGCTGTATAGACTAATTTGAATGATTATATTACCAAAAAGGATATTAACCAAAACGGACTGTCAGATCATTCTTCTCAAAAAATTAGTTTTAATTTAGATTTCAAGCAAAATGTATCTTTCTCTGGTAGATCTTTTTCTAATAAAAATATAAAACTTTTTTTAAATAAACTCAGGCAAAATGTAATAAATTGTGATCTGTCTGTCAAAGTCAAATTTGAAAATTTTATAAGTACCTTAAATAATTATTTTGAACAATGTTTTCCCGTCATTTCTAATAAACCTAAAAATTATTCAATAAAGAGCTGGATTACTTCTGGCATTAAATGTTCTTCACAAACCTTAAAAAAATTATTTGAACTTTTGGTATGGGTATCTAATGAATTTTATAAACAATATAAATCTATTTATCAGAAAGTTATCCGTGCGGCGAAAAGAACTGACATAGATTCAAAAATTTTAAATGCTCAAAATAAAGCTAAAACTGTGTGGAAATTGATTAAATCTCAAAACAATACAAAAAATACACCAAAACCAGAGACTTTTGTAGTAAATAATGGAAACTAGCGACAAAGTCAAAATTGCTAATGAGTTTAACACATTTTATAAATCTTCCAAAGAATATTGCAAACAATTTAAAAAATAACTCCGTGAATTCACATAAAAAAAAGGATATCAAATATATTTTTTTTAGATGCCGTTACTGAAGACGAACTTCATGAGATTATTAAAAACTTCTAAAAAATTCTAACTCTTGTGGCCTTGACAATTTTCCTGTTTCTATTATAAAAAAGTCTTTAAAACAATTAGTAAAACCTCTTTCCTTTTTAATAAATTTGTGTTTAATTGACGGATGTTTCCCTAGTCTACTAAAAATCTCAAAAGTAATTTGTTTATATAAAAAAGGTGACCCTAAAGTGTTAGATAATTACAGGCCTATATCTCTTTTGTCTGTTTTTCAAAAATTATAGAGAGAGTTTTATTTAAAAGAATAATAAAATTTTTGAATATCAACAACATACTAAGTAAACGCCAGCATGGCTTCAGACAAGGTAAATCCTGTGTGAACTGATATATTTATGATAACGTTGATATTAAAAATAGGGTAATCGCGTTATTTGTCCAAAGCTTTTGACTGACCATGAGATTCTACTGCAAAAGCTGAAATTTTATGGTCTGCGCGGAAAGTGTCTGGAAATTTTGAGAGATTATCTGAAAAATAGGAAACAGATTGATTTTTTTGGAGTTTTATCGGAAGAGCTTGATATTGAAATAGGCGTTTCCTCAAGGCAGTGTATTGGGCCCACTTTTATTTTTGTTGTACTGTAATGATATTGACTTAGTTTTGGAAATATTTTGGTGTGCCTTTGCTGATAACTTTACATTAGTTTCATCTAACTGTGATAGAGAGCTTGTTGTTAAATTGTTGCAAATAATCTACAAAATATTTCAGACTTTTTTTCCAGAAATAATTTAGTTTTAAATCAAGATAAAACTGTCGCTATGCAATTCTATCCTTACGCAGCACATTACAAGGAAAGCAATCTTATTAAATTAAAGAACAAAAGCATTCATCAGGTTACATCCACTAAAGTCTTGGGGATACATGTTGACATGTCCTTAAATTGGAAAGAACATGTATGCAAAAAATGCTCTAGTAATTGTTTTGCTTTAAAACATCTTAGTTAAATTTGCAACAAGAATGTTGTACGTGTTTTTTATATGTCTAACTTTTTGTCTATAGTGCGTTATGGTTTAATTTTGTGGGATAATTCTACCGAAGCAAATCGAGTATTTGTTATTCAAAAAAGAGCAATACGTAATATGTACGGACTAAAGTATAGTGATTCCTGCAGAAATACTTTTATTAATGAAAATCTCTTAACATTTCCCTCCCCTCTTTGAAATTTTAAAGTTTGTGAGATCAAATTTAAATGCCTTTGACTTATTTAAGAATAATCATAATTATAATACCCGTAATGCTGAGAATGTTCTACTCCCCAGACATAATCTGCAGATGTCTAAACAGAATCCGTTTTATTATGGTGCTATATTATACAATAAAGTGCCTCACAGAATTAAAAATTTAAAATATTCTTTGTATGTTAAATCAATCAAAGAGGTTTTGATTTCAAATACATTTTATTCGATTGATGAATTTTTAGCATATCGTTTTTAACTGTTACATACCTTAATTATACAGAGCGGTCCAAAAGTCACCCCCCCCTCTTAACTTTTGAACCAGTTGAGATATCGACTTCAAATTTGGTACTTTTAAATAAGACAACTTAAACTATCTTTTAGCATATATTTAATACTTTCAGCTTTTAAAATGTGGGCAGGGGGGCATGGGGGCACATTTTTTTATATGGAAAGGGGGGTCGTGTAATACATCATTTTAAAGCTTATAAAATTCTCCATTTAACTCCATATTTTTAAATTTAAACAAATTTTTTTTTTAGGTTTAAAATGGGGTTGAAAATGGGTATTAATGTCAAAATTCCTCTAAAAAAAAAATAATTTTTAAAAAATTCCTAATTTCATCATAAAAAAATGTTAATTATACTTTTAAACTAATTTTAGTTGACATAAATAAAAATTTATAAAAAAAGCTTAAAAAATCGAATGTTTTAGCACAAAAAATTGAAAAATCAAAAACTTAAAAAAACATTTTTAAAAAATTTAAAAATGTTAGTTTAAATAGAGAATTTTATAAGCTTTAAAATGATGTATCACACGACCTCCCTTTCCATTTAAAAAAATGTCCCTCCATGCCCCCTTGCCCACATTTTAAGAGCTGAAAATATCAAATATATGCTAAAAGATAGTTTAAGTTGTCTTATTTAAGAGTTCTAAATTTGAAGTCGATATCTCAACTCGTTCAAAAGTTAAAGGGGGGGGGGGGTGACTTTTGGACCGCACTGTATGTTTTAATTAGCTAAGTTTTATATTACATGTGTTTAATTACACCGGCACACAAAAAAAAAAGTTGTTTGTACATCAGACACGACCTACCTACCGGCATGTATTTTGACCCGCTGAATCCGAATTTCAAGTCAGTTTGGGCCGTCCACCCTTCAATATTTCCCCTCATTCAGTTCATACATCAGTTTTAGAGATATTGCAATTTTTTGCTACTTTTAACATTTTTCAAGGTTTTTGTACAATTTCTATGATTTAGAACGGTTTATGGTCTAAATAAACTTCAGATTTGTATTCAGCGGATCGAAATACATAAGAATTATGCTTAATTTCGATTCATAAATTTTTTTTATGACTATTTATCCCATTTTTACTATTTTTACAATTTACTCGATATTGAAGGGTGGACGGCCCAAACTGACTTGAAATTCGGATTCAGCGGGTCAAAATACATGCCGGTAGGTAGGTCGTGTCTGATGTACAAACAACTTTTTTTTTTTTGTGTGCCGGTGTTATTTATGTATACCTACACGTTGACTTGTCCTATATCATGTACATGATCTATTGGAATGAATAAATTATTATTAAATTATTATTATTTTTATAACACACATTTTAACAGAAATTAATCACCAAGCTATAGCTTTTTATATTTGAAAATGAAACCGCGCACAAAAAAAAAGGATTCAATTGTTTTTTTAGCGATTTGATTGGATAGCAATTTGTCATGGATAAGTAGATAAGTAAAAAGACAGTAAAAAGAAATATTTTTTGAAATTTAAAATTAATTATATTTTAATAATTTATTATAATTAGTAACAATCGTATAAAAAATATTATACAATACACTGGCAAAAAGTTAAATTTTTCGATTTCGTAGGTTTATTACCCTCGGGCCGGCCCCATCGGCCGGCCCTCGTCTTCTAAAAACCTTGTCTACTCAATCGAAAAACATAACTTTTCGCCCTTATTATAAATAACTATTATGATAACGAAAACTTAAATTTTGTGGGGTTAAAAAAATGTTGAAATGTTTAAAATTTTCGTGAAAAATTATTTATTTTTTATGATAAATAAACGTAAGTTATAACTTTTAAACTAAGTTTAAATAATCTTTGAAAACAAATTTCAAAGAAAATCCAAGAAAGTCATTTTTTAACAAAAAATTAAAAATTTAACACCAACAAAAAAAAATAAAAATTATATGGTCGAAAAGAGAATTTAATGAAATATCACGCGACCCCCTATTTATTTAAAAAAATGCCCCTGCCTCTATTGTGCCCCCTAAACCCATTAAATATGTCAAAAAAAAAAAAAAATATATATATATATATACAGGGTGTCCAAACTTATACTCCCCACATACTTTTCTCGGAAACTGTAAGAATAAAAAAAAACTAATAATATACACGTATTTTATGGTTTGACGAAAGGAAGAACCTAAAAATATTTTCATGTATACAGGGTGTTTCGTGGAGGCTGGCAACGTAAACTTTTATTTTTTTTTAAATGGAATGACCCATATTTTATTGCAGAAATTTATTCGGCATAACGTTTGCTTAATTTTGATACTTTAGTATGGGTCAAAAATTAATTGTTTTCGAGATATTAATTTTTTTTCTAAAAAAAGTCCTTTTTTAGCTATCTGTAAACTCTGATATTACGTCGTTAAATTGAATCCAATAAATATAAAACTTGGCCAGGTTTTTAACTAAGGATGTATCTAAATAAGTTTGAAAAAAAATCCAAAATATGTTATACAGGGCGTTCAAAATTAAAAGTCAAACATTAAAATTTTCAAACATAAAAAACTTTTTTTTTTCAAATGGCACCCCATATATTTTATAAGTGTATTAAATGCAGAATTAAATTCTACATCAAAAACATATAAGGAATTTTTCGTCTAGGTTTAGCGGTTTTCGAGATATTTTAAAATTAAAGTGAAAATTTAAAAAAATATGAGTATTTACTTCTAACTAAACCTGTTTAAGTAGAAAATCTATAAATTCGAGCGGCCTATTAACCAAGGAAGGACCCAGGTGACCATCCCCCCTCCCTCGAGAAGTGGTAAGTATATTGTTTAATATGCAAAAATAACTAAAAGCAATGTAAGAAAACATTTTATTTATTCTAAACTAGGAACATAAAAAAATATAAAAAAAATTGGTGCCCAAAAAAAATACCCTCAAAAAACAGCTTTGTCCCTTTCGGTTTTAAACAAACTTGGCGCCCCTAAAAAAAAAAAATTGGCGCTCCAAAAAAATACCCTCAGGAAAAAAGCTTTGTCCCTGGCGGTTTCTAACTTGGCGCCCCGGTAAAAAAAGTTGGCTGCCAAACCTATGGGGGGGGGGTAATCATACCCCCTCATCTACGCCCTTGCTCACAGTTTTGACTAGAGTTTCTATGTCTAGGAATTCTAGCTTGGACAATTCGAGTAACAAGTACAATTTTACCTTTGGGGTTCACCCATTCATCATCATCATAAGTAGCGGAGCAGAAATACAAAGTAACTGCTATACACTCAGACCTGCTGGTACATTGTTTCCGCGTAAACATCATTTGATGTAAGAGCAAAAGCCGTTATAGTTCCATCAGAAATAATGCTTTTGGCAAAAGTCAAAAACGAATTCAATGAAAGCTGGATAAGTTCTTGGGGCAAAACGTATTGCATACCAAAAAACATTAAAATCTTATTTCCCATTGGGTGACACTTGACGGTAAATGATTATTACAGTTAATGCAGATCATATACCTGTAATCAAATGAAGTTTTAATATACAACTTTAAAGGTGGCAATATTTAAAATTTCTCGAAAATTTTAGATGATACCACTGACAGGCAGACTCCGTAAACTATTATTCGCCCCAATTCTAGATACGACTGATACTCTGCGTGTTAAAATTTTAGAATTGCGGCGATTTATATAATTCTATAGTGCACAGTCAGTAGTCACGCTGACCTTGAACAGACATAAAGTTTAAGTTACTTGCCAACGCAAACCAAGAGTTAATCCTGTTAGTAGAAGGTCTACACATTATAGTCACGCTGACCTTGAACAGACATCAAGTTTAAGTGACTTGCCAACGCAAACCAAGAGTTAATCCTGTTAGTAGAAGGTCTACACATTATAGTCACGCTGACCTTGAACAGACATCAAGTTTAAGTGACTTGCCAACGCAAACCAAGAGTTAAGCCTGTTTGTAGGAGGTCTAAAAATTATAAAACCATCCACAGTAAAATCTGAGGTGCCCGGTTTTAGAAAATAATGGACTTTATGTCTCAGAAATAAACATGGTGGAATTTTGGTCACAAATTTTAAATCCTTTCACATAAATAGTCTATCACGGTGGGCTTTAAGCTTACGGAGATGAAAAAATCGAACACCCCATAACTGACAACGAGATATTATTTCTAATTCTTTCAGAATTACATGTTCGTTGAGAACAAAATCGTAGGTGTAGCCGTTTTTTATTCCATCAAAAATTAGTATATTATTATACAGGGTGTATTTGAAATAGGGTAGAAAATTTTAACAGGTGATTCTACATGATAAAATATGACAAAAAGTTCCTATAAACATATGTCTAAAAATGCGTCATAAGGGAGCTACGCCCCTTTGAAAGTGGCTAAAAAAATCGGTTTGGACTTTGAGATATGTTAACGAGGTTTTGCACGTGAATTAATCCTAATAAGGCCCATCTTTGTATGTCATTTTCACGTACTTATTTAAACCAGGGGTGTGCGAAACGGGGGGGCCTTATCAGTTTTTTGTCCCAAACTTTTTTCTGTGTAACTTTTTTGCAATTTTATTTTTGAAAAATGATTCCTCAGGTCAAAATACATAAAAAAGGTACTCTTGTTGTAATACTGTAGGATTAACCGTTTTCGAGAAAAGTTCATTTGAAGGTGATGTGACATGTAGGTCGAAAAAACGCTTTTAAAGCTACCAATGGTAGCCTACCATAGCCCTTTAAAAATGGTGCATATTTAGGAGACCATAGCTCCATTAGGATTGATTTTTGGAAGTACCTGTATATGAGGTTTTTTTCTTAGTTTTTAATGTACTTTCGCCCTGCATCATTAAAATTTTGGTTTTCAACATTTTAGTATTTAATTTTTCGTCCTCGAACCGTGGAATTTCACCTTCAAATGAACTTTTCTCGAAAACGGTTAATCCTACAGTATTACAACAAGAGTACCTTTTTTATGTATTTTGACCTCAGGAATCATATTCCAAAAATAAAATTGCAAAAGAGTTACACATAAAAAAGTTTGGGACAAAAAACTGATAAGGCCCCCCCGTTTCGCACACCCCTGGTTTAAATAAGTACGTGAAAATGACATACAAAGATGGGCCATATTAGGAATAATTCACGTGCAAAACCTCGTTGACATATCTCAAAGAGTTCCTGAGTTATTAAATAAAAACCGACTTTTTTAGCCAATTTCAAAGGGGCGTAGCTCCCTTATGACGCATTTTTAGACATATATTTATAGGAACTTTTTGTCATATTTTATCATGTAGAATCACCTGTTAACATTTCCTACGCTATTTAAAATACACCGTATATACACATTTCCTACCCTATTTCAAATACACCGTGTATACACGGTGTATTTTAAATAGCGCAGGAAATGTTAACAGGTGATTCTACATGATAAAATATGACAAAAAGTTCCTATAAATATATGTCTAAAAATGCGTCATAAGGGAGCTACGCCCCTTTAAAAGTGGCTAAAAAAATCGGTTTTTATTTAATAACTCAGGAACCCTTTGAGATATATCAACAAGGTTTTGCACGTCAACTAATCCTACCAAGGCCCGTTTTTATGTGTTATTTTCATGTACTTATTTCAACCAGGGGTGTGCGAAACAGGGGGGGGGCTTATCAGTTTTTTGTCCCAAGCTTTTTTCTGTGTAACTTTTTTGCAATTTTATTTTTGAAATATGATTCCTCAGGTCAAAATACATAAAAAAGATACCCTTGTTGTAATACTGTAGGATTAACCGTTTTCGAGAAAAATTCATTTGGTGATATTCCACGGGTCGAGGACGAAAAATTAAATACTATAATGTTGAAAACCAAAATTTTAATGATGCAGGGCGAATGTACATTAAAAACTAAGAAAAAAACCTCATATACAGGTACTTCCAAAAATCAATCCTAATGGAGCTATGGTCTCCAAAATATGCACCATTTTTAAAGGGCTATGGTAGCTTTAAAAGCGTTTTTTCGACCTACATGTATGAAAACTATTTTTCTTAGTTTTTGATGTAGAATAACATTGCATCATTAAAATTTTGATTTTCGACATTTTAGTATTTAATTTTTCGTCCTCGGATCGTGAAATTTCACCTTCAAATGAACTTTTCTCGAAAACGGTTAATCCTACAGTATTACAACAAGAGTACATTTTTTATGTATTTTGACCTGAGGAATCATATTTCAAAAATAAAATTGCAAAAAAGTTACACAGAAAAAGGGTTGGGACAAAAAACTGCTAAGGCCCCCCCGTTTCGCAAACCCCTGGTTTAAATAAGTACGTGAAAATGACATACAAAGATGGGCCTTATTAGGATTAATTAACATGCAAAACCTCGTTAATAAGGGTTCCTGAGTTATTAAATAAAAACCGATTTTTTTAGCCACTTTCAAATGGGCGTAGCTCCCTTATGACGCATTTTTAGACATGTGTTTATAGGAACTTTTTGCCATATTTTATCATGTAGAATCACCTGTTAAAATTTCCTACGCTATTTCAAATACACCGTGTATGTGACCCAAAAAAATTTCAAATTAAAAAGTTTGGAGGTCTCACCCCTTAAATTTGTTTATTGGGGTAAGAGTATCATCCCTAATTGTTTTTAAAATTTTTGAAAAAATCTAGAGGTCGTTCACAGCCATTTTTTAAAAAATATGTTTGCTTAGCTTTTTTTTATTTTTTTTAAGGCCCAAGGAATTTTTATTTAAATCTTTTAAACACGAAACGGTATAAAGGGATAGTAAATTGCTAACCTCAAAAAAAATCTGAATTTTTCTTTCAAAATGGCGGAGCGGTGCCCTTTAAAGTTTGAAAATTCACTACATTGCTTGATTTTAGGTCTAACTACAGGCACAAAAAAATGTTTTCATTGTCTTCAAACATTGTGCGTGTAGCCCAATATGTCCTCAAATAAAAACAACTATTTTTTTATTGGATATATAGGGTATCCAGAAAAAATAATATATACATTTTTTAACACTTTTTCGGTTTTTAGGCAAAAAAATAATATAAAATATATGCATCCAATACAAAAATTAATACAAATTTTATGTGTCCAGACACATCCGGCTGGCGCCAGCCGGATATACAGCTGTATATCCGATAAAAAAATATTGGGCTACACGCACAATGTTTGAAGACAATGAAAAACATTTTTTTGTGCCTGTAATTAGTAGGGACACTAGATCTAGGTCTTAAGTTAGCAAGGCGACAGACAACTGTCGCCTTGCTAACTTAAGAACTAGATCTAGTGTCTCTAGTAATTAGACTTAAAATCAAGCAATGTAGTGAAATTTCAAACTTTAAAGGGCTCCGCCATTTTGAAAGAAAAATTCAGAATTTTTTTTGAGGTTAGCAATTTACTATCCCTTTATACCGTTTCGTGTTAAAAAGATTTAAATAAAAAATCCTTGGGCCTTGAAAAAAAAATAAAAAAAGCTAAGTAAACATATTTTTTGAAAAATGGCTGTGAGCGCCCTCTAGATTTTTTCAAAAATTTTGAAAAAAATTAGGGATGAAACTCTTACCCCATTAAACAAATTTAAGGGGTGAGACCTCCAAACTTTTTAATTTGAAATTTTTTTGGGTCACGTATATACTAATATACTAATTTTTGATGGAATAAAAAACGGCTACACCTACGATTTTGTTCTCGACGAACATGTAATTCTGAAAGCATTAGAAACAATATCCTGTTGTCAGTTATGGGATCTCCGTAAGCTTAAAGCCCACCGTGCTATCCATTCTCAATTCAGCAAAAATAGTTACGCAGGCATTTGGTAGCTTGCCTTCTAAAAAAATGTAGTGCAGTGTATTAAATTTATGTCAAATTGTGTCAGAACAATAATTCAGTAATAATGTTTGACGAATAATTTGTCATACACGCATATTTTTTGAGAAAGTAAGTAGCAAAAAGTCTCAGTGGATTTAAATTCTCTAATCAAAATTTAAATAGAATAAGCTAAAACAGTAAAAAATGAAGAACTATTAAGCTGACTATGGTCATTTTTGAGGAATAAAGTGCATTATCTTCCGAAACCGAGCTTCTCGAATTTTAATGTTGATGGTTTTATAATGTGGATACATCCTACTAACAGAATTAACTCATGGTTTGCGTTGGCAAGTCTTAAACTTAATGTCTATTCAAGATTACCATTAAGTGTATTTTCGTAAAAATTTTCAAATATGGCCGCCGATGAAGTCGTATGTATTATATTTATTAAAAATCGAAACGGTTAAATAAAAGATATATTTATTAATAAATTATAACAATATACAATATTTAAAAAACAAGTATGTTAAGAAAACCAATCACTGGTTAGTCCGCCGAACAGGGAAGCAGCGCTAGCTCGCATTACAGCAGCAGGGTCTCTTTCAGGAGATTTCTTTACTGGGTTAGTATTTGTCTAAAACGAAAACAAAATATTAAATACACTCAGAAAAATTGCAAGTAAACTAGGGGTTATTTTAACAGTGTTAACAAGAAATTGAGCCAATTCACACACATACAACTCAACCAGAAAAAAATAATTTGATCAAAACATCGACGGCTTCTTCCGCAAATTTTCCAACTGGGTCATTCCGCGTCAACTGCTACCACAGCACCAAAAATTAAATATTATACATTTATTTAGATATTGGGAACGGTTATATTTCAAAATCCATCCAGCATTTCCAAAAACTGTTATTGCACTGTCCAAAGAAACTTGTAAAATAGCCAAAATCGAAAGTTTAGGGCCCCTAAACGACCCCTAAATGAACCACGATCAATTGTGACTTTTCAGTGGATTTAAATAAACTTTTTACTCGTAATTTGGACAATACCAGACGTGGTCATACATTAAAACTTTCATGTGAACTTTTTTTACCACTATCAGGCAATATTTTCTACCTAATCGTGTCCTGAAACTCTCTAACTGAATCAACTATCTCCGCCTCATCAGTAAATTCTTTTAAAAATCCTTATGATGGTAGACATCAAACTTTAATTTTATATTTATAGGTACGGGGTGAACCTTAAATTTTATACTTTTTTTTATGCTATAGTATTTACATTTTGGTGTATACATATTTTGGTCTATACAACGTATAGTATGTTTGTATACAGAATGCCCAGTAAATGATGTTATTAATTTTAAGGGGTGATTCTACATAGGAAAATATATAAACATGTCTAAAAATGTGTCGTAAGGGAGCTAAGCTCCTTTGAAAGTGGCTAAAAAATTCGGTGTTTATTTAATAACATAGAAACCCTTTGAAGTATAGCAACGAGGTTTTGCTAATATTAATAAGGCCCATCTTCGTATGTTATTTTCATGTACTTATTTTAACCAGGGGTGTGTTTTTTATCCCAAACTTTTTTCTGTGTATTTTTTTGTAATTATTTTTGGAATATGATTCCTCAGGTCAAAATACATAAAAAAGGTATTCTTGTTCTAATACTGTAGCATTAACCGTTTTCGAGAAAAATTCATTTGAAGGTGAAATTTCACGGATCGAGGACAAAAAATTAAGTACTAATATGTTTAAAACCAAAAAGTCCAAAATTTCAATAATGCGGGATTATTCTATATCAAAAACTAAGAAAAAAAGAAGTTTCTATACATGTAGGTCGAAAAATTGCTTTTAAAGCTACTATGGCCCTTTGAAAATGGTGCATTTTTGAAGTCCATAGCTTCCTTGGGATTGATTTTTGAAAGTATTTTATTTTTTTTTATTTATTTATTTCTGCAATAAATTACATAAGCATGGAGAGCCCCAAATAAGCTCTCGGCTTGTGCTAGGGGCTCTCCATTAATTTTGAAAAAAAAATATTCGAATTTTGACATTTTGTATATTTCACATAAATTTCCAAACATCTTCTTGTGCCTTCTCCGCCTCCATTTCTACAGATTCACATCTTCCTTATATATCTTCCCAGCCATCATTCCAAAAATAAAACTTCTTACATTAATTTTTTTATTAAAAAAAAATACTTAGAAAATTGACTGAGGTATATGAGGTTTTTTTCTTAGTTTTTGATGTACATACACCATCATTGAAATTTAGGTTTTCAACATTTTAGTATTTAATTTTTCGTCCTCGAACCGTGTTTCACCTTCAAATAATTTTTTCTCGAAAACGGTTAATCCTACAGTATTACAACAAAAGTACCATTTTGATGTATTTTGACCTGAGGAATCATATTTCAAGAATAAAATTACAAAAAAAATACACAGAAAAAAGTTTGGGATAAAAAACTAATAAAGCCCCCCAGTTTCGCACACCCCTATTTAAAATAAGTACATGGAGATAGCATACAAAGATTGGCCTTATTAAGGTTAGATTACATTCCAAACCTGGTTGCTTTACCTCAAAGCGTTCCTGAGTTATTAAATATAAACCGATTTTTTTAGCCAATTTCAAAGGGGCTTATCTCCCTTACGACTCATTTTTAGACATATGTTTATAGGAACTTTTTTCATATTTTCCTAAGTAGAATCATCCCTTAAAATTAAAATTAGTATAGATATTTATATTTTGGTCTATAGACCAAATAATAGAAAATTGGTTTGCATGACACCAAAATGTGACAAATTTTGAAAACAATTTTTTTTTAATTATAAAGTGAAAAACCCAAACATTTCCGAAAAAAACAATGGACACATATAGAATTCGATCAGCTTATTTAAATAATGTTGCACATTAGGCGTCCTAGGTTTAAGGATTGGCCACTAGAGCTTAGAGCTAATAATAGTTTATAATGGGAAAGCGCGCGATGCTTTTACTCTAGACATACAAAATAAAAATAAAAATTGTTTATAATCCAGTGCGTAATGCTATGATTGCCTGGCTGTAAATACCTTTTTGTCATTTTCTACATTTTCTGTTAAAACATTTTTCTGTGATGGTGCAGTAATTGGTAATGGAGGAAACCATGAGTTTATTGATGGTATACTAATTGATAATATTGACGGTTCCTTTTCTAATTCTTTGCTTTTTTCAGATACACCAATGTTGATTAATTGATTTGTTGTAGGAAGTAAACAGCCAAAAATTACCTGAAACAATTTGTTTTAACTAACTATACAGAGTTATTCAAAAATAAATTCGAGAAATTTAAGAGGTGATTCTACGTTAAAAAAATATAAAAAAAAGTTCCTATAGAGGTGGGTCCGGAAATGAGCCCCAAGGGAGCTACGACTCTCCTAAGGGTACATCTAAAAAGTAGTTTTTATTTAATATTTTTGGAACCCTATAAACGACAGTAAAGATTTTTTTCACATGCATTAACATTGATAAAGGTTATCATTTAATGTAATTTTTAATTGTGCATAGTGGGGGGGGGGCGATGTCACTTTTTTGCCCCAAACTTTTTTATCCGTATTTTTTTTACATTTTCTCAATAAAATATTAATCTTAAATTAAAAATACATTAAAAAGGTACTCTTCATGTAACACTGTAGAGACAACCGTTTTCGAGAAAATTGAAATTAAAGAGGCAATTTCACGTTCTGAGCATCCAAAATGAACCAATAAAAATTTCAATACTGCAGAGAGATTCTACATTAAAAAGTCCAAACGAAAAAAAACTTCCCATACACAAATATCCACAAATCGCTTTTAAGGGAGGTATGGTCCCTTACAAAAGTGTTACTCTTTAAGAAATTTTTGATGTTCAGAACGTAAATTGCAATTTTCTCGAAAACGATTGGCTCTTCGATGTTACATAAAGAGTAGCTTTTTATGTATTTTTAATTAAAGACTAATATTTTATTGAGAAAACGTCAAAAAATCCACGGATAAAAAAGTTTGGGGCAAAGAAGTGACATCGCCCCCAATTTACACGTCCCTGATTAAAATTACAAAACAAAAATTACATAAAAGGATATCCATTATCAACATTGAGGCATGTGCAAAAAATCGTTACTGTAGTTCATGGAGTTCCAGAATTATTAAATAAAAACTACTTTTTAGATGTACCCTTAGGAGGGTCGTAGCTTCTTTAGGGCTCATTTCCGGACCAACCTCTATAGGAACTTTTTTTCATATTTTTTAACGTAGAATCACCTCTAAATTTCTTGAACTTACTTCTGAATAACCCTGTATACATGATTGTCATAGTTCAGGAAATATTACCCAAGCAATTTTAAGTCAAAAACGTCTGAACATATATCCAAAACTCTATCGTAACTAGGCTACGGTAATTTTAATTGTTAAAGAACAGGTAAAATCTCATTTAAAATAAGTTAAAAAAAAACTTTATTGCAGTAATTGTTCAAAATGTCCACCTAACTGATGTATACACAACCCAGCTCTTCTCAGAACAGAAGCGACAGCAACAAGTTCTTCTCTGTTTACACGAGTTTCTGCAAAAACAAGACTTTTCAGCCTTCCCCTATGAAAAAAATCTAGAGGATTAAGGTCGGGTGACCTTGATGGCCAAGCGACTGCTGCACATCTTCCAATCCAGCGAATTCAAAAGCGATGCATTAGTAAAACTTCAACTGCATTAGTACTTTACTCCTGTAAAAAACAGTGAATTTTCGCCACCGGGCCCCCCGAGAGCCCGGACCCCAGGGAATCCTCCCCCTTTATTTTATAGTTTTAACAGTTTTTAAGTTGAACAAAAAATTCTAGAAAAAAAATACGAAGCCAGTAAACAATGTTAGTAAGGCGGAGAGTCTGTAAAAATTAGCATGGATTTATTGGTAAATTTCTTACCTGTGTTTGGCAGATGGCTCTTTTAACATTATTTTGCAAATATGAATAGAACACGTCCAAATCAAATGGATCAATTTTAGACCTCAATTTATCACAGATTTTTTGGGATTTTTCTACCAATTGCGTATTATCTCTCAATACGCATAACATAGTTAAGTATTTAATATCAAACCAAAACTGTAAAGCTTGGTTTTGATTGATATCGCTATCTAAAATGGTGCTATAATGATTTAGTATAACATCTACGTTACGTTTTAAAAACTCTAAATGCACCGACTTTGGAATTGTGTGAGGCAATACTTGTCCCAAGAATTTATTTAACTGTTCTAAAACATGGTGTAAAGCCAGCGTGGGCTTTAGAGGAACTTTTATCGTCGATTTAAACACTTTTTCTTCGGTCTGTTCTTGAATTTCTATACTATCCCACTTCTGAAACACAAATTAAAATATATTTTTATTAAATACGTATATTAAAATTTCGGTAAAGTAATTAGTAAAGCTTGCAGTTAGTGCTAAAAAGTATAAAATAGTTGTTTATGATACAAGGACAAAAACTACTGTTTAGGGCGATTGCGGAGATTTCCAACCGAACTCAAAGGGCGAAGGTTTTATACACTATTTTTCATTCGGTCGGTCTGCCCGTAAAAATCTGTAAGCACGATAAGAAAGCTTTGATCTAGATACTTGGGCATACATGTGAGTTACGAAAAGTTCTCGCTTTGGATATGAGAAAAATATAATATTTTTCAGATAATCTTAAAAATTGGTATATAGGGTTTTTTAAGGTCGCTGAAACTGAATCTGATATTTTAAATCCAACCTCAGGTGCAGCGCAGGAACAATCCTTTTCAAATATATACAATATTTACGTGAATATTTTTTTCAACTATCATAATATCGGTTTCAACCAATAAAAAACAAGACATTACCATAACGACGGGATATTTTCGTCTCGAATATATACCAGAAAATGGAATGAATATTAGATTTTCAGGTAAAAGTCCAAACCAGTTTTCTAGTTCTTTGATATAACAAGCTTGATAATGTAATATTATAACCAAATATCAAGTAAAATGCAAAATTAAGGCAATTTTTATGTCTTATTAACTTATTTTTATTCAATATTAATAAAATTTAACGAATTTAGATCTTTTTTATTCCAAAAATTAGAAATGTTAAACATGAAATTATTGTGTCAAAATAAATTAACATAAAATTATTAATTATTTATTCTAATTACTTTTGAAGATTTAAATTGTTAAAAAATTGTTTTAAAAAATAGTCCTGCAAATACACCCCAGATTCGGTATATTACATATGAAAAGAGTAGTGGAAAAGTCCAATAACTCGTTTAGTGCAAAAATGTTAAAATAACACTTATACCATACGATTCTGCGCATGACATAAAATTATTTTTATTTATACAGGGTGTTCTATTTTTGCCTGAAAACACCTTACTTTGTTTTTTACTTTCAATAAAAGGTTTCATTTTAAATTAGTAGTAGTAGTAGTAGTAAGGGTGGGGAGGCTACAAGCCAGGCAACTAGGCCATTATGGCCCTTTTTGCCAGCCCCGAGCTGTCCCAGCTACATATCTACCCTACTCCCTGCCTAAACCTGCCGGACCTCCTTATAAAGGTCGCGATATCTGTCCAGGCAAGGGTACGCAACTCCTCTCTTGCCACTCCGAAGATCTCCTGTCCTATTCTGCCGAACCGATCGCATTGTCCTAGGAAATGGAAGGACGATTCTTCGTCTATCCCGCAACCCGAACAGACGGGGTCGTTACCGACATTCATCTTGAACAGGTGCCTTCCTAGTCCACAGTGACTCGTGAGGACCCCTGTGAGTTGGCTGATCGTGGCTTGGCTTCTTCCTAGTAGCCACGCGGTTTTTGACTTGCTTGGACCGGAAATAAAGTCCATTGCCTGTCTGCAGTTCGTGACCGTTGACCAGCTTTCTCTTAGTTTAAATTAAGAGAAATCGCAGTTTTTTTTGTGAAAAGGGGGTATATTTTAATTTTAATCCAAAGTACAGATTAGGAGGTTAGTAATGGAACACAATATCGTCCAAATGTCTGCCTCGGCTTTTCTTACAGACGGTCATTCTTTTGATGATTTTTTTTGCATAATTGCGGCTCTATTTCGCGAATAACAGCTTTGATGTTGTATTTGAGCGCTTGAATCTTTGCTGGTGCATTGACGAGGAAGTTATCTTTAACGTAGCCCCAAAGAAAAAAATCTAATAGTGTTAAATCGCACGATCTCGTGAATGACCGTCTAGACGCGTCTGTAAGAAAAGCCGAGGCGGACATATCAGGAGCGCTTATATGCAGCTGTTCATGCCGCGTTTTGATAAACTGCGCATGCTCTGACCGTTTTTCAATATATTATTTTAAATAAAAAACATTTTTTTACAAAAAAAACACCAAACAACAAAAAACTAAAACAAACTCCAGCACGGAGAGCTGCAATTAGGCGCTTGTGACATATAGACGATATTGTGTTCCATTACTAACCTCCTAGTCAGTACTTTGGATTAAAATAAAAATATACCCGCTTTTTACAAAAAAACTGAATTTTTCTCTTAATTTAAAATGAAACCTGTTGTTTTTAAGACCATGTTAAAAAAATGTCTCTGTCGGTCTGTCTGTCTGTCTATCTGTCTGTTGCCACGATAACTCGAGTACGTTTTGAGGTAGGGACTTGAAATTTGGTATGCAGGTCTATTGGCCTCATAGCTCGGATAAGTTCGAAAATGGGAAAAATCTAGCTTACCGAAAAGGACGTAACTGCGCAACTCGTTTACTTTACGTCCCAGGTGATTTTTTTTTTCACAATTACGGTTTATGATTCTAAACAAAAACATAAGAAATCGTTTTTTTTTCTAGGGCGTATACTTTTCGGGACATAGCGGTCTAGTCTTTAAACAAGCTTACACATGTGGAAATTTGAGGGTATATTAAAAACCCTTAATGGTTGACTCGTGCATTGTTTAAGACTTTCAACTTTAGAATCTTTTTAGGTTATTATATTTTGACAAAACCGACAGAGGCTATCAAATATTCTATTTTTATAGGGTCACTCCATCCGGCGGTGGTTTTATGATACCCGTCTTAGACGGCAGCAACAAACTGCCGCTGCAACTCCATTCAGCGCGCTGAGTGTAGTGTTTTTTTTATTAGAAACTCAGATCTTTTAATTGATTTACTGGCTATAAATTCTTAATACAAATTAATAAAATAAAAATACAATAACTGAATTTTATTTATTTATTTCAAAGTAATAAACATAGGAAAATTTTTTATCGGTGTTCCGAAAAGAGAACATTCTAGCTACAATGTAATTTTAAGATTGGTGCAGAGGGCAAGGAATTTTGGAAGTTTAAACGCAAACAGAAAAGTGGTTGGAGACACTTCGCGAAATGCAAAAACTGTTGATAATAAAGAAGCTGTCATTTAGACTTTTGAAGAATAATCTGGAACAAGCATTAGTATCGTGGCAAGAAATCTTGATATGTCTGTCCTGTGTTTAATGAACTCTAAAAGATGAAGAAACGCATTATTTTTAGCAAACTCGCGTTCAATGTATGAAGCATGCTAAAGAATATGTTCAAAATGACCTCCACCAACTTGAACACATAAAGCAGCTCTTTTTAACAGACTTCTCCTGGCATTAATAATCATATTTGGAGTTACTGACTCAAGCGCTTCATGTATTCGGTCTCCTAGTTCTTCTACAGTGTCTGGCATATTTCTATACACTAAATTTTTTACATGGCCCCATAAAAAGAAGTCCATTGGAGTGAGATCAGGGGATCTAGGAGGCCACCTTCTGGGACCCCCACGGCCTATCCAACTGTTTGGAAAACTGATGTCGAGTTGGCTTCTTGCCGTTTCTGAGAAATGCACTGGACAGCCATCATGTTGAAACCAGATGTTATCCACATTTGCCAACCTTTGAAGTGGGATGTCATCAATAAGATTTTCCACTTCATCCCTTAAGAAGTTAGTGTAGGTTTCGCCATTCAATCTGCCAGGAAACTCATGAGGTCCAATCTAAAAACAAATATTTTAAGCATTTTATGGTGGTTTATTTCTCAAAATAACTTACTTTAGCATCTCCCAATATTCCGGCCCAAATATTTAAGGAAAACCTTCGTTGGGGATTTCCTTGCCTGAAGGCATGGGGATTTTCCTGTCCCCAAACATGAGAATTTCTTGAATTAAAAAAAACCATCTCTTTGAAACCCAGACTCATCCGTAAAAAGAATGCTTTTTACAAAGTTTTCATTTTCTTGATGTTTCTGCAACAGCCATGTGCAAAATTCGACTCGTAAAGGATAGTCCTCCGGTGTCAAGCATTGTACTCGAGTGTAATGAAAGGGATGCATTTTTTCATCTTTTAGAATTCGTTGAACAGAGGTCTTAGACATATCAAGATTTCTAGCCACGATACTAAGGCTTGTTTCAGGTTCTTCTTCAAAAGCCTGAATGACAGCTTCTTCATTATCAACAGTTCTTGCAGTTCGCGGAGCGCCTCCAATCTCTTTTTTGTTTGGAGTTAAATTTCCAGAATTTCTTGCCCTTTGCACCAATCTTAAAATAACATTTCTGCTAGGATGTTCTCTATTGGGAAAACGAATAGAATATTCTACAGATGTAGCTGAAGCACTCCGGCCACACTCGCCATATAAAATTAGCATTTCGCAATACTCTTCTGAAGTAAACATCATGAAAGTTTTGATATTTTTTTATGACATTAATAAATATTTATGTCACATTAATCACCATGTCAACCTACAGAATATGTACCTGCAATAATTAAATTTGCTTCCATAGCTACAAATTCAACCTTTAATGGTAATTTATAATCAGCAACAGTATTGGTCCACTTAAAGCGTTCTTATTTTTGAATTGAACGAAGATGGATTTTTTTTGAAATTTTTTTCATATTTTCCAGAGGGTTTTTAATATACCCTCAAATTTCGGTACGCGAGTTCTGGAACAGGCTGTATATAAATATACTACGCGCAGCACAGTTTGGTAGAACATATTTATGCGCAGAAGGGGTTAATAATACATACGAATGCGCAAAAGTTTTCTGGCAAACATATACAAATAAACCATACGCAGCAGGGATTGGTAGAATATATTTATGCGCAGAAGTGTTTAATAATACATAATAATGCGCAAATGCGTTTTAGCAAACAAAAATACCATGCGCAGAAGGATTTGGTGAAACATATAAAAATATTAATTACCTCCCAGGATAAAATAATTGTAAAATTTGTAGGAAAATATTTTTACTAAATACGCATTTTCATGATATAATCAGAGCCGTAAATAAAGCGAGATTGACGCCTCCTACCCAGAAAACGCAGTAAGAGACGCTAAAACGAGCATTTTTTAAGGTATATATTGCGTGTTCAAGTAAACCATAGAGCTTTAAATTCGTAAAAATTTTGACCTGCGGCGCTAGAGGTTTCTTACTATTTTGTGTGCAGAAGTGTTTAATAATACATACGAATGCGCAAAAGTGTTCTAAAAAAATATAGAAATATACTATGCGCAGCAGTGTTTGGTGGAACATATTTATGCGCAAAAGTGTTTAATAATACATACGAATGAGCAAAAGTGTTCTGGCAAACATATACAAATAAACCATACGCAGCAGGGGTTGGTAGCTGGTTGGTAATACATAATAATGCGCAAAGGTGTTTTAGCAAACCTATACAAAAATACGATGCGCAGAAGGATTTGGTGAAACATATAAAAATATTAATTACCCCCAGGATAAAACAATTGTAAAATTTCTAGGAAAATATTTTTACTAAATACGCATTTTCATGATATAATCAGGGCCGTAAATAAAGGGAGATTGGCGCCTACCCAGAAAACGCAGTAAGATATGCTAAAACAAGCATTTTTAAAGGTATATATTGCGTGTTCAAGTAAACCATAGACCTTTAAATTCGTAAAAAAATTGACCTGAGGCACTAGAGGTTTCTTACATTTTTGCGAAATTTGGAATTGAGAAACTGTTTTAAAAATAAGGTTTGTAAATATTACCTGCGCACTAGGGCTTTCTTGCATTTTTGTGAAATTCTGAATAATAAAACTGCTTAAAAATTAAAATAGATAAGAAAGATGAGAAAAGTTTGTAAAAATTTTCGCCTGGTGCATTAGGTCTTTTTGCGTTTTATTATTATTATTATTTAAGACTGTAGAACTTAAGCATGAAATTCGTAAAAAAATTCGCCTGCGGCGCTACTATTTATTATATTTTTGTGAAATTTAATTAATTGTTATTTAAAAGACTGGTTTAAAATTAAAATAGACCATTGAATTTGTAAAAATCTTCGCCTGCGGCGTTAGGGCTTTCTTACGTTTTTTCTTAATTTAAGAATATAAAACTTTAGTTTTTTATTTTACCCCCCCCCCCAGGACCATTTCCTGGATCCGCCACACTAAAAAACTTTAAATATTTTAGTTGTTTTTATATGGGATAGGGGACGCAAAGTGATAACCTGCCACAGGTGCCACAGCTCTAGTTACGGCTCTTGCAGAAGTGTTTAATAATACATATGAATGCGCAAAAGTGTTCTGGCAAACATATACAAATATGCCGATGCGCAGATATGTTTGGTAGAACATGCTTATGTGCAAAAGTTTTTGATAATAGATAAGAATGCGCAGAAGTGGAAAAGGTAAAGGAAGTGTGGCAAAAAGCGTGGTGTAGTTTATTTCCACTATTCTGCTCGTGGAAAATATAAAAAATTTTTAAACGATTTCAGATATTTTATCACAAAGTTAAATAGTAGGGTAATTCCAGCAAATCGTGACATGGCTGGCAAATAAAATACAGATTATTATTAGCATTTATATAATGGCAGCTTATGAAATGAATTTTCTGGTACTACTAATTTCATAGTCGTCAAGGTGGCTGTTTCTTAAATAATGACAGTTTTATTTAGCGGTACGTGGTACGTGGACAATTCAATCTGTATTTGGCGTCAATTAACAACGCAAAAACTGTGGTTTAAACTGTGTTTTTTTCAAACTAACTATTTTTCTATTATAGATTATTTTATATATTTTCGTTGACTATAAATTTTAGACGGTAAGTAAACGATTTATTGTTTTTTTTTCTTGAAATATTAAAAATCATCAAAAAATTGTAACGCAAGCAACAAAAAAGTATGATATATTTTTTTGTTGCTTGCGTTACAATTTTTTGAGTAAGAGTATTAAAATACTCTTCTACTTTTAGATTATCTTAATTTAGTTTATTTTTTACTTAATTATGTAATTATTTTGTTTTATTTTTTCTTGTCTAATAAAAGTGTTAACTTTGTAACTTAGACTTGGATTTGCTTTAATAATTCCACATTCGAAAAATTATTAAAAAAATACACAACCCGACGCACTGTGATCCAATTTTGAAAAAAAGTTGGTCAAAACCTCATTTGCTTATTTTTGAGTGGTTTGATTGATCATACCACATGGGTGAACCCATGTGGTATGAAAACACATAAACAGAAATATTATTTAACGCACAGTGGGTTAAATTTAATAAAACATAAACAAGCCAGCGTGTATTTGTCGAAGTTTGGTCATTCCATAATTCGACAAATTATTAAAAAATAAACAAACACGGTGTTCTAGAAGAACTTTTAAATGACATGAAAACTTCTATTTTTTTTTTCTTTTTGGAATTTGTTATATGAGGTCTAATTAAAAAAACAAGATCAAAATTTTAAAAATCGTTAGAGCCGTTTTTGAAAAAAATGTGTTTTTTAGAAAATATCTCTGATATTTCACGCTGACATACTCGGTTTGCCCTCGATGTCTCGGATTTTGACCAAACTTGGCACTATGGTACCTAAGCACTCCATCCAATTTTTTTTTGAAACGGTCCATCCGTTCACGATACCGGGTGTCCCACCAACCAGGTTGTTGACAAGTTATATCTCCATTATTTGAAAAGGTAAATTTTTTGTAATTATAGCGTTAAATGGGAACCAAAGAAGATTTTATTGACTTATTCAACCCCCCCCCCATTGCTCACTCACTTCCTTGTAACCACCACACCCTCTGATTTTCAAATAACACCTCCCACCCCCATTTTTATCTAAAAAGATAAAAAGTTATAAAAAAAATAAATTAAATTGGAGTCAAAGTAGAATTTACTGAGATATGCAAAACTACCCCTTATTTATTAACCCACTCTCTTGGAACCACCTCCAACTAATTTTTTAAATAGCACTCCCCTATTTTACTAAAGAATATGAAAGCAGATTTTATTTTAAATTTAACCAGAAAAATTTCCAAAAACTTACGTTAAATTGTACCCAAAAGACAATTGATTAATATATCCAAAACCAACTAATAATAACCCGTTCTCCTGGAACTACCCGCAACTTTGTTTTAAATACCATCCTTAAACCATGTATTATAAATAGTATCTTATTCTTTTAAGGGGCCGTTTTGAAAAAAATTTGAATGAAGTGCTTAGTTACCATAGTGGTACCACTATGCCAAGTTTGGTCAAAATCCGAGACATCGAGGGCAAACCGAGTGTATGAGCGTGAAATATCAGAGATATTTTCTAAAAAACACATTTTTTTCAAAAACGGCTCTAACCATTTTTAAAATTTTGGTCTTATTAAAAAAATTAGAGCTCATATAACAAATTCCAAAAAGAAAACTGCAAACTGACGCGCTGTTGTCCGAATTCGGAAAAAGTGGTCAATACTTTTTGTGAGTTATAGCATTTTTAATCTCTGCTTAAGTATGGTAAGATAAAAACTAAGATGATTTACCGCACAGTGGTCATAACATAGTTTTTACATTTTTAAGCATGTTGTACCCCAAAGTTCAATAAAATTATTTAAAAATTAAGGCCGACGCACTGTAGTCCAAATTGGGAAAAAAGTGGTCAATACTTTTTTTTTGTTATAGCATTTTTCATTTCTAAACATGTTTTATGATTTGACGAAAGGAAGAACTTAAAAATATTTTCATGTATACAGGATGGTTCGTGAAGGCTGGAAGCATAAACTTTTTTTTAATGAAATGACCCATATTTTATTGCAGCAATTTATCTGGCATAACAATGGTTTAATTTTGATACCATTTAGTATGGGTCAAACATTGATTGTTTTCGAGATATTTTTTTTTTCTAAAAAAAATCCATTTTTAGGCATTTGTAAAATCTTTTATCCTTAAATTGGATCCAATAATTGTTGTTAAATAAGGATGTATTTAAATAAATGTAAAACAAATACCAAAATATGTTATACCTACATATTAAAAGTCAAACTTTAAAATTTTCAAACATAAAAAACTTTTTTTTTTCAAATTGCACCCCGCATATTTTACAAGTGCATTAAACGCAGAATTAAATTCTACATTCAAAACATAGAAGGAACTTTTTATCTAGGTCTAACGGTTTTCAAAGAAATGAGCCCTAAGGGAGCTACGGCCCTACTAAAGGTGCGTCTAAACCAATAAACTAAACTAAACTATGTCATAAGCTGTCAATAGGAAAGTCAAGATTTTTTAAAAAATCGGAAAAAATCCTTTTTAATTCATAATTAACTGTTGTAAATTAGCCTAAAATGAGCGATAATTTTGGCGATTGTGATATTAAATGTGGATCAGGATCCTTATCATGTGGAAAATGCAATATTTGGTTCCATGGCAAGTGTGCTAAATAGTTATTCTAATGAATACGAGAAAACGAATGGAAAAAGATGGATTTGTAAGTCTTGTTGTCCTGAGAAGTACACGATCAATGATGCCATGAATAAATTGGAGTCCATGGATGATAAGTATATTGCTCTATTCAACAAATACGAAAAACAACTGTAAGTTAATACACCTTTAAAAAACGAAATCGACAATTTAAATATTCAAGTTGCGTCTTTAACTAGTAAACTTGAAAATAACGCCGCAAATGTTTTTCATGGTCCAACCCAACTTGAACATAGTAATATTGAGCCGATGTTAGAGGAGATGAAAGAACGAGAAAAAAGGGAAAATAATGTTTTGATATTTGGTGTCAAAGAGTATTCTGCTGAAGATAAAGATGTTTGTAAGGAAGATGATCTAAAATATGCCAGAGATATTATAAGAAAAACAAGCACGAATAACCTGGATAAAATAATAACTTTTAAAATTGGTAGTTACCTAAAAGAAGAAGTAAGGCCAATTAAAGTTATCCTAGAGAGTAGGAGAGATGCCATAGCAATTTTAAAAAATAAGTCCAATTTGAACGATAAGATTTATATTAAAGTCGACCGAACAATAGCACAAAAAAATTATTTGAAAATCATAATTATGGAGTATAATGAACGGAAGAGGACATTATTATAAAATACCTTAACAATATCCCGAAAATAGTTAAAAAGCCAAATAATCCAGAAAATTCAAAAAACAAAATTTAGATCCAAATAATGCAAAAAAAAATAGTTAATTTACCTATCTTTTACACAAACATTGCATCTCTTCCTGCTAAATTAAATGAATTTCACTTATTTATGCAAAACACTAAACCCATTTGCTTTTTAGTTGCTGAAACTTGGCTAAAGCCTCATCATCCTGGTTCTTTAGTTTGTCCTAGTGACTATGATATCTTAAGAACCGATAGACTTGGAAAAAAATCTGGAGGTGTTTGCATTTTTCTTAAAAAATCTTTTTTCAAATCGCACAAAATTATAAAAGTTCAATTCGAATCTCCTAATATCGAGTCTCTATTTCTAAAAATTCAGTACTTAGATTTTCACTTTACCTTAGGTTGTGTTTATAGGCCCATTAATTCTACTATTCATGATGAAAACATTTTAAATTCTAAATTACAAAATATGGCTGATCGACACATTAACTCATAGTCCTTGGACTTTTTACTTTCCACAAATCAAATGGCCCATCTTGGAACCTTTAAAATATAATAATTCAAGTGCTTCTTTTGTGAATGTGCTTTTTAATTCAAACCAACATCAGCTAATTAATGAATGCACCAGATTTCGTTTTAATCAAAATCCTCTACTTGATCTGCTTTTAACTAATAACCCTCACATTTTCTCAAGTGTCCAAATTAATCCACCAATATCAAACTCTGATAATTGTGTTATTCAAAGCGTTATTCAAATATTTTGTTCTACTATACTGAAAAATACAAAGAAAACAGTAACCTTGATTAATTACGACTCTTTAAAAGATATTCTTTCGCAAACGGATTGGCATCCACTTTTAAGTTCTGATGATGTAACCTTTGCTTGGAATAATTTTTCCACTACTTAGGATAATTCTATTAAGCAAGTATCTGTTTCCATAGATTTTATAACTAATTCAAAAAACCGTGGATTAATAATAGCCATATCACTCGCAGCAAGCAAAAAAACAAAACTTTGGCATAAGTTTAAGCGATCTCATTCTCCACAAAAACTTTTCTGCAGAACTCTCTACTGTCCTTTGAAAAGCCAGAAGCGGTTATGAAAATTCGTTAATAGATAAAGGACCAAAAGCTATATTTAAATTTACCAAGCAGCAACTTTCTTCGAAAGTGGGAATTCCCATGATAAATAACACAAACAAACAGCTGTGTGAATCTGAAGCAGTAGCAGCCGATACATTAGCTGAATACTTTAAAACTGTATACGGTTTAGAATCCAATGATCCAATTCCTTCAATACCTATTCCCAGATGTGACACCTCACTGGATATGATTTTATTTACTGAAGAAAACCTACTTAAATAGTTACAAAATCTATCGGATCCTGCTCCTGGACCAGATAGTATTTCTGCCAAAGTCTTAAAATCTTGCTGTGTAGAATTGGTTTTAAAATTGCTCCACATCATAAACCTTTCCCTATCTACTTCAGTCTTACCCTGTGCTTGGCTAACTGCTATAGTGACTCCTATCTTTAAAAAAGGAGACAAACTAAAACTTCAAATTACAGGTTATGTCAAGATGTGTTAAACTCATGGAAAAGTTAGTTGTTAAGGATATTTTGGATTTTCTCATTAGTAATGATGCGTTGTTACCCAAGACTCAGCATGGATTTGTACCTGGCAGATCAACTGTAACTTGTCTACAAATGCTTAGAAGATTGGACAAGAGAGAAAAAACTTCTTGCTAAACTAGAGAATATGGGTATCAGAGGCAAACTTCTTGCATGGATTAAGAAATTTTTAACTGACAGAACGTTTAGAGTAAGAGTGGGATCCGTACTGTCTTCTATATTTAGAGTAACTTCAGGAGATCTCAAGGATCTATTATTGGACCGCTTCTTTTCATCATTTTTATTGCCGACCTTTCCGGTGTCATCCTGTCTGATCACTCATTCTTCGCTGATGACTCCAGAATATATGGAAACCCTTTTATTGACTCTGCAACCCTTCAAAATGATCTTAACAGAATATTCGATTGGTGTGGAGTTTGGGAGTTATCCCTAAATGTGGAAAAATCTTCAGTACTGCACAATGGTAATAATAACCCTCAAGTTAATTATTTATTAGGAAACTCCCTACTCACTAAGGTCAGTGAACAAGTTGATTTAGGAATAACTATCTCAGAAGACCTAGTGGTCAAAACACATCATCAACATAGTTAAACGTGCGAACTCTAAAATTTTCCTACTATCGAAAGCATTTGAATCACTTGAAATTAAGCCATTTAAAAAGTTATATACCGCATATATACGGCCATTACTGGAGTATGCAGTTGTAGTGTGGAATCCACATCAAATTAATTGAAAATGTGCAGCATCGCGCCACAAGAATGGTTTCTTCATTAAGGCACCTCGATTATGATCAAAGACTCTTACGGCTTGGTTTACCCTGTCTTTCCGAAGAAGAAGACGTGGGGACCTTATCTACACTTACCGTATCTTAAATTGTGACTTTTCAGTGGATTTAAATAAACTTTTTAATCTATAATTTGGACAATACCAGACGTGGTCATACATTAAAATTTTCACGTAAACTTTTTTTTTACCACTATCAGGCAATATTTTCTACCTAATCGATCTTTAGCTCCTGGAACTCTCTAACTGAATCAACTATCTCCGCCTCATCAGTAAATTCTTTTAAAAATCGTTATGTTGGTAGCATGTGTAAAAATTCTATACTGTGGTTCACAGGATTCCAGAGATATTAAATAAACACTCTTTTTTAGACGCAACCTTAGGAGGGCCGTAGCTCCCTTAGGGCTCATTTCCGGACCAACCTTTATAAGAACTTTTTTTCATATTTTTGGTTGTAGAATCACTTCTAAAAGTTTTTTCAGTGAACCACCCTGTTTTTTTTTTATTTTTATTTTAAAATATATTGAAAACCGCTAGACCTAAATAAAAAACACCTTCGAGGTCCCAGAATGACTATAAACAAATAAATAAAAATAAATAAATAAATAAAATAAATAAAAAAAGTTCATTCTATGTTTTGAATGTAGAATTTAATTCTTCGTTTAATGCACTTGTAAAATATGCGGAGTGCCATTAAAAAAAAAGAAGTTTTTATGATTGAAAATTTTAAAGTTTGACTTTTAATTTTGAACGCCTTGTATAACATGTTTTGAAAT
The DNA here is from genome assembly GCA_958510825.1 of Brachypterus glaber. Classification (NCBI taxonomy): domain Eukaryota; kingdom Metazoa; phylum Arthropoda; class Insecta; order Coleoptera; family Kateretidae; genus Brachypterus; species Brachypterus glaber. The sequence goes on along the minus strand of OY294049.1, from coordinate 29,308,359 downwards.
TTGTTTTAAATTTATTGAAATTACAACCTGTCCAAGTTTTATTATAATTGGATAAAATTTAAGGATGTAATAGCAGATTTTACAAATGCCAAAAAAAAAATTAATATCTCGAAAACAATCAGCTTTTGACCCATACTAAATGGCATCAAAATTAAACAATTGTTATACCAAATAAATTTCTGAAGTAAAATATGGATCATCCCATTAAAAAAAAATTAAGTTTATGCTGCCAGCCTTCACTAAACACCCTGTATACATGTTATATCTCACCTTAACTGTTGAACGTGCGGTACGTGACTAAAACTATGTGAGTAAAGTTAGCGAAGCAACTTTGGAAATCCAAAGGTTTGATAGCTTATTAATTTGCCGTTATTTTGCCGCTATTTAGTTGTAATTGTTTTTTTGCCGTTTTTGGTTTTTTAAAATTATTTGCTGCTTCGCTAACTTTACCGTAAAGTTAGCTGAGCATCATACAAAAAAACGATTTTTTCTAAAACCCAACTAGGTCAGAATTTGCCGTTTTTTTGCCGTTATTTAACTGTGCAAAAACCAATTTTGTACCTTTGTTTTTTTTTTTAATTGCTGCTTAGCTAACTTTACCGTAAAGTTAGCTAAGCATCACAAGAAAAAAAAAATATTTTTTTAAATCCAACTAGATCAGAATTTGCCGTTTTTTTGCCGTTATTTAATTGTGTAAAAACCAATTTTGTAGCTTTTGTTTTTTTTTTTTAATTGCTGCTTCGCTAACTTTACCGTAAAGTTAGCTAAGCATCATACGAAAAAACGATTTTTTCTAAAATCCAACTAGGTCAGAATTTGCCGTTTTTTTGCCGCTATTTAGTTGTGTAAAAACCAATTTTGTTTAAAAAAAATGCTTTATAAACGCTATAAAATATACAGGAAGTTAGCGATTCTAAATTAAGCGTGACAACGTAGCGCATACAACCTTGCCGGATAACTTTTGTCTGTTTGACAAGTGTTTCGACTCAAAGCTTTTGAGGTTATAATTTATATTTTCAAATAATTTAAATAATAATTATTATTATTATTAATTTATTTAATTATTATTAATTTGCCGGTATTTTTCCGCTATTTAGTTGTGAATTTTTTTTTTTTT